>CM075875.1:31943432-32353432 GCA_038021265.1 Cyprinella venusta | reverse complement strand
TATACATGCATGTGTGTGTATTTACATATACAAAATAATTATATACAGCACACACAAATATATTATGTAAACACAGACTTTTATTTTGGATGCGATTAATCGCAATTAATTTTTGCACAGCCCTAATTAAAATAGAAAACAGTCATAATATTTCATAATATTAATGGATTTTTTTTTTTTTTTTGTATTTTTTATCAAATAAAGCAGCCTTGATGAGCAGAAGAGACTTCATTTAAAAACATAAATAATCTTACTGATCTTTTGACCGTTAGTGTGTATATATATAAGGAACATTTATCCAATAATGGTAATTTCTGACCTGAAAGGCGGGACCTGTCGAGCGGGATCGTCCTCCGACACCTTCACCGTGTGATTGGGGAAACAGGACTTGAGGTGCTCGATGGACAGGAAGGTGTCGTTGAAGTCCAGGGACGAGATCTGATTGGGCATCTTGGAGTAATGGGCACTACCAGGGTCTCCGTAACCCAGAATGATGTCGTGAAGCCAGTCGGGAACCACACACTCTGTGTTCATGAGGTTGCGAATGGTCTCCAGCACAGCCTGCAAGCAACAAGGAATTATTTTTCCCATAACTGTGGATGATTGAACCTCTGTTTTAGATGATGATTAAAGGGGTAAATATACAATTCCTGTCTGATCGGGTGGTTCTTGTTTTATATTTCCCATTTTAATGTTGGTTAAAGCTTAAGTACTTTTGTTATTTTATTAGATTGTTCAAAAAAAAAAATGTCCGTGTAGTTTCTATACATTTTTACTTCAGTTTTTGTAAATTTAGTACTTAAAAGGATCACCCAAAAAATGAAAATTCAGTCATTATTCCCTCACCACTTTCGTTCATCTTCATGGAAATGAATGAAGATCTTTTAAATGAAATCTGAGAGATTAGATTTAGGCTTTTATTCACGAATAAACACTGATGATCAGTGTCAAACAAAGTTGTAAGCATTCAAATTGGATCACTGATCCAATGAGGTTCATGCAGAAGCTCAAACGTGCTGCGTAATACAAGAACCAATGAGATTTGTGTTTTCTCTAGGGCTGTGCAAAAGTTCATCGCGATTAATCGCATCCAAAATAAAAGTCTGTGTTTACATAATATATTTGTGTGTGCTGTATATAATTATTTTGTGTATATAAATACCTATGCATGCATGTATATATTTAAGAATTATTTGCGCTTAAATTCTGCATATATATATATATATATATATATATATATATATACATATATATATATATATTTACTAGGGCTGTCAAACGATTAATCGCGATTAATCGCATCCAAAATAAAAGTTTGTGTTTACATAATATATGTGGGGGCACTGTGTATAATTATTATATATATAAACACACACACGCTTGTATATATTTAAGAAATATTTTCATGTATATTCTGAATATACTGTAGATTTATATATAATTTATATTACATAGAAATATACATATTTCATATATAAATATATTTTTTTTCTTAAATATACATGCATGTGTGTTTTTTATATATATACAAAATAATTATACACAGTGCACCCACATATATTATGTAAACACAAACTTTTATTTTGGATGCGATTAATCGCGATTAATCATTTTGACAGCCCTAATATAAATACATAATCTATATTATATAAATATAAATATTTTATATATGAATAACACATTTTCTTAAATATATACAAACGTGTGTGTGTGTTTATATATATATATATATATATATAAAATAATTATACACAGTGCACCCACATATATTATGTAAACACAAACTTTTATTTTGGATGCGATTAATCGCGATTAATCATTTTGACAGCCCTAATATATACATAATCTATACTATATTAATATAAATATTTTATGTATGAATTACACATTTTCTTAAATATATACATGCATGTGTGTGTATTTATATATACAAAATAATTATATACAGCACACACAAATATATTATGTAAACACAGACTTTTATTTTGGATGCGATTAATTGTGATTGATTTTTGCACAGCCCTAGTTTTCTCACATCAAGCAAGTTTGATTGAGCTTCAGTTTATGTTCGCAGAATAATGTTTATGATGTGAATAAAAGCCTAAATTAAATGTGCTCATCATGTAAGATGATCACTCTCATTAGGATTTATTTTACGACCTCTTTGTCAACGTTTTGAAGTGCCAGATTTTTGGGTCAATAGACTTTCAATGGACGGACACAAATCACTGATTTCATTAAAAATGAACGAAAGATGAACGAAAGTCTCACGGGTTTGGAAATACAAGAGGATGAGAAAACATTATGACACTTAATTTTTGGATGAACTAACACTTTGAACTATAGAAATATTGCTTTGGCAACTAACTAAACAATATATATATATATATAAAACACATTTTTGTTAAAAGTTGAATAAAAATAAAAAAATGAACGCTAAGAATTTATTTTCTTTCAGTCAATATTACTTTAACCCTTAACTGCCACTTGCCCGTATAGGGGCAACCTAACTTTACTTCACTATACTACTATTAAATCCCAATCTAGTCATGACAAACTATATATCATTGGAAAGATCTAAGACTCCTAAATAGATATTTCAGGTCTGTTTTGTCTTACAAATAATGAAGAAAGAGTAATATATGAATTTATGGCAAGAGTGCGCCTCAAAAAAATCGACGTCATTACAGGAGTTTCTGACCTTTGTCACAAAAAGTCGAAACACACACTTTTATTAATTGAAACTTTGGTATAATATAATATAAACATAATAAAACATAATTAGCATTTGTCAATAAAAAAAGATAAAATTATATTTTAAAAAGTAAGGCAAGTACTCTAAAAAGTGTAATATATTATTTCTATATATAAATATATATTTTTATTATTATTATTATATCACATATTTTAGTAGTTATCATAAATTAGGTATCATTTGAAAGCTTATTAACTCAGAATTCATCCTATAAAACCGATTTGAAATTGGACGTTGCGTAACCATAGAAACTGTATTTTTTCATTAGGCCCCTCCCCTTTTGGGCATCATCTTTCATAATTTATTATGAAAACCTTTTTTAATCTTGACAAAACACATATTTTCAGAAAGGTCTGAGTCTCAAGGTTCCATATTTAGTGACAAAAGTGATATTTGGATATAAATTTATTAATTTGTTATGGCAAAATGCATACGATTAAATTCAATGGAATTCAATGGCACCCGGTGGCTATTTTTGGTACTACGCCTAAACAAAATCTCATGGGAACTTCAATTTTTGTGATATCAACTTCAAATTTGGAACATAACTTGGTTAGATATATAGCTTTCATTTTATAGTAAAACATATTTTGTAAAATATTTATTTTATATTAAAAAATAGATTAATAAAGTGTATTAGATTTACTGTAAATTATAACTACCATAACTTTTTCATACTTTAATTTTTTGAAGTGCTCAGTTCAGTAATAATCTGCAGATTGTTTTCTTTAAAACAAGACCAAACTTAGGTCTATATTCCAAAGCATTCTTGAATTACAACCGTTTGTATAGTGCATTTTAATGTCAATTATCAAAAAGGGGGGTGACGGGTAAAGGGTTAATTAACAAAACCGTTATTTTTACTTCTAGCTTTAGTTAACGATAACAACACTGGTAAACGTCTGGTTGCGTGTGAATATACAGGAGGAATCGTCTGACCTTGAAGTTGTTCTCTTTGGGTTTGCGCCTCATGATAATATTGAAGGTCTCGTAGGGGTCTTCTGCCCCGTTCTGGATGCTGTTGGTCATGTCCTGCTGGTACTGGTTTGCGTCGAGCCAAACCCGAAACGTCCTGGTGTCTCCTCTTAATTTGGGCTTCGGATCAGGACCTGGTGGAGGCATCAGAACACAATAATCAATACAAAAGCATACTTCATGATAGTCAAGTGAACAGCACATTTAATCAATATAAAGCTTTTTAAAGTAATCCGAGTGTAATAAAACCATACATCAGAGTCACAATGTAATCGAATGTTGCTTTGGATAAAAGCCTCTGCTGAATGAATAAATGGTAAATATTCAGTAATCCGTCTAAATTGGGGATCATTTGTCGAGTAAATTGACCCTGAAATCAGTGGAACAGAAATGACCAGACCACATTCCCAAGGTCCAGCAATGAGGACGGCCAGGGGTCGATGTGACAGAGATTCGGGCCAGTTAATGGATTTATCGCTCATCTTATCGGGTCAGAGCCGTGTTCATGGGCCATGGGGATCTATCACTCTCCTCGTTTCAGAGCTTAAAATATCCTTCTCTCATTATAAACAAAGCATTTACTTAAACTAGCTTCAAAAACTGCTTGTTGTGTTATTGAGTGACCGCGGGAATCATACATTAGCATATGACTGCCTCCAGAGTAGTAGTAGTTCACTTTTAAAAAAAACTTTTGCTGATAATTTACTCACCCCCACGTCATCCGAGATGTCCATGTCTTTCTTTCTTCAGTCGAAAAGAAATGAAGGTTTTTGATGAAAACATTCCAGGATTTTCTCCATATAATGGACTTCAATGGGAACCAAACGGTTCAAGGTCCAAATGACAGTTTCAGTGCAAACTGTTCAAAGAGCTTTAACAAAACCAGACGATGAATAAAGGTCTTATCAAGCGAAACGATTGCGCATTTAATAAATAAATAATAAAGTTTAAGTTTTAGAAGCTCAAATGAAAACGAATCTTTTCCCGAGTCATTTGGTTCATTCAACAAACGAAACGAACGAATTGACCCAGAAAAAGATTCATTCATTTTGATGAATGAGTTCGAACAGGAGAGTCACGAACGCTCATTACAGAACAGAGCAAGGCGAGCATTTGTGCTAATAAAACTTAAACTTTGCTATTTATTATGTGATCGTTTCGTTAGATAAGACCCTTATTCATCGTCTGGAATCGTTTAAAGCCCTTTGAACAGTTTGCACTGAAACTCTCATTTGGACCTTGAACCATTTGGTTCCCAATGAAGTCCATTATATGGAGAAAATCCTGGAATGTTTTCATCAAAAACCTTCATTTCTTTTCGACTGAAGAAAGAAAGACGTGGACATCTTGGATGACATGAGGGTGAGTAAATTATCAGCAAAAGTTTATTTAAAAGTGAACTACTCCTTTAACGGTAACGTTTGCCTACACCGGATGCGAGCGTCACGTCAAAAGCAAATACAGGTCATTATAAATCACAGACGCTGTCTACACTGATACAGTGGAGCTGCACCATTCCGGAGGAATTGAAAAAAAAAAAACAATTTTTTTAGTGTAATATGGAGATTGTGATTCTCCCAAAATTCTGAAGGGAAAAAAACATTAGACAACTACACAAAGTAACATGCAAACAAGACGTTCTGCCAATGTTTATTGCTTTAGTTTAGTCTATTTAAAAAATATATTAATTTGAATAAAATAATTAAAATAAATAATTAAACATGATTAAAAGATAAAAGTGATAAAAAAAAGTAAACATGATAAAAGTCCAAATTAAACATGATTTAATGACTCGTAAGTACACATTGATGGCCTGAGACATGAAACGAGCGGTTTGTGTGAGAAAACCAACAGTGTTTATATCGTTTTTACCTCGTGTAACCACAGCCACGTCCAACTGATCTGAGGGCGAGGGCAAGCCCCGGAAGTGATCTCTAGCTTGTGTACGTGACGTCACTCATTGTTTACACAGAGATTTCGGAAGTTTTACCTTTCACTAAACATAGATATAACGAAAGACATTAGTTATAACGAAATCATCTTCCATTGCGATTTCCTGTATATTTAAATATGCTTCGATCTTCACAGAGAAAGGTAAAACTTCCAAAAATGAGTGACGTACACATGCAAGTGATCACTTCCGGCGCGTGCGCAAACCGAAGCGCCTAAGCCTTCAGATTAGTTTGATGTGGCTGTGATTACAAGAGGTAAAAACGATAAAAATACTGTTTGTTTTCTCCCACAAACCGCTCGTTTTGTGTCTTAGGCCATCCATGTGTACTTACATTTACGAGTCATTAAATCAGGTTTAATTTGGACTTCTCTGTGCGTGCTCTTTGAGGTGGTGGTGACCATAGAGTATATGACTGATAGATAACAACGGTTTGACCTAAAAATATCAAAATTGACACTACTGTGGAAAGATAAAACATTGTAAAGGTAAAACACCGTGGAGGTAAGATAAAACATACCAAACATTAATTTCAAAGTGAACTATCCCTTTAATCC
Organism: Cyprinella venusta; assembly: GCA_038021265.1. NCBI lineage: Eukaryota > Metazoa > Chordata > Actinopteri > Cypriniformes > Leuciscidae > Cyprinella > Cyprinella venusta. The sequence goes on along the minus strand of CM075875.1, from coordinate 32,347,194 downwards.
CGTCCTGGATCGAGTTGGAGGATTACAGACGATTATATTTCAAGCACTTTTTTCAAAATATAAGCCCTTTCAAAGGTTTCCAGCAAACCCTGTGATGAGTTTTGCTCAGGAAACTCATGAGAGTCTGCATGCTGGCTAAACGGCCGACAGAAGCTGCTCACGAGGTTCAGTGAAGCCAGTAAACAGTCTTACCCTCCTCGATGACGCGGCCCTTATCGTCCAGCATGCCCTGCACCTCACAGCCCCTCACGTACACCAGCCCGGCCTGATCCACGAACGGCTGCCGGCGATCGAAGCGTGTGCCGTACGGCAGGTTGGGCCGCACCGTGATCAGGAAGCACACGTCGTGTTTCCGCAGACCTGGAACGACGAACCATGATGTGAAGAGATTGTGAGACCCGTTTGTGCAAGTTTTTTTAATTGATTAAATAGATTTTATTTTTCGTTTTCATTTTAGACATTTATAAACGAATACACTTTATTTAATGTGGCATTTTGATTTTTTGCAATTTTGTTGTGCTTTTGTAATTAGCATTAGCATTAAGCTGTGAAATAATAGAAAACCTGTAGTATTTTTGAATTGCCAAGTTTTCCACCATCATATCCCACTGAGACGAGAGATTTATGTATTTTTTTGTCTAGAAAAATATCCTCAGATGACGCAAAAATGTTCATTTTGCATCATCAGAGGATGTTTTGTCCAGAGGCTAAAGACTACAGTCAGTAGTAGCGCCTGTCCCGCAAGTCCTTAACGCGCCCATAGAGGGCGATCTCACTCACAGAATGAACACAAAGTGTCGGCCATCTTTTTTTGGAAAAGACTCATCACGGAGACTCACTAGTAGCCTAGACTTGTCGTTTAACTACCGCGCTCTGTTACCGGTAGGCGTGGCCTCCTAGGGCAGCGAAGCAAGTGCATTCTGGGAGTTGTTGTCTTTCATAAATAAAATTAAGTGAAAATAAAATTAACCCATTGTTTCTTCAGTGACTAAACAATGGGCGCCAACGTGAGTGTTCACATCGATGCGAAAAACGCCACGCGTAAAAGCGTCATTTTTTAAAAAAAGCCTCGGATTTGTTTTTTGGTTTGACGCGCCACGTCAAAAAACATCCGACCAACGAGATTGGCCGATATTTTTTCAATGTTTTTAGTTTCTTTAGTTGGCAACGCTTTACAATAAGGTTCACAAATTCACATCAATTAACATGAACTAACCATGAACAATACTTCTACAGCATTAATTAATCTTTGTTAATATTAATTTAAACATTTGCTAATACTTTACTAAAAAATCAAAAGTTGTATTTGTTAACATTAGTTAATGCACTGTGAACTAACATGAACAAACAATGACCAGCTGTATTTTTATTAACTAACATTAACAAAGGTTAACCAATCCTGAAACAAATTGTTAGTTCATGCGTCGTTAACTAATGAACTTCATTGTAAAGTGTTACCATTTAGTTTTAGAACTTGACAAGATATTACCTCAGTTTGGCTCAGGCTTTGCTCTGAGTGTGTTTTAAATGTGTGTCGCCAGTGTTTGCAGAGACAGAAAGAGCGGTTTACCCTCCCATTCGTTCTTGATGTGATCTCGGACGTTGAGGTTGAGGGTGACGTCAGCACGGACTCGGGCAGGCCAGTTCTCCCCGATGTTGGGCTTGGCCACCTCCACGATAGAGAACGACATTATGGTCTGAGCCATTCGAGCCCATCCTCCAAACACCACTCCTCCATACTCCGACTGCCTGGTGACAGAGCCCTCGACGTTAGCACAACACAAACACACACACACACACACACACACATCACAAATCAGCATGTTAACAGTAGAGCCAGCCCGTCACTTGGGTTAAGACCAATCAGGGACGATGGCCAACCCCTAACCCCGCCCCTAAACCTACCCGTCACTGGGGTTAAGACCAATCAGGGACGATGGCCAACCCCTAACCCCGCCCCTAAACCTACCCGTCACTTGGGTTTAGACCAATCAGGGACGATGGCCAACCCCTAACCCCGCCCCTAAACCTACCCGTCACTTGGGTTTAGACCAATCAGAGACGATGGCCTACCCCTAACCCCGCCCCTAAACCTACCCGTCACTGGGGTTTAGACCAATCAGAGACGATGGCCTACCCCTAACCCCGCCCCTAAACCTACCCGTCACTGGGGTTAAGACCAATCAGGGACGATGGCCAACCCCTAACCCCGCCCCTAAACCTACCCGTCACTGGGGTTTAGACCAATCAGGGACGATGGCCAACCCCTAACCCCGCCCCTAAACCTACCCGTCACTTGGGTTTAGACCAATCAGAGACGATGGCCTACCCCTAACCCCGCCCCTAAACCTACCCGTCACTGGGGTTAAGACCAATCAGAGACGATGGCCTACCCCTAACCCCGCCCCTAAACCTACCCGTCACTGGGGTTTAGACCAATCAGAGACGATGGCCTACCCCTAACCCCGCCCCTAAACCTACCCGTCACTGGGGTTAAGACCAATCAGAGACGATGGCCTACGTCTAACCCCGCCCCTAAACCTACCCGTCACTTGGGTTTAGACCAATCAGGGACGATGGCCTACCCCTAACCCCGCCCCTAAACCTACCCGTCACTTGGGTTTAGACCAATCAGAGACGATGGCCTACCCCTAACCCCGACCCTAAACCTACCCGTCACTTGGGTTTAGACCAATCAGGGACGATGGCCTACCCCTAACCCCGCCCCTAAACCTACCCGTCACTTGGGTTTAGACCAATCAGGGACGATGGCCTACCCCTAACCACGCCCCTAAACCTACCCGTCACTTGGGTTTAGACCAATCAGGGACGATGGCCTACCCCTAACCCCGCCCCTAAACCTACCCGTCACTGGGGTTAAGACCAATCAGGGACGATGGCCAACCCCTAACCCCGCCCCTAAACCTACCCGTCACTTGGGTTTAGACCAATCAGGGATGATGGCCTACCCCTAACCCCGCCCCTAAACCTACCCGTCACTGGGGTTAAGACCAATCAGAGACGATGGCCTACCCCTAACCCCGCCCCTAAACCTACCCGTCACTTGGGTTTAGACCAATCAGGGACGATGGCCTACCCCTAACCCCGCCCCTAAACCTACCCGTCACTTGGGTTTAGACCAATCAGGGACGATGGCCTACCCCTAACCCCGCCCCTAAACCTACCCGTCACTTGGGTTTAGACCAATCAGGGACGATGGCCTACCCCTAACCCCGCCCCTAAACCTACCCGTCACTGGGGTTAAGACCAATCAGAGACGATGGCCTACCCCTAACCCCGCCCCTAAACCTACCCGTCACTTGGGTTTAGACCAATCAGAGACGATGGCCTACCCCTAACCTCGCCCCTAAACCTACCCGTCACTGGGGTTAAGACCAATCAGGGACGATGGCCAACCCCTAACCCCGCCCCTAAACCTACCCGTCACTTGGGTTTAGACCAATCAGGGACGATGGCCAACCCCTAACCCCGCCCCTAAACCTACCCGTCACTTGGGTTTAGACCAATCAGAGACGATGGCCTACCCCTAACCCCGCCCCTAAACCTACCCGTCACTGGGGTTTAGACCAATCAGAGACGATGGCCTACCCCTAACCCCGCCCCTAAACCTACCCGTCACTGGGGTTAAGACCAATCAGGGACGATGGCCTACCCCTAACCCCGCCCCTAAACCTACCCGTCACTGGGGTTAAGACCAATCAGGGACGATGGCCTACCCCTAACCCCGCCCCTAAACCTACCCGTCACTGGGGTTAAGACCAATCAGAGACGATGGCCTACCCCTAACCCCGCCCCTAAACCTACCCGTCACTTGGGTTTAGACCAATCAGGGACGATGGCCTACCCCTAACCCCGCCCCTAAACCTACCCGTCACTGGGGTTAAGACCAATCAGAGACGATGGCCTACCCCTAACCCCGCCCCTAAACCTACCCGTCACTTGGGTTTAGACCAATCAGGGACGATGGCCTACCCCTAACCCCGCCCCTAAACCTACCCGTCACTTGGGTTTAGACCAATCAGGGACGATGGCCTACCCCTAACCCCGCCCCTAAACCTACCCGTCACTGGAGTTAAGACCAATCAGGGACGATGGCCAACCCCTAAACCCGCCCCTAAACCTACCCGTCACTGGGGTTTAGACCAATCAGGGACGATGGCCTACCCCTAACCCCGCCCCTAAACCTACCCGTCACTTGGGTTTAGACCAATCAGAGACGATGGCCTACCCCTAACCCCGCCCCTAAACCCTAAACCTGAAATGGTATATGGTGGGGTCCGGATAACAGGAAAGTACCGATTTAATTGTTTGGTTCATAGATTAAGTGCTCAAATGGACAAGCCTTTCGACGGGTTCTTATAGATTAATCAGTTACAAAACTTCCATTTAAACGACTGTCAAATTAGTCGATGAGCACATCCCTGGCGCAAACTATGGGAAAGTGCCTTCAAAAGTCCATTTGGCTACACAAATGAATTTTTTTTTTTTTAATGCTTCACAAACCATGGCTTCATCCGTAGCACGACGTCCTCGATATCCTGCCGGATTTCATAGGTGGACTCCAGTCGGAAGAGGTTGAAGTTCCTCAAAAGGTAGTCGTGCAGGGTCAGAAACTGCAGGTTCAGCTTCGGCAGAGCTAAACAACCTTCAGATTCACAACAACACAAACAGTCAGAAGCTGTACTGATGTTTTAGGTTCGACTTTTTTCACTGAAAAGGCAAATGAAAAATTACGCAATAATCAATTCCTAAAAAAATTAAAGCTGCAAGCAGCATTTATCGGGGTTCAAGCAGTTAAGGCCTTTCAGTGGAAAAACATTACTCAATAAAATTTTTAGTTAGTAAGACCATTTACAGTCAATACTGGCAATTTACCATAAGAAATACATGGTTTTTTTTAGATTTTTAACAGTTATAGCGCCACCTATTGTCCGATCTCCATGAAACTTTGCATGCTTGTTAATGATGTTATGTCACATATGCCCACCATATATTTCGTGAAGTTCTGAGTTTTTGTTTATGATTTATAGGCATTTGAATTTATTTTGCCACGCCCATTATTTAAATGACACATTTATGGCCAACCAAATGCAAAAGTTGAACTTTTTTTGATAATTATTGATCTAGAGAGTCCAGAGAATAGTCCTAAACTGGTCTGATTCCGATCGGGCGAAAAACCAGGGACTAGTTTGCAAAAGTAGGTTCTTAACATATTTGTGAATATTTGATGAATGATTTGATTGACAGCAATGGTTCTAGAGGCAAAGTTGTTCATCATGAGGAGATCTATCAAATGAAATTGCATATTGTGGGGGTGTGCACAACACCACGTGATTACAAAGCCGTAAAACTCGTTAGCGCCAACTAGTGGCCGATTTCTTTAAAAATTCTTACAGACCTCTAGGGCCATCAGTCGAACATGCCCATTGAGTTTCGTTCCGATCGGCCTTCGTTAACCTGGTCTCATAGGTGCTCAAACTTCATTGGCCAATGGCGGCCAGGTTTTTTGAGATACGCCAATGTCCTCATACACATACATAGGGCCTTGGACCAAGACACTGCATACCAATTTTCAAGTCAATCGTACAAACGGTCAGGTGATTATATGTTTTTTTTTTTCATTTTATAGCGCCACCTATTGTTCAATCGTCGCGATTTTTTTTACTGTGACCTCAAATTTAACTCAAACATATGTGTACCGAGTTTGGTGAAGATATCTCATTTACTTGTTAAGATATAGCCATTTTAGTAAAATAGGCTCCTCCCACAACATTTATTCTGCACCCCCTAGCAACCGGAAAGAGAAATTTCAACATTTTTTGATAATTATTAATTTTCAGTCTCCAGAGAACATTTCTGCAGTGGTTTGGTTCCGATCAGGTAAAAAACCAGGGACTAGTTTGCAAAAGTAGTTTTTCGACAAAATTCAAAATGGCGGAAAATCCATCATACTGGAAATGAAATCGGAGATATACGTTTTTTTTTTGTGAGGTGACCAGCTTTCTAATGATATAAGACACCTATAGGCCAATCGGGCTCATAATTTGATAACCTCTCCTCGATTTTTGTACTACCATCTGACAAAGTTTCAGAGCTCCAGCACTTACGGTTTGGTCTGCACAATTCGTTTTACGGCGGAAGAAAAATAATAATAATAATAATAATAAAAATCAGTACAATTACAATAGGTTTTCAGCACTTCGTGCTTGAACACCTAATAATAAAAATCAATACAATAACAATAGGGTTTCAGCACTTCGTGCTTGAACCACTAATGAATAACCAACACTCAAATATAAACTTGTATTTAAAAAAATGCACACAAGGCAGCTTTAACTTCAACTTTTTAATTAAAAAATTACGTTTCTACTCTTTTTTTTTTAAATATAAACATGAAAACCGTATTAGTCAATTGTTTCAGTCCAAAACGGCTTCAAACTAGAGCCAGGCCGATATTATTGGCAGATATTAGGCATTTTCCAAACTATCGGTATAGGCAGTTATAATGGCCGATTAATGAATATTTCAAAAATAGAATAAAAACGGACGAAACACGCTTCAACCATGTCATGTTGGAGTGTTGAAGTTGTATAGTTTGTCCACCAGAGGGCACTCTACAGCGTCCCTGTTGGCAACACTTGTTTATAACGCGCAAAACATTCTAGCTAACCACAAAGCTAGCTAATCCCACTATTTATAAAGCTAGCTAATACATTATCATATTATTTTAATTAAAACTCATATATAACTACAAATAACAAATGTTAGGGAAATCTGTTAATGTTTTGTTCCTTCGTTCCTGAAAAAAAATTAAAAAAAAAAAAATATCGGCCGATATATCGGAATATCAGATTTTAAAACCAACAAATATTTGTATCGGTATCGGCCTACAACATCCTTTATCGGTCGGGCTCTACTTCAAACCAAAGATAAATAAATATTCTCGGTTGTATCACTATTAAAATAATAGTTTCAAAACAGATATAGCTACAGGAAAAGTTCAATCAAAAACTTAAATTCTGTCATTACGTACGCAACACAGAAAAGGGGGATTTATTTACAGCTTTTTATAATCTACAAAAATTGGCTCCAAAGGAGTTAACTAATGATGTCATTCTTGGCAAGTATTAAAAATCGAATGACTTTAATAAGGGAATAATGACCTCAATATGTGAATGTTGTATTGAAAAAGATTATTTATATAGTCATATGGGCGACTGTTAAAGTAGTTTTTTGTTTCTTTTTTTGTTTTAAATAAATAGAGTTGATTATCTTCCAAAACGTCTGTTTTTGTGTTCTACGAAATGAATATAATAAGAAAGAGTAACTACATTTTGTGTCACTTTAATTCCATTAATGCCAAGGTAAACCTGCTGTAAAAATGCTCTTTTTACACACAGACTGAACAACATGAAGGATTGCTTGGTCAGTAGCCATGTTTCCATCCATTTGTCAATCGAATTATCTGAAGTTCGGTTAAAAAACTCGTGCGGATAAAGCTGGTGAAAGTGTGTTTCAATCCAACGGCTTTAAAGCGAATAAAAACCTGTACGTAATGACGTCACGTGCTGTTTTGCCATCAAATTGGTATATCGAATCAGCCTGGATGCCAGCCTGAACTCCGCCCACAATATTTTTTGGACGGGAAGTTCGGTCTGGACTCAATCCATTGAGGAGAAATTATGATCGGTTCAGAAATCATCGGGCCAATCAAATTGCCAGGGCGGGCTTTATACGATGATTGACAGGTGGTCTTCAGTAACGTAATCCTCACGTCGTCAAAGAGCGCTTGTCAAAGATGAGAGCAGCTGGAGAATTGAGATGTCTAGATTCCGCTGTCGCGTCTTTTGTAAAATAAATCGACAGCGCATTCATTTTAATAAACAAACAGAGAACTGCAATCAAGGCATTTGACGATCGGAAATATATTTTTGGCGTCCTTCCTACATGATTCAGGAAAAGTGTAACTTATCAGCTGGCTCTGACGGTCGCTAAGAAGATGGGATGTAATGAAAAGCCTGTGGTCGTTGTGGTTTCTCCTTTGGTGGCACTCATGGAGAAGTAAGTAAAAGAAGTAACACTCGTTATTTAACTTCTAAAATAAATAAAGTAGGCTACGTTCTGTAGTTGAAAACTAAGCTATGCAAAGGAGTTGACTTATGCGTTGCTCTGATTGGTTGGTAGGTCTACCGACTATCCAATTGAGTGCAGAGGGGTTTTTTTTTCCTGGTTCGGTTACGACACGCCTCATAATTAAACCTAGACGGAGGGCTTTCAGACTCATCTTCCGATAGGAAATGAGTATGACGAAGTCAGGCTAATATCGAATTGATTTGAGACATTTTAAGGTGTTTCCATTTATTTTCGCACTGAATCGAACAACATTCAACCAAATTTTTTGCGAACAAAGTTTAGTTAGACAAAACGGATCACGCCATCTCCCAACAAATGATCAATACTTCACAAGTTGAAGCCTAATAACGCTAATGCTTATGTGCGATATGAATGGGATAATGTATGCGAGGCGGTTGTTGAAGGGGTTGTATTCGCTATAACAACCACCTCGCTATATATTATCCTGCTTATTACATATAAATCAACCAAATAAATCAATAATTTGACAAAATATTGACTTAAAAACGAGTTTATTGATTTAAAAACGAGTATTGCTTCTGCTAAAGAAAATAGTTCCGTCTCTGAACTGCGTCCATGGCAGCGGTGTGTTAGTTAGCAGCGCCGCAGTCTGTTAACAAGAAATAACACACCACATACATTAGAACTCAACCAAGCCACGTAAAAACAAGCAAAACTAACCTAAGAAAACAACGACGCTATAAATATTGCTATGATGATGCCGATGCACGTATGCCCGACGACAGCGAAGGTGACTGTGGTGTAGGAACGACAGCGCTCCTTCAGTTCTGGGAGATCGTGGTTCACGGAAACCCTTTGGTTGAAGCATCTTTTTGCTTTGTCCACTTACATCTGTCTTTGTTGACATCCGCCATGTGTGCGCAAACAGACTGGCCGGAAATGAACTCGTCTTCTGGAGTGTTCCAACCATAAAAGGGCCTAAAACTTAATCGCAACTCATTATTTATTCGGCAAATAACGTTTCCATCAGCTTTTATCGCATTAGCCGTATATCGATCTAGAGAAAATCCGATGAGACCGAACGTATTTCATTTGAGTCGATTTTCATCGAATTTTACTGTTTCCATAAGGCATTTTTCATTCGATATCACTTAATTCGGATAAAAACGTGTCGATGGAAACATGGCTACTGGTTGAGCTAAACTGGTATTATCTAAATGGATAATACGAACAAAATCAGCAAAACATCAACTATCAAGTTCTGCTCATATTATATTAGCATTTTCTAAACTATAGCGAATAAACCGTGATAATGTGAGAAATGTTGACGTGTCTGTTATACATTTTGGTTTGACTGTGTGTGGTGTAATTAGTACAGTGATACGCAGTGACCTCATAATCAAAGCGGCCCACCTTCTCCTGAATAGTACTCGGTGGGAACGATGTTCTCGTCCCAGATGATCTTCTCGGTGGGATACAGAGGCATCTGGTTGAGCTGTTCGATCTGGGAGATCCGCCTCTCGTGGTGGGACACCTGAACAGAAGCGAGAACGGTTACATGAGGTTTGTTTCCTCTCAGCGAGCTCCTCCGTGAACCACATCATCTGCCGGCTGGACGAATCACGCTCTGCTATCACGGTTTACCCATCAGACGGCCAAACGTAGGCTACACGTGCACTACGGCGCAGTGGGCCGATCGCATCCCACGACGAGCCAAACATGTATCCATTACTTTAAAGAGCTCGTTGTTTCTACATTAAATTAATACATCGTTTAAATGAATACATTATTAGCTAACTGTGTGATTTGTGTATATATTTAATTAAATGTTTAATTTAATATCGAACAATTATTGATTGGCCTGCATTGACAGCATTATATGAGAACCGAGCTGGACTGTTTTCTCCAGAGCGGGTGTATATAAATTAAATCAATTACTTTTATTACAACAAAAATGAATCATACCTGAACTAACTTAAGCTGGACTCTTCTAGAAATAAACTTTATGGCATTATTTTCCTGTTATCTCTGTAAAGCTGTTTTTGAAACAATCTGTATTGTAAATAGTGCTCTATATATATATATAGACCATTTCAAAAGATGTAAACAACACTGGCCCAGAAGCACTTCCTGTTTCAGTTTTTTAACACTACATAAAACTAAAAGCTGGGATAAAATACAACCAACAGAACATATAACAGGGCTCCAGACTAACTTTTTGCCTTGGTTGCACTGGTGCGCCTAACTTTTTTATTTAGGCGCACCAGCACAAAATTTAGGTGCAGTCAAATTTTTTTTCGTCTCGCATCACATTTAACGCCACAATTTCAAGGTCACCTTTTTATCACGCTCCATATATACATATATATTATGTAAATGCTTTTGAAAAAGAATAAGATGTAGTTTTTTTTGAAGCAAATTATATTGTATATAAAAACATAAATCTTTAAAAAAATTAAAAATTTAAAGTGCTGTTTTTACATTGTTCAAGTAAGGCCAGGGTATTGACACCAATTTCACAATTCGATTCAATATTGATTATTTGTATTATATATGTATATATTATATATGTATATATGTATAATATATGTATTATGTACAATACATGGCAAATTTTCTCAAGGAAAACAAATCTCAACTAATGCTGTAAACTGGGAGTCAGTTGTAGCCCATATGCTTCATTAGCCTACTATAACATTAAAGGTAAAAATTACCTGATTTGTACACAAACACTTAAATTACACTTTTATTTATTTTTATAATAATAATGTAATATGAAATATAAACATCTAAATGGTGGCTACATAAAAGCTTGTCAGATTTTTTTTCAAACAACATGCATTAAATATTGAAAAACGTTAAAAATTATAATGAATATGTAATATGGTGCATGTATTTGGCAAAATGCTGATCTAGAGTTTTTTCTAGCTGGCTAACGAGTTTATGGTCACTGGATTTTTCTTCTCTGAGGTAAATGTGACGTTACATGACATTGTTTACACGCCTTTTACTGACGTCTTTCCACGGTTGAAATGAATCACTGATTGAGCGATTCTATATGAAAGATACGGATTTCGCTAAGTTGTACTCTATCTTTTAACACACTTTCAGATGCTCGTTCATGTTTATTTCACGCTGTAAATAGTTTTATTAAGGCGGAAGAGAACCTCATGTGCGCTCCGCGCTGCTGCTTCACTTGAGCTGAGTCAGAGCGATCTCACGCCACAGCGTCAATACACTATTTATGTTCTTGAATTTCGTAAGAAAACGGACCTAATTTAAAATCTGAGACTTTGTTTCATATCAATAGTAACAAAGCACAAAGATTATTGCGATGTATTGGATGGGATGCGCGTTGCGCGCGCTACAATCTTCCGTTCATTCATCAACTGAACACAGCATAGCCCAACGGGTTCGTAAAATGAGAATTAGTTTTTGAATACGAGAATATATTTTACCTAGCCATAAAAAGTAGCCAACATTTTTAAAACTTTCTTCGTCGTCTGTTTCTTCTGCTGCTGGTTGCCGTTACTGATTCTCTGGTGTTCACGTTCAGGTCGCAATTTATTTCGTATCACACAGCAACGGAGCATTTTACTATACGTGCAAGGAGAAAAACATTTTCGTTTGGGGAGAGTCAGCGGATGCGATCATGCGAGAACGTTAGGTGCACGCGTGCGACCTAGGAAAAATTTTGGTCGCACCTTTTCAAATTTTGGTCGCATTTGCGACCAAATTGGTCGCACTCTAGAGCCCTGTATAAATATGAATCAAAAGTTAAACAAACATCTTTAAAAAGTTTTCTTTACATGTGAAATAAAGAAAACAGTTACAAACTGAAACAGGAAGTGCGTCTGGACCAGAGTTGTTTACATCTTTTGAAATGGTCTATATATTTACATTTCTGAAATAGTACGTAACTTGAAGAGAGAACCTCTGATAACAAATCACTGTAAATTGTAATGTGGACTCGTGCATGTTCTGTAAAGCAGCTTTGAAACAATATGTATAGTGAAAAGCGCTAAATACAGCATCATCAAAACCAGTACACACTAGTAGGGCTGGGTATTGAGACAAATTTCACAATTCGATTCGATTACGATTCGATTCAATATCGATTATTTTGGATATCAGTTACAATAAATGGCAATTTTTCTCAAGGGAATCAAATCTCTGAACTAATGCTGTAAACTATGAGAGTCTAGTTGTAGCCTATAGGCTTCATCAGCCTAATATGAAGGTAATAATGAATAAATCACTTAAATTACTTGTATTTTTATAATAAGAAGATTATACAAACAAAGTGTAGTGTATTATGTTCTAAGAGGGTAGGCAGAGTAGAGCCATTATTACAATTAAAATTAGATGATATAGAAATAGAACAGGTTACAGAAGTTAAGTTACTTGGTGTATTGATTGATAGCTGTTTAACCTGGACAAATCAGACTGATGAAATGTTGAAAAAAATGGGGAGAGCGATGGCTGTAATTAGGTACTGTAAAATATATTTACCAAGACATTTGATTAAACAATTAATGGAAACTTTGGTTCTCTCTCAGTTAGATTATTGTGCAGTTATATGGTCCAATACATCAGAATATAATCTTAATCGATTACAGGTGGCTCAAAATAAAGCTGCCCGTATAGTGCTTAATTGTTCATATAGAACTAGAGTTTGTGATATGTTAAACTGGTTACCTGTTAAAAGTAGGTTATATTATTCTCTTCTTGGTTTTGCAAGAAATGTTATAACAACAAGGACGCCAGTTATTTTATTTAATCATTTTAAGTTTTCCCAGGATGGACATAATTATGTTACACGTCAGTCATCAGTAGGAAAATGTATCTTGCCTGGTTATAGAACAGGAGCTGGTCAGAGAACATTACACTATAGGGCCATGGTAGCATGGAATTCATTACCTAGTTTTTTGGTGAATGAAGCAAGTAAGAGGGTCTTTAAAATTAAACTGAAATTGTATTTATTTACTCAAGTTTTTGTATAATTTTTTAAATTTATTTTATTTATTTTTTTTCTGTTTTGTTAAAGAATGTGTTATGTAAGTGAAAGATTGTGACCTAAGTATAAATGGGCTCTTAGTTCATGATGTTGACTTAAAATTTAACCAACTTAAATTAAGGAATATTTTCAGTTTTTTATCTTCTACTAAATGTTTTTGTTTATGGGTGTTTGTTGTATGGTTGATAGTTAGTTTGTTGTATGAATGTATGTTTATTTTGTAAAAAAATTTAATATGTAATAGTGATTTTTGACCACAGGAAGAATAGCACTCATATGAATATGAGATAGCTGATTGTTGGATCAATAAAGAATTCAATTCAATTCAATTCTATGAAATATAAACATTTAAATGGTGGCTGTCATAAAAACTTGCCAGATTTATTCAAATATGCATTAAATATTGAAGAACATTAAGATTATAATGCATATATTTAGCAAAATGCTCCTCTCTAGAGTTATTTTTTCTAGCTGACTAACGAGTTTATGTGGGTTTTCTGAGGTAAATATGACGATATATTGATTACAAGCTGTTTAACTGACGTCTTTCCACGGTTGAAACGCTGATTGAGTGAATCAATCTGACATGATACGGATTTCTATAAGTTGTACTCTATCTTTAACACACTTTCAGATGCTCATTCATGTTTATTTGGCGCTGTGACTGGTTTTATTAACCCGGAAGAGAGATCAGCGCTGCTGCTTCACTAGAGCTGCGCCAGAGCGATCTCACGCCCAAAACGTTATTTATGTTTTTGAATTTCTAAAGAAAATGGACGTAATTTGAAAATTGAGACTTTGTTTCATATCAATAGTAACAAAGGACAAAGATTATTGCGATTTTTTGGATGCGCGCAGCCGCGATACATTGTCCCATTCATTCAAATGAAACAGGATGACTAATCGATTCTTGAGATTTAAGAATCGATATCGGTTCGTAAAAATGAGAATCGATTAATATCGAGAAATCGATATTTATTACCCAGCCCTACACACTAGCAGTAATGTAACCATGTTTCCCAGCACACAATCCTGCGTGCGGACTTTGTATACAAATCAAAAAGTTGTTCATGTGTGTTTGTGTAATTTATCAGTGCAAACCCCACAGTCTCAAAGCCTTTCTTAAAAGAAACTGTAATACACACTACGCTTTTAAAAGTTTCCTTACTTTCTGATCACTATAAATCCATTCTATTATGTTAAAAATCCAAATGAGCGAGACAACTCTGCCGAGAAAACATGAAACAATTGCAATGAGAAACGGAGTCGGGCGGCTCTTGGAGGAACTCAAATGAATTAATCAGGAGTGCAGGGGCCGCTTATCCTGTTGAAGCTTAATGAAGTGTTTTATCTGGTTTGTGCCCTGCTCTGACTCTATCGCGAGCCGCAGATTTCAGCCGAACACTCGGATGACCGGCCTGACACCGACTCCAGCGTCGCTGAGAGACGGCATTAAAGAGGAAATGCTCCCGTTCTTGATGAGATTCGGAGCGAGTAATTAAAACATGCCGAAGCAGGACCACCAATGGGCCTGAAACATCTAGAACAGTGACAATTAAAGCAGTCAAACACTAAGAGAACGTTACAAACATAATCTAATCCACAATCAGAATCAAAATTAGCGGCTCTAGTCATTTTGTGCAAAACTTTTTAAACGCGTTCGTCCTGCGACACTAAACAACACGGACCGCAGGGTCACTATAACCCTGATGTGCAAATAAATACTGCAACTCAAAGAAAAAACACACACTCAAATACTGGGGAAAAAGTATGGGTGTATAAATATGTCACAATACAAAAATAAAACAATATGCATCGTGGATGGTGACAATATGAATCACACAAATACATATTAGATCAGCCAAAATGAAAATTAGTGCGGGACAAAATTCAAGTTTACAGAGTTGTACTGTCAGAACTACATCAAACTAATATATATATATATATAATGTTGAATATAAATAATAATAGTGCATCGTGGGTCCTGATGATGCCAAATGTCTGATGACCATGACCAAACCAGTTGAGAACCACGACTATAAAAATAAATCGCTAGATCAAGTTAGATAACGCATAAGCTAATGTTAACAAACAAGACCTCGTTGTAAAGTGTTACCAACTTTTCTATATCCATCTGGGTGTCTGTGACATAACCGTATGTTTGAACGGGTGTTTGTGTGAACATGGCGCCGACAAATTGTTATTGATTGTATATTTTGAGTTTTATTCACATCCATTAGGCAGGAACAAGTTTTATAGTTTGCTTCCTAAAATATATTTACACAATGTAAGATGGAAAATAGTGCCGTAGACATTTTCTTTAGTGTTTTATTTATTTGTATTTATTCTTTCACCCCTTAACTGTCACTGTCCCGGTACCGGGACACCTAACTTTACTTCACTATATTTCTCTTAAATCCTAATCTAATTATGACAAATTCTATATTGTTGGAAAGGTCTAAGACTTCTAAATAGATATTCTACCCCTGTTTTGTGTTACAAATTACGTAGGAAGAGTAATTGATGAATTTATGACAAGAGTGCACCTCAAAAAAATCTGCATCATAACAGGAGGTCTGACCTTAGTCACAAAAAGTAGATGTACCCACTTTTAATCATTGAAACTTCTGTTTTTATGCTAAAAGTTCATAATGAAACATATAACATAGTACTTTACAATAAAAAATAAAACTATAGTATAATATTATCCAATAAAAATTATATATATATATATATATTATCCCAAAACATAATATAATTTTTTGATCACCTTTTTTTATTATATCATATTTTAGTAGTTATCATAAATTTGGTATCATTTGAAAGCTTATGAACTCAGAATTCATCCTGTGAAAACCAGTTTATAATTGAACATTGCGTTACCATATAAACGGTACTTATTTTATCAGGCTCCTCCCCTTTTGGGCATCATTATATTCATAATTTATAATCAAAACCTTTTCAAATCTTGACAAAACACATATTGTCAGAAAGGTCTGAGTCTCAAGGTTCCAAATTTTGTGACAGAAGTGATATTTGGACAGAAATGTATTAATTTCTAAAGGCAGAATGTATACAACTAAATTCAAGGGAACTCAATGGCACCCGGTGGCTATTTTTGGTACTACGCCTAAAACAAAATCTCATGGGAACTTAAATTTTTGTGATATCAACTTCAAATTTGGAACATAACTTGACAAGATTTATGCCTTTGATTTTATAGTAATTTTATAGTAAAAAATATTTTGTAAAATATATATTTTATGCAAAATAAAAATATATCGTACAGTATATTTGATTTACTGTAAATTTAAACTTCCATAACTTTTTCATACTTTCATTTTTTGAAGTGTTTTCACTTCAGCAATAATCTGCTGAGTGTTTTCTTTAAAACAAGACCAAACTTGAATATATTCCAAAGTATTCTTGAATTACAACCATTTAAGTTTGAATAGTGCATTTTAACCTCCATTCTCAAAAGGGGGGTGACAGCTAAGGGGTTAAGGAGATGCACTGAGCTTTGGTGAATAAGAGGACCCGTTTTATGTTGATGCATATATCATACATTAGCAGGAATAGCACAATATGGATGTGAAAGCAGTTAGTCATTTTTTTTTTGGTTAAAATCAAGAAATAATCATGATAATTAATTGTGATCTCAATTATTGATGAAAATAATCACGATTATCATTTTGGCCCTAGAACGTGACGTCACCAAATGCTCTCAGTCACAAATGTGTGACACTACTGTGAGCAAAAAAACGTACCCGTTTATGTTCTATTAGACGGACCTATTTTTTTCTGACTAGCCAGTACCGAACGAATTTTGATTTCTCCTCATTCTTCCGCTGAGTGCAGCCTTAGAAACTGGCCAAAAAACCAACAGCATTTGTGTCATATTTCAATATGTGCCTACCAGCAGTTCCAGAAGAAACTCTTTCTCGTAGGACGTCTCCTCTCCCTCAGGAAGCTCCGGCAGGAGACACAGGTATGCTGACACCCGGTGGAGGGTGTTGGGACTACAGACAGAGCGATGAAAAGTGGGTCAAAGATGAAGTGTTGTTTCAGGTTGCCTTCTTTACACAAGCATTCATTCACACACGTTACAAATATTGTACATCATTTGAGATCAATAACTGACAAACACAAACAGTTCACGATTTAAGTCATTTGGAAAAACAAAGCATTTGAGTTTTTCGAAATCTATCAAATAAGCAAACTGTCACACTGTCAAAGGTATAGCGGAGGATCTTTCCGAAATTTAGAGAAGACCCGCCCTCTCCAATTTTTTTTAAAAAATGCAAATGCACAAACACAACACTCTTGCTCCCGAGAGGGAACGCCTATTACGCCTTGCACAATTATGTTGCAAATTATAAACGAACTCAAAAACATTCATAAAAAAGACAACATGTCAAATGCCCGTACGTGTTTTATTTACTTATTATACTGATCCATTGAGTGACCGAGGGCTCAAGACATGATATGTGCAACCCTGTATCACACGAAATACGTTCTGAGGAAACTATTTTGCAAATCGCAATTATGTTACATGGCAACATATGAGCAGTGCTATTACGTTGGTCCTTAACCTAACATGTCTCATTGTTAATACGTAGGTATTAATACGTTATTTTTATACATAGATGCATATGGCTTGTTGCATTTGTGCAATAATAAACACACGCGGTTTTAGAATATTTCAGCGCGATACCATTTACCATTTGGTCAAAAGGCTACTTTAGACAAATTGAGATGTTTACCGTGTCTATGCGGTGCATGACTTGTGCCAGGGCTAGCATTGCTAAGTCGCTTGCATTAACTTTTACTAGTGATTTTAAATGGATTTCTCCAAATAGCATGACAAACTTTACCTGTCTAGTAGAATCTTCGCGGCCTTTCTCTTCTCTTCTGTCATTTTCAAAAGAATGGCTGAAACCGTAACTCCGACATAATACACCAGAAAGTGAAAACTACAAAGAGATGAGCACGTACGACGGCCTTACGTAAACATATCACCAGAATGATTGACACTTAGGTGGACCAATAGTATATACTACCCACCCGGAAAAAGAAAATCCTCCGCTATACCTTTCGTTTGCAGTTCTGATTATATAAGATAGCTGAATGTCATTGTAATGTTCTCAGTAGCCTGTTTTAGCAAATATTTGGACAGATGTAAACAAGAAAAGAGGGATAAAACGGGATATTCTGAGAACATAAAGATGTTTTAACTCTTTCCCTGCCCTTGACGAGTTTTTCCTTGTTATGTGGTAGGGGGCGCTGTTATGCATCTTTTTCCAGTGCGAATGCTTACACATTCGAGCAGTTCAGAACTTATAAATATATATCTACAACATAGCTGTCAACATTGAACATTGAAAATAAGTGAGATTTCCCAGAATCCATCCCAAAATAAGGGATTTTTTTTCTTTTACATGATTCTTACCCTCAAACTTTAAAAATAAAGCACTAACCATTAAAAGTCTAAAGAGTTTATAACTAGCCTACATATGTGTGAGAAAGAAAGAGGCAGTGTGTCATTTAAAAAAACAATATCATAGAGAATGTTTAAATACTCAAATATCAGCTTATGAGGGAAACCAACGGGCTTTGGGGAAACGGAGGCGGAGTTAGTGGTGCTTCAGAGGCCGAGTGCAGGAGATTATTGGGAGAGGTCTGTGTACCCGATCAGAGTGCGCGCTGACTAGGGGTGGGACGATACAGGTACCTCACGATTCAATTCTGTGGCGATATGTGGTCCACGATATAACAATATCACGATTCGCGATATCTACGATATTCAATATATTGGAAGAAATTTCATCAACGATATATGTGACAGAAAAGAAAAAGAAGGGAAAAGGAAATAAGGAAATTTTATGCATTTATTAATGCCAACATTTCCAACATTGTGCAAAGAAATATGCATTTGCCTTTCCGTCGACTGTCTCGTAAAACCCGAAGTGTCTTAGCGCCCTATGAAATCCTTTTTATTTTTTCCCAAATTCCGTTTTTTCAGTTTTCATTTTTGGAAATTAGGGTGTTTTTTACTCTTGGCTGTTATTTTAGTCGTAAAAAGAGTGTGCTTTTTAAACTTGTGTGTGTGTGTGTATGTGAGAGATGGAGGCAGAGCGGGGAAACACTGAAAGAACACGCATTTCGCGATTCCATCCGAGATTCCGTGATTTGCGGAAATCATAGGGCCCGAAGTGTCTCCACACTTTAGAGTGGAAACTAGCGGGTGGGTCTTTGATTAGTTAGGGCCCAAGCCCTGAACGGGCGAAGGGTTGCGGGCCACCGGCTTGGGCCCACAATCGCTGCTCGCAGCTATATTTTTTTATTATTTTCCGCCATTCTTCTCGCTTCTCTTGTTGTTAGCTAACTTGTGTTCTTCACCGGCCGCTGTTTGCGCCACTTTAACCCTATTTACTCGAACAGCGCCCCCGCAAACAGAATGGTAGACATTGGGTAGTGACAGTGACACTGACAACGGGTAAATTAATCATTTTGTGTTGTAATAAAATATCGATATTGGGCGTTAGTGTATCGATTATTTATTGCAACAGAGAGCACAACAATATATTGCAATATCGATTTTTTTTCCCATCCCTAGCGCTGACACGGAGTAAAGCCTTTATACTCGAGCGCGGCAAAAATGACGAGTTGGGTACACAAGCCGCCAAGACCTCATTTCACATGGCTGTGTTCAGCTTTTTTTGTGACAGCGCGGCGCTGCGTCCGAGGATGAATGACTTCAAGCCGAATCTGTCCAAGCTTGTACGTCTCACACAGTCAGAGCGTAAAAATACGGGATATTTTAAGGGAGAATACTAAAACGGGAAGACAGTGGGGAAAAAAGCTAAAATACGTGAGAAAATGGGAGGGTTGACAGCTATGATCAATAATATTATACATTTATAAACATAAATGATAAAGTCGGGTGAATTTGTTGACTTTCACTTGGTTTCACTTTCTCCCGTTTCTTCCAAGCTGAAAAACACTGGTTTTCACACTGGTCATAAGAACGGCTATAACATTACAGCAAGCGATCACCATTCCAACGGGTTCGATAGTAAGTCGGATACTATTAACAAAAACATCTCCACTAACTACTACTGTATTCGCTCTCTACTATAGCTTATTTGTGCTAAAATCCCACAATGCTTTTTTCTGATATCTAGGGCTGTCAACTTTAGTCGTTTAGTCGACTAATCGGTCGATGCCGTCTTGGTCTACTGACGTTCTTATTGGTCGACCAGGTGCATTTTATTTTTTACCAATAGAAAGAATTTTTCAATGATTTACTCCTTGATATTTATTCCTTTATAAGCAATTATTTATTACTGTATTCTAAATATAATTAGCCTATGTTTTGTCCCCAACTTTAAAATGCTTTAATTTAGGCTATTTTTGTAACTGCGCCACAGTTTAGCGCACACACATAATACACTCGGGAACCGCGCCTGTGGCCGGCTACGCTGTTGCTTCGATCGCGCTCGGTAAGAGATGCTGTATTCATTCAGTTAGAACGCTGCTTGTTTTGGCTTTAGTCGACAAAATGTCCAGGAAATCTAAATCTTTTGTCTGGCTGCATTTTAAAACAAAGACGACAAGACTGTGGAGGGAGGCAACCGCGTTGCTCCATTATGAGCGAGCAAGTCACGCGCCTATATTTGAAATCGAACTTGAGCGCGCAAAGACGTGAGCAGCCTTTTATTTGTACACTTGACGCATTTGAAAATAGCCTAAATAATGCAACAAAACGAAAATAAACCTATACGCGGTCCTACGGCCTATTATTAGGATTGTTTTTTTAGGCTATTTGGGTTTTTTGTGTGTTGTTTTAAAACGCCTTGATCGTCAGGACGAAAGTTAACCCATAGCTTTGTAAGTAAAGAAGAATATAAAGCCTGTATAAACGAGAGCTTTTGTTGGGATTTTTTATAATGTGGCAGATAGCAGTTATATCTTTTGCAGCGTGTGGTGTGGTCAGGTGCACGATTGTGACTGTTACTATAGACCTAGGACAGTGCTCCTCACTTTTTCCAGTTAAAAAAAAATCACTTAATTTTCAAAGAATTGTATTATTATTATAGTTTTATTTATTTGTGATGTTTTTTATTGTTGTTTTATAAATGCTCAATGACAATTGTTTGAAAAATGTTTAATCAAAACATCACTTTTTTTTTTTTTTAGTCGACTAATCGTTGCGCAGGACAAGACTTTGGTCGGATTTCTTTGGGTGACTACAGCCCTACTGATATCACATTCCCATTCTCGATAGAAGCCTGTGCACGTCAGCTAACGAGATCATCAAACATCCATCTTTCATCGATCAAACAGGGGGTTAATAAAGGCTATCTGAAGCAAAGTGATGCGTTTGTGTTACAAAAATATTCATATTTAAAACCTTATTAATATAAGAGAACTAGCTTTTGGCCAAACGAACATACGGATCTGAAGTGTAAAGCGCAACTTACGCGAGCAATGCGACGTACTGCTGATTTTTACGATTATTTGGCCGGAAGCTAGTTATTTTACATTGTAACGTATTAAATATGATCTTTTTTTTTTTTTACACAAACACATCGCTTTGCTTCAGAAGGCCTTTATTAACCCTCTAGAGACACGTGGAGAACTTTTATCATGTCGGGTCTGTCCCGCATGTCCTCAACCCGCCCATAGAGGGCGATCTCTCTCACAGAACGAACACATAGTGTCGGCCATCTTGTTTTGGAAGCTAAGCTAGCAGGCTCTTGTTCTGTGTAGAAAGCTGAGTAGTAGAGGTTACCATCCTCGTTATCCCAGACATGTCCGGCCGTCGATGTCCGGGATTTAGCTTTTACTTTCTGCAGTCGCCATTCACTGTTTACATGCACAGCTTTTGTTTTAGTCTAACTGAATTCATTCCGATTGGTGAATCTGAATGTAGTCTTTACATGAACGCTAAACAAGTGATCGGTGGATGTGCGTTTTAACATTGCTAAGAAAATCCCCGCTCCTCCGTGAGAGATACGAGACCGGTGCGTCTCACAGAGGTCACTCATTGGTAATCACGCCACCGGCCTCGTGCTGTTCTCCCGCGGCCCTCACTCGCCACAGTAAACATGACTCGCCACATTTCTTCCACAAAAATTAGCCATTTTAAATACACATTCATCGTTCCAGAGGTGAAGTATCCCTTTAAGTGAACTACTCCAAGTAAAAATGTTTAAATGTTATTTAAGGGATCAAATTATTGACCACAGTAGGACTTTAACAACTCCGTTAAAAATACTGCAGCCTCCCCGTGACTCTTACCTGAGGGGGCCGAAGTGTTTGGTGAGGGACTCTCGCGTGTCCACGGCGGCCACATTAGACAGGGCAAAGTCATTGAGCTCAGGGAAATGAGCAAACGCTGCTCTCTGAAAAACAAACACGTCAATCACAGACCTTCAGAAACATCTGAGAGATTTCATCACAACCAACCAATGAATCGTCACGGACCAGATGAGTGTTACACCACTGATACACCGTCTACATTGATATGGGAACCATTTTAACTGCATTTGTAACTTTCCTCACTGAAACTGAGTGCGACAGCCAACACAGACCACTGGACTCGGATTGGTTTTATCGGTTAGATTTATTTAAAGGAGAACTCCGGCGCAAAATGAACCTTTGGTCTAATTACACATTGGTACATAGTCAAACATTCTGAGATTTGTTTTCATGATTATCAAATGTAAAGAGTTGTATCTCTAATAACTGTTTTAGCTTATAATGCTAGTATATGGGGCATAGAGTAATGAAAATAAAAATTGCTAGCACTAACAAGGCTCAAAATAGCCCAACACTAACTTGGTAGCATAATCATAATCATTGAGAACTTTGTAAGTGTACAGACCGTTTAATAAGAAGATATTTTATAAAGACAGTCCCCTTCGCGAACACAGGCAGGAGCCATCTTTGGAAAACAGTCTCGAGCAGTCGAACCACGAACGCAGAGCTTAAACCAGAGCGGTTAGGACCAATCAAATTGTCAGGGTGGGCTTTATAGAGAGCCTAAGTCCCGCCCCTCCGCTTCGGGCTCATGGGACCTTATTTCGGAAAAAATATGAATGGTAGTCAGTGGCGAGGGACAACTTATCTTTTTATCCCGTCTGAACTGTGCCCTCAATTACATATATGATCTTTGTCAATTTAAAATATGATTCTGAAAGTCAAAAACGTCACAGTTTGTCAAAACAGAAGAGTAACATTTAGTTTTATGTGAAAATCGCTCTGTGAACTACATCTCCCAGCAAGCGAAACGAGATCCGCAGCTCGTGTGTGTGCAGTCTGGTACAAAACACTCAGGTAGGACGACGTAACGTTACGATTATAACGTAAGACTGTAGAAACAATGACAGACAGCCTCAGTGAAGTTAGCTTCATTCATTGAGAGAAAATGTGCGCCGTTGGGGTTTGTAGTCTTTGTAATTACGTATTTTCACAGTCTTACCTCAACGGTTTTACATCAAACTGCGACTTTCTTTACTTTAAAATGTATCTTTTAAATTGACAAACATCATATGTGTGATTCAGGGCACAATTCAAACCAGATCAAAATATTTGTTGTCTCTCGCCATTGACTCCCATTCAATATTTTTCCGAAATAAGGTCCCATGGTGGCCGACCGGAAGGGGAGGGACATAGGCTCTCTATACGATGATGGACAGCTGATCAACAGTAACGTAATCATCCACGTCAGCAAAGAGCGCTTAGTTTGAGTTCGTTTACAACAAAGATGGCCGCCGCTGGAGAACTTAGATGTGTAGATTCAGCCATCGCGTCTGTTATAGAAGATGAAGACTGCACATTCACTTTAAAAGAGGAACAGAGAACAGCAAGCAAGGCATTTGTCAATCTAATTCAGTCGAGAGGCATTTTCTTTCCTGATTCGGTTGAAACGCCCCATAATCACAGCATGTGATTGTATGATGACGTCAGGCTGAGGTTTTCCATGAGTAAACTGAGGTGTACCTGTAGAGAGGTGATCCTGTCGTAGTGCAGCGTGGTCATCTCTTTCTGTGTGAGAGCGTTTCCAGTCTGATCACTGATCTCAAAGCCAGCGTAGAACTTCAACATGTCCAGGAGCTTCACACAACAACACAACGATCATTACGTTGAAACGTTGAAAAAGCCTCATAAACGTTTGTGTTAAAAAAAAGTAGAACAGAAACAGTCGTATCAATATCAGGGGACAACTATGACTTTTAATGTTATCAAACCAGGCTGATCAGTAGAGTTGCGTATCGAGAATCGAGTATCGATTGGAACCGGGACTAACTTTTCGTTTTTCCCGGAATCGTTCAAAAGTTAAAATTTCGATTCCTAGTTTCGATATTCACAGTCCGCCGAGCGGAAGAAGAAACCGCTGAACAACACCAATGAAGAAGCGTCTACCGGAAGTGTTGGCATAACCGCGCGAGTCGAACATGAGTAGCTTACGTCGGCGGTCCAAAGTGTGGCTTCACTTTTCTAAAAATAACGAAATCTCGTCAAAATGCAAAATTTGTGACAGAAGGAGTATTTCCTTCAGAAAGACCGTTGGTTAGCAAGGTTAGCTAAACTTTTTTGACCCTGCCTCTTAAAAGAATCGGAATCGAGAATCGTTAGGAACCGGAATCGAAACATGAATCGGAATCAGAATCGTTCAAATTCAAACGATACCCAACCCTAGTGATCAGTGTAAGCTGATCAATTACAGGCAAATGATCATTATTTCTAGTCAGCATACATATATTTTAACAACCTGAAGTAAAAGAAATGTTTACTCTGGAGTCTGTAAGATTCGGTTTAGTCTAAAGCACAGGCGTTTTGTTTCTTTATTCTTTGTTATATTATTAATATTTGTTGCACATGGGCAAGTATCATTTTTTTATTCTTATGTTTCATTGCTGGATCATTTGTTAAATGATTGTGGGACAGAAAAGATTGTTTTCGACAGGTTTTTTTTTTTAATAAAGTAACAATTTTTCCACTACATTATTATAGGGTAATCCATATTGGCGACGATTTCAATTTCACTGCATCCGTAACTGCAAGTTATTACATCATTTTTATAATTACATTAATCCTTCGGGTTAGCTGTGCTTGTTTGTAGGGGTTATTGATTATATATCAATATTGCTATAAATAAGACAAATAATCCTATTGTAATAGTTCAGTGTAATTAAGAAAAGTATATAATATTTATGGTACATTACAAATACTAATACTTATGGCGGTCTTAATATCTTCAAAATTAAGAAACGTATATTTTGATGCAGGATCCTTTAAAGAGAAGTGTGTGAAGATGTTTGTTGAGTGTTTTGTTAAAGCGACTCAGATGCCGTTCATGTGCACACATATTCATGTATTTCAATCCCAGTGTGTGCGCTCTGAGAGTGTCTGCTGTACCTGGCAGAAGAGGTGTCCCTCCTGCTCCCGCTCCGTGAGGTGGGACAGCTGGCAGTTCACCACCAGATGAGCGTCGTCCAGGAGTGTGTTGAACCAGCGCCGGGTCGGGAGGAGAGCCTGACAGAGGGACACGGGTAAACACACACACACACATCTAAAGTTACAGTTCAGTCCTGATAGAATGAAGATAGAATCTATCTATCTATCTCCATCCATCATCCATCCATCATCCATCCATCCATCCGTATCCATCCATCCATCCATCATCCATCCATCCATCATCCATCCATCCATCCATCCATCCATCCATCCATCCATCCATCCATCATCCATCCATCCATCCATCCATCATCCATCCATCCATCATCCATCCATCCATCCATCCATCCATCCATCCATCCATCCATCATCCATCCATCCATCCATCCATCATCCATCCATCTGTATCTATCTATCTATCTATCTATCTATCTATCTATCTATCTATCTATCTATCTATCTATCTATCTATCTATCTATCTATCTATCTATCTATCTATCTATCTATCTATCTATCTATCTATTTGGGCTGTAGTCAACCCAAGAAATCCTTAGTCGACCAAAGTCTTGTCCTGCGCAATGATTAGTCAACTAAAAAAAAAAAAAAAAAAAAAAAAACTGTTTTGATTAAACATTTTTTTAAACAATTGTCATTGAGCATTTATAAAACAACAATGAAAAAACATCACAAATAAATAAACTATAATAAAAATACAATTTTTTGAAAATTAAGTGATTATTTTTTTAACTGCAAAAAGTGAGGAGCTCTGTCCTAGGTCTATAGTAACAGTCACAATCGCGCACCTGACCACACCACACGCTGCAAAAGATATAACTGCTATCTGCCACATAATGAAAAATCCCAACAAAAGCTCTCGTTTATACAGGCTTTATATTCTTCTTTACTTTCAAAGCTATGGGTTAACTTTCGTCCTGACGGTCAAGGCGTTTTAAAACAACACACAAAAAACCCAAATAGCCTAAAAAACAATCCTAATAATAGGCCGTAGGACCGCGTATAGGTTTATTTTTGTTTTGTTGCATTATTTAGGCTGTTTTCAAATGCGTCAAGTGTACAAATAAAAGCGAAAATATATTAAGATAACACAATCTATTGAGTCACCATAATATAGCCGGTGAAAGGCTGCTCACGTCTTTTGCGCGCTCAAGTTCGATTTCAAATGTAGGCGCGTGACTTGTGCGCTCATAATGGAGCAACGCGGTTGCCTCCCTCCACAGTCTTGCCGTCTTTGTTTTAAAATGCAGCCAGACAAAAGATTTAGATTTCCTGGACATTTTGTCGACTAGAACCAAAACAAGCAGCGTTCTAACTGAATGAATACAGCATCTCTTACCGAGCGCGATCGAAGCAACAGCGTAGCCGGCCACAGGCGCGGTTCCCGAGTGTATTATGTGTGTGCGCTAAACTGTGGCGCAGTTACAAAAATAGCCTGAATTAAAGCATTTTAAAGTTGGGGACAAAACATAGGCTAATTATATTTAGAATACAGTAATAAATAACTGCTTATAAAGGAATAAATATCAAGGAGTAAATCATTGAAAAATTCTTTCTATTGGTAAAAAAAAAAAAAAAAAAAAAAAATGCACCTGGTCGACCAATAAGAATGTCAGTAGACCAAGACGGCATCGACCGTCTATCTATCTATCTATCTATCTATCTATCTATCTATCTATCTATCTATCTATCTATCTATCTATCTATCTATCTATCTATCTATCTATCTATCTATCCATCCATCCATCCATCCATCCATCCATCCATCCATCCATCCATCCATCCATCCATCTATATCCATCCATCATCCATCCATCCATCCATCCATCCATCCATCCATCCATCCATCCATCAGTTATGCGCGGGTCAATGTATAAACAACCCGCAACCGACCGACGTTTTTAACTACCCGCCCGCAACTCGGACTGCAAAAAAAAGTAAAAAAAATATTGTACCCGACCCGCTTCCTGATCGCATTTTTTAAAAGTAGTGAATGCTCATCGGAGCGTTTATTGGGCCATAGACGTGTAACAACACAGCATTGCAAGAAGACATAGGCCTACACATAACAAAGGCAAAGCCAGCACTTTGGTCATCATCCTTCATTATTTCAGCAAATGTCTCCCACACTTTTACTCTTTCTATTCATGTATTTGCGGAGCTTCCACTCCCCAGTCTTCACCTTTTCTCTTGCCGCCTCCATCTCTCTGCAGACTGTAGTGATCATAGACATGGCCGGTTCGTGAACGAATCGTTCTTTTGAACCGGTTCTTTTCAGTGAACTGGTCGAACCAGTACACTAAATCGAACTGAATCGTTCGAAACAGTTCGCGTCTATATTTTACTCCAGTAACTCCAACAGTTCACTGAACCGAGACATGTTGGTGCCACTGTTGAGAGAAGTGATGAGCACGAGCAGCTGATACTGCGCATAGATACTGCGTACTACCGAACGCACAGGGACAACGGTTCTCGAATCACCAGCGAGAACTGTTTCGACTGAGCTTATGTGTTATCTTCATGCCAGTTATTCAGCCAATAATGTGTAGGGATGTATATTTCATCAAAAATTGTGTCTAGTACTATATTAATACAAATGTTTAATTGGCATCTTTTTTCAAACGACCCGACCGACCGCGACCCGAATATCATTAAAAACATTTTTGGATGACCCGTAACTGCGGGTAACCGCGGGTGACCGCAGGCACCCGCTCATTTCGGATCAACCCGCGCATCACTGGTATCCATCCATCCATCTATCTGTAGATAATCTAAATGTTATCTTTCACTTTTCACAAAAAAAAAATGCAAAAAATTCTTACAAGGTCAAAAAAAATGAAACTTATCCACAAGTAAATAACATGCCTTTAGAAAATGATGAACAGTGAATTTTAATTTCATGCCAACTTTAATATCTTTTAAGAAACAGAAATAAGCAGCAGAGCAAATGCTGGCATGAAAACGTACCTCCAGGTCAATCATGAACTCGATGAATCTCTCACAGTAGTGAACCTTCTCCATGGAGACGGAGCCTAGAGCAACAACCACAACACACACACATTACACCACTGAACACACACCTCATTTCACACACACCGGCCGTGAAGAGAGAGAGTGATCGTCTCATAAACAGGGCACGCTGGCCTCTGGTGTGACCCGAACAGGTGGATGATGGGTGGAGGGACCGTCGAGAGGAGCGAAGCTGGGTCACGGGCGGCACACGGTGGTGAAAACACACACAGATACTCAAAGCAGAAATAAAGACACAGCCTGAAGGGCGGCAGGAACACTGAGGCCTCATCAGCCCCATCTTAATGTCTAGCACTATATACATCCTGCAAAATGGGGTTTTCGGTGTCAGTGACAAGTACTTATACATAACTGTAAAAACGTCTGCCTTCAGATCGAAGCGTGTTAGGTTTACTTGATCGTTTTTTAATAAAAATCATGTGCAGATGTGAATCTCGGATATGATCACAGGCTTTCGAGGAAGGTTTATTTAAATATTAATCTCTCAATAATCTTTGTATTCCTTCAAAACTAGAGCTTTGATCATGAAACTACGCATTTACACATCATCTTACTAAGACAACTTTTGTATATTATTTCTTAATATAGATTTCCTCTTACTTTTTGACCATATAAATATTAGCATCTGCACCAAATTGCACATGTTTGCTCAGTTCGGGCCTCTGAATAAAACTGAGGTGTTTTTTTTTCCATTACAAGTATGTGCTTAATATTCTCACTGTTTGATATGAGCCATAAGATCCTGATGTATATGATATTGAACAAACACATACATTGAGGTAGGCCTGCTATTTTTATTTGAGTGCTTTCTTTTTTGTCATCTTAATTTGTTAATTATTTAAGTTAAACCTATTTTATATGGAAGCCCGTTTCCGCCACAGTTGAGTAAAAAAATATAATTCTGTAAGTCATAATAATGAGAAACTTTCTCATAATTATGACTTAGTTTCTCATTATATTGAGAAAGTTTCTCATAATAATGACTTAACATCTCGTAATAATGACTTAACTTCTCGTAATAATGAGAAACTTTCTCATAATTATGACTTAATATCTCGTAATAATGAGAAAGTTTCTCATAATTATGACTTAACATCTCGTAATAATGAGAAACTTTCTCATAATTATGACTTAACATCTCGTAATAATGAGAAACTTTCTCATAATTATGACTTAACATCTCGTAATAATGAGAAACTTTCTCATAATTATGACTTAACATCTCGTAATAATGAGAAACTTTCTCATAATTATTACTTAACATCTCGTAATAATGACTTAACTTCTCGTAATAATGAGAAAAGTTTTAAATAAATAAATAAATAAAGTTTCTCATTATTACGAGAAGTTAAGTCATTATTACGAGATGTTAAGTCATAATTATGAGAAACTTTCTCATTATTATGACTTAATATCTCATTATAATGAGAAACTTTCTCAATATAATGAGAAACTAAGTCATAATTATGAGAAAGTTTCTCATTATTACGAGATGTTAAGTCATTATTATGAGAAACTTTCTCAATATAATGAGAAACTAAGTCATAATTATGAGAAAGTTTCTCATTATTACGAGATGTTAAGTCATTATTATGAGAAACTTTCTCAATATAATGAGAAACTAAGTCATAATTATGAGAAAGTTTCTCATTATTATGACTTACAGAATTATATTTTTTTACTCAACTGTGGCGGAAACGGGCTTCCATAATTTTATGTATATTATATATATCATATTATTGTTTTTCTCTGTTGTCACGGTCAAGTGCGTGAACATTTGCTGTGAATCCGGGTTCTGTTGTCGATCTGTTCTGCTGTTTGCACCTTAATTATTTTTTTTTTTTGTATTTCTAACGAGTCACAGGCACTCGTCGATTTTATTTTTATTTAATTCAATAGGCTATTATAATCTTTATAAACGGCTAATGCTCATATAACGAGTGGCGGTTATCGGTCAGGAAAACGAACCGAAATGAGCATCCCTAGTATAAAGTAGAGCCCGACCGATAAAGGATTTTGAAGGCCGATACCGACACAAATATTTTGGGGTTTTAAAATCCGATATATCGGCCGATATATATCTATTTTTTAATATTGTTGGATTTCACACACGTATAAAAGAAAAGCTAACTTTTCTGCACAAGATACTTTGATACTTTTTCTCTCTGTCTAAATGTTCACTCCTCGCAAGTATAACTTACATTTTACAATGCAGGGACTGTAACTAGAGATATGCTAGTTATAAATACAGTAATCATTACTTTATTGAGGCAGAAAACGTTCATTGTGGTTTCCAAGCTCATTAATGTTAACGTTAGCGGTCTTCCACTGATGATCGTGGCATTAGCTAGCTTTGAGGTTAGCTAGTCTATGATGAGCCATAATTTAGCAATAGATAACATGAAACTGCGAATTGTAAAACACGCATTTTCAATATAACAGGCCAAGGAGAGATGATTGAAGCGTGTTTCGTCCGTTTTTATTTTTTAAATATTCATTTATCGGCCATTATGACTGCCGATACCGATAGTTTGGAAAATGCCTAATATCGGCCAGCCGTTATATCGGTCTGGCTCTAGTATAAAGGTGTAGATCTGAATGAGAAGCTTTACCTGACGCAGGGATGGACATGAGAACCCCCAGGAACTTCTTGATGAGAGCAGCGAGGAAGGTGCGCTCCTTCTTCGCTCTGTGGAAACACAGTTCGTGAGGACGTTGTTCTGACGTGTTTCAGGGTTGTGGTGTGTGAGGGGGTCTTACTGCTCCGCATCCTGAGGGTCCATCTTCTCATAGTTCTTCTTAATGAGGTTCCAGAACTTCTGCAGTTTTGGGACCTTCTTCAATTCCTGCTGCAGTCTCATCTGAATAATCACAAGACATGGGGTCAGTTTCCAACATCGGAAATAGTGGACAAAACAGACTCCGGGCTTGTCAATGCATGACAGTATGTGCGACATAGAGACTTTTTTCACTTTTTTCATAGATCACTATTATTGTTAATAATCATGTTTAATACATTAAATTAATTAAACATCATTTTAGATTATTAAAATTGAAGGAGTCCAGTTAAATGTGAATGGAAAATACATGATATAGAGATTAGGGATGTGCCTGAAGCTGGATACGATGTTCGTAAAGTAATTCTACATGATGGGACACGGTGATGGGAAACGTATTTCAACTCGCAATTATACTGAACCTAATTTTCGGGCATCAGGGAGAAGCCGTCAAAATACGGGGTATTGAAATTGCTTTTTGAATGTGTGCTTTTCACTTTCCACTTCACCATCACGGCTCCTCTGTGTATAGGGGGCGTCTTACGTCAGCAGCGGCACTGAACGCGGATCCACAACAGAACCGGAAGACAATACAATGCTGAATAAAGTCGTAGTTTTTGTTATTTTTGGACCAAAATGTATTTCCGATGCTTCAAAACGAACCCACTGATGTCACATGGACTACTTTGATGATGTCTTTATTTCCTTTCTGGACAAGGACAGTATACCGTACACACATTTTCAATGGAGGGACAGAAAGCCCTCGGACTAAATCTAAAATATCTTAACCCTCAGGTGCTCTTCGTTTCGGAGTCACACTTGTTATCTTCCCGGTCAAAAGTGACCGGACACCTAAAAATTAAATTTCCTCCATCCCAGTAAAACCAATGCAATTTATTTTTGTTCTATAATATTTATTCTTTGTAATTTAGTATTTTGAGACAATCTGATTGAATTTATTAATATTTATGCAATATTTATGGTCTATTTTTTGCCATGGAAATATATATATTTTTATATATATATATATATATATATATACTATATATATTTTTTTTTTCCAAATTATTTGTGCAGTATTTTAGTTTAATATAGAGTCTAGGCCTTCAGAAAAAAAAAATATTTTTTGAAGAAAATTAGCACCATCTGGTTACAGTATAGAGAAAAAGTGTAGAATCATGGTGTAACCACTAGATGGCATGTACAGCTCTCTATGGAGAAGCATGTGAATTCCCCAGATGTTTATGAACACATTTTTTTTTTTTTGGTGGATTTGAATATGTAGTTGAAACAATCTCAAAAACGATAAAAAAATGTAAAAAAATAAATAAATAAAAATTTGTGAATTTTTGTGTTTTTGTCAATTTCCCATTCATTTCCTATTGGCGTCATTTTTGAAAAAAGACCACAAGTGTGACTGTTTTTTTCCGGTCACTATTTTTTTTTTTTTGCTCAGATCATGACCTCATTTTTTTGTGTGTTCACATACATAATGCAATAAAAGTCACCAAGTTTCGTAACATCGCGATGAAGCTGTGATTTTTAAAAATTCAAAACATACTTTTTGTAATCAAAATTTATTGGTGTGTATGTGTATAAAATTGTGTTTTTATGTGTGTGTGTGTGTTGGTGGGTGTGTCTGTTTTGCACTCTAGATGTTGTAGAGTGCCACCCCTTTCCTGCGGTGTACTTTTTTTTAGAATTGTGGCTGATTTGTAGATTGCACGTACAAATTTTCAGAGTTTTTTTTTTTTTTTTTGGTCAATTTCCCATTCATTTCCTATGGGCCGGTCATTTCTGACCGAAGACCACACGTGTGACTTTTTTTTTTTTTACAAGCACTTAGCATGCTCGGATCATGACCTCAATTTTTTTTTGTATTCACATACATAATGCCATAAAAGTCACCAAGTTTCATAACATTCCGATGAAGCCGTGATTTTTAGAAATTCAAAACAGAACATTTTTCGTTCAGAAATGACCGAAGAGCACCTGAGGGTTAAACTGTGTTCTGAAGATGAGGTCCTATAGGCTTGGGACGACATGAGGGTGAGTCATTAATGACATCATTTTCATTTTTTGGGTGAATTAACTCTTTAAGGTCCCGAGTCTGAAATTCTCATTCAAAATTGTTACATGTTAAAAAAAATAAATACAACCTCACGTTGTGTGAATCACGTTTACACACTGCATCCGAAACTTAATTAAATAATCAGATCGGGTTAGACTTTGTGATTTTCACATCCGTGGCAAGTATGTTGAGAGGATTTTTGATAATTCAGAGCCACCGAATGATGACAAAAAATGATTTCAGACCCGAACCTTTAGGCTCCGGGCACATCCCTAGTAGAGAGAGATCACATGGAGAATGAATAGTATGTGTGATGCAGTGATACTCACCGGCAGCAGACACATCCACATGGGCAGAGAGACCAGCTTCTGCACCTGCTCACGGATCAAGTCCACTTCCTGAAGAACGTCACAAATAAACAGTCAATAATCAATAAAGTTCTGTTTTACAGGGATGGAGCCAAACTTTTATAACATCAGCTAAAATCCTGTTTCTCAGTGTTGCCATGTTGACTCCAAGACTGAAGCATGATACAGTTAAACAAACACAGTCCCTGCGCTCCTGCCACTTAACACATATCAGTTAACTATGGAAGCTTGTTTCCGCCACTGAATAAAAAAATAAAATAAATAATTGTGACTTTTTAATCTCACAAGAATTCAGACTTTTTTTCTCACAATTGCGAGTTTATATCTCGCAATTCTGACTTTATTTCTCAGAATTGCGAGATAAAAAGTCAGAATTGGGTGATATAAAGTCAGAATTGCGTGTTATAAAGTCAGAATTCTGAGAAAAAAGACAGAAGTGCGACTTTTTATCTCACAATTCTGACTTTATAACACATACAGGGTTCCTACAGGTTTCTTCAAGTTAAATTCAAGTCTTTTTAAGACCATTTATATAAAAAATTAATACCAATTTCCCGTCCCTTCCAGCAAAGAAAAACAAAATCCTTCAACTTGTGTTCATTTATTTGTCAAATGTGGAATGGGTAAAAGATGATAAGTCAAGCAGGTAAAATAAAAACATTTCATTAGTGGGCCACAAGAAAGTTTGCCGAACAATGTTAAGTTGTGTTTTAACATTAGCTAAACACACACAGGACATCAGTTCTGACTGGATCGCTTCCCTGATCGACACTAACATTTTCATCTAGGTTTTGTTTTTCGATGACGAAAATGTCAATAGATTTGTCATAGTTTGTCATTCAAAACTAGCGTCTCGTTTTCGTCAGTGAAAAAATGTCGTTGAAGAAAACTTTATCATTATTTTCGTCAATGAAATTAACACTGACATACAGCACAATTTTTAAGACCCAGATATCAAAATTCAAGACTTTTAAAGACTTTTTAAGGTATTATTTCCAAATTCATAAATTCAATGCTTTTAAGGCTTTTTAAGACCCTGTAGGAGCCCTTCACATGATTGCGAGTTTATATGTTGAAATTCTGACATCTTTTCTCAGAATTGTGAGATATAAACTCGCAATTGCGACTTAGGCCAATTCTAAGGGGGAAAAAAAACTAGTTAAAATCTCACAATTCTGACTTTATATCTCACAATTCTGACTTTATCACGCAATTCTGACTTTATATCACGCAATTCTGACTTTATATCTCGCAATTCTGACTTTATATCACAATTCTGACTTTATAACTCGCAATTCTGACTTTATATCACGCAATTCTGACTTTATATCTCGCAATTCTGACTTTATATCACAATTCTGACTTTATATCTCGCAATTCTGACTTTTTATCTCACAATTCTGACTTTATCTCACAATTCTGACTTTATCACGCAATTCTGACTTTATCACGCAATTCTGACTTTATATCACGCAATTCTGACTTTATATCACGCAATTCTGACTTTATATCTCGCAATTCTGACTTTATATCACAATTCTGACTTTATCACGCAATTCTGACTTTATCACGCAATTCTGACTTTATATCACGCAATTCTGACTTTATATCACGCAATTCTGACTTTATATCTCGCAATTCTGACTTTATATCACAATTCTGACTTTATCACGCAATTCTGACTTTATATCTCGCATTTCTGACTTTATCTCACAATTCTGACTTTATCACGCAATTCTGACTTTATCACGCAATTCTGACTTTATATCACGCAATTCTGACTTTATATCTCGCAATTCTGACTTTATATCTCGCAATTCTGACTTTATATCACAATTCTGACTTTATAACTCGCAATTCTGACTTTATCACGCAATTCTGACTTTATATCACGCAATTCTGACTTTATATCACGCAATTCTGACTTTATATCTCGCAATTCTGACTTTATATCACAATTCTGACTTTATATCACACAATTCTGACTTTATCTCACAATTCTGACTTTATATCACACAATTCTGACTTTATATCACACAATTCTGACTTTATATCTCGCAATTCTGACTTTATATCTCGCATTTCTGACTTTATCTCACAATTCTGACTTTATCACGCAATTCTGACTTTATATCACGCAATTCTGACTTTATATCACGCAATTCTGACTTTATATCTCGCAATTCTGACTTTATATCACAATTCTGACTTTATATCACACAATTCTGACTTTATCTCACAATTCTGACTTTATATCACACAATTCTGACTTTATATCTCGCAATTCTGACTTTATATCACGCAATTCTGACTTTATATCTCGCAATTCTGACTTTATATCACGCAATTCTGACTTTATATCTCGCAATTCTGACTTTATATCACGCAATTCTGACTTTATATCACGCAATTCTGACTTTATATCACGCAATTCTGACTTTATATCACGCAATTCTGACTTTATATCACGCAATTCTGACTTTATATCACGCAATTCTGACTTTATATCTCGCATTTCTGACTTTATCTCACAATTCTGACTTTATATCACGCAATTCTGACTTTATATCACGCAATTCTGACTTTATATCTCGCAATTCTGACTTTATATCACGCAATTCTGACTTTATATCACGCAATTCTGACTTTATATCACGCAATTCTGACTTTATATCACGCAATTCTGACTTTATATCACGCAATTCTGACTTTATATCACGCAATTCTGACTTTATATCACGCAATTCTGACTTTATATCACGCAATTCTGACTTTATATCACGCAATTCTGACTTTATATCTCGCAATTCTGACTTTATATCTCGCAATTCTGACTTTATATCACGCAATTCTGACTTTATATCTCGCAATTCTGACTTTATATCTCGCAATTCTGACTTTATATCTCGCAATTCTGACTTTATATCTCACAATTCTGACTTTATCTCACAATTCTGACTTTATATCACGCAATTCTGACTTTATATCACGCAATTCTGACTTTATATCTCGCAATTCTGACTTTATATCACGCAATTCTGACTTTATATCACGCAATTCTGACTTTATATCTCGCAATTCTGACTTTATATCACGCAATTCTGACTTTATATCACGCAATTCTGACTTTATATCACGCAATTCTGACTTTATATCACGCAATTCTGACTTTATATCACGCAATTCTGACTTTATATCTCGCAATTCTGACTTTATATCACGCAATTCTGACTTTATAACACGAAATTCTGACTTTATATCACGCAATTCTGACTTTATATCTCGCAATTCTGACTTTATATCTCGCAATTCTGACTTTATATCTCGCAATTCTGACTTTATATCTCACAATTCTGACTTTATCTCACAATTCTGACTTTATATCACGCAATTCTGACTTTATATCACGCAATTCTGACTTTATATCTCGCAATTCTGACTTTATATCACGCAATTCTGACTTTATATCACGCAATTCTGACTTTATATCACGCAATTCTGACTTTATATCACGCAATTCTGACTTTATATCACGCAATTCTGACTTTATATCACGCAATTCTGACTTTATATCTCGCAATTCTGACTTTATATCACGCAATTCTGACTTTATAACACGAAATTCTGACTTTATATCACGCAATTCTGACTTTATATCTCACAATTCTGACTTTATATCTCGCAATTCTGACTTTATATCTCGCAATTCTGACTTTATATCTCACAATTCTGACTTTATATCTCGCAATTCTGACTTTATATCTCACAATTCTGACTTTATATCTCGCAATTCTGACTTTATATCTCGCAATTCTGACTTTATATCTCGCAATTCTGACTTTCCATCTCGCAATTCTGAGAAATAATGTCACAATTGTAAGAAGTAAACCCACAATTGTGAGAAAAAAAGTCAGAATTTTGAGAAAAAAAGTCGTAATTAGCTTTTATATTTTTCATTCTATGGCGGAAACAAGCTTCCATAGTTAACACACTGAAAATAGAGTGTGTGAAACTTTTACTATAGCTGCAATTTTCAGCACTGACACCTCTCACAGCATCTGCACATCATCATAAAACATTACAGATGTGCATTTATTCAGGCTCATGAGACACATGTGCACTGCCACCCCAGCCTATAATCTTACATTAGCATTCTATAAACACTAGACAATGAAATCACATCAAAAATGCAAATGGGCCATCTGAAGGGACGGGACACCAAGCCTTAAATTAGCAGCAAGCCAAAAATAGATGAAAACAGCCTTGAACTGAAGCTGTCGTATTTCACATGAACCCACATGAGTCTAGAGAGCGGTTAAAACCCCTATAACATGCGCTGTTTAGCAAAGCAACAGTGCCACCAAGTGATGATGAAACAACAGGTAATGTAGTATATGTAGGTAAATGAGAAGCATGTGAACGAACCAGACTGTTGAAGCAGTGATCGAGGAAGAGGAGGAGCACCGTCTGTTCCTTCAGCGACAGGCCGAGCTGTTCGCCCGACAGACACGACTCCATCACACACCTGAAGAAGTGAGGGAAGTGTGTGGGCGCGCGCTTAAAAACCTGAAACAACACAGGTGTCACACACTTACATCATATCTAATCAGATTTATAAACAATAATAAAAAAATCAGCAGCTGCGGTTGCCAGATCTTCTCAATACAAAAAAGACAGCAGGAACATTTTAAGTTTTACAGACTGACTTAAAATTCATATTTCATTATGAGAAATCATT
Source organism: Cyprinella venusta (assembly GCA_038021265.1). Lineage (NCBI taxonomy): Eukaryota > Metazoa > Chordata > Actinopteri > Cypriniformes > Leuciscidae > Cyprinella > Cyprinella venusta. Next base: position 32,308,597 of record CM075875.1, on the reverse strand, counting down.
TTAATGTAATACATTTTTATAATACACTGACTGACCACCTCAAAGAGACTCGTGATGAATCAAAAGCAGCTTCTCCACAAGCTGAAGTAAATACTAATGTCATACACACTCAGTGCCATGAATAAGGCCATTCATTTAACATCATGAAACGCTAACGTACATAACTGATAACAAACCGTTATTTCAATGAAAAATAACATGAGGATTTACAGTTAAACAAGATCATTTGTTTTTCACACACACAAACTGTACATTTAACAGTATCTTAACGTACAAAATCTCCAATTTCATCCGTTACAGTTTTTAACCATGATGAACTTACAGTAGGGATGGGCAATGATTAATCACGATTAATTGCACCCAAAATAAAAGTTTGTGTTTACATAATATGTGTGTTTAGTTTGGATAATTAATTTGTATATATAAACACACACATGCATGTACATATTTAAGAAATATTCGCATGTATATACTTTATATATATTTATACATAATTAATATTAAATATAAATATTAGAGCTGTCAAACGATTAATCGCGATTAATCGCATCCAAAATAAAAGTTTGTGTTTACGTAATATATGTGGGCGTAGTGTGTATAATTATTTTGTATATAAATAGACACACATGCATGTATATATTTAAGAAAAATGTGTTCTTAATATGTCAAATATTTATATTTATACATAATATTAATTATGCATAAATATATATAAAGTATATACTTTCAGATTTTTCTTAAATATATACATGCATGTGTGTGTATTTATATATACAAAAATAATTATACACACTATGCCCACATATATTACGTAAACACAAACTTTTATTTTGAATGCGATTAATCGCGATTAATCGTTTGACAGCCCTAATAAATATTTGATATATTAATAACATATTTTTCTTAAATATATATATATATATGAATGTGTGTGTATATTTACATAAACACATATTAATTATAAACACTACATACACATATTAAGTAAATACAAACTTTTATTTTAGATGCGATTAATCGCGATTAATCATTGCCCATCCCTAACTTACAGTAAGCAAATGAGCAGGTTTTACAATCTTTCACTGTTAAAATTACAATTACTTTTAGTAGTGTTTAAAGGATACTCCACTTTTTTTGGAAATAGACTCATTTTACCACTCCCCCAGAGTTAAACAGTTGAGTTTTACCGTTTTCGAATCTATTCAGTCGATTTTCTGATATTTAGAAAAATATAAGTAACCAAACAGTTTCTGGTCTCATTGACTTCCATAGTAGTGTTGTCACGGTACCAAAATTTCAGTATTCGGTACCAATACCAGTAAAAATTCACGGTTCTCGGTACCAATTTCGGTACCAAAGCTTAGTTTAAATTTACATATATTTAAGTGTTTATCACGGTTACAAGTATGGAAACTGTACATTTGCATTATAAACACTTTAGAAAAAGATTAGATAAAATGACCTAAAATAAACAATAGTATGCACTAACACATTTTTAAAGTTGTTTGTAAAGTTTTAATCAGTTAACATTTATTTAATGCACAATGAATGAAGTGAACAAACATGAACAACCAAGTGTTTGTATTAAATAACATTTACAAACATTAATTAATGTAGTAAAAATACATTGTTCACTCAATGTGTTGATGTGAACTAAGTAATGTTGATGAATGGTATCTTATTGTAGCATTACCAAACTATACAGGAGATAAAACATGTTTTATTTGACTTGACTGTACTTTTATTTAATCTAAAACTGCATTCATATTTAATTTTAAAAAGGCTTTTTAAACCTGCTGAGTTATAAAGGCAAGAATACGCCTAGAACTGGCACTGACATTAAATGACATAGGGATGCGTCGATACTAATACCAGTACTAGTACTCTGGTGTCGGGTGGATACTACTGTGCTCATGTACTCGTAAAACTACCCCGAAAGCACTTTAGAGGCCGTTCACATATCGCGCGTGTTTTTTATTATATTTTTGAGCGTGCTTATTCTTTCCAAAGCGCTTGCTCTTACGCGGCGTCTGTCGTTGCTATGCAACGAGTTTTTATTATGAGCGCGCTTGCCTCGCGCCTATATTTGAAATTGCATGTAATCGGCCTCTTATGGCAACGTGACATTAGCCTAATCCAAAATATTTCCATATGTGGCTCTTTCCTCCTTTCGTGTCAACAAGTGGATTTAGAGAGAGAGCATATCAGCGTTATGAAGAGGACGCAACTGTGCACCTTTCAGACAGCGCGTCTAGAACTGGATTAACCAGGTACTCGGTACCTAGAAAAGCTGGTACCGTAACATTTTTTTTTTTTTAGTACCGACTTGGTACCGAAGTACCGAGTTTTTTGACAACACTACATGTACATATTTAAGAAATATTCGCATGTATATACTTTATATATATTTATACATAATTAATATTAAATATAAATATTAGAGCTGTCAAACGATTAATCGCGATTAATCGCATCCAAAATAAAAGTTTGTGTTTACGTAATATATGTGGGCGTAGTGTGTATAATTATTTTGTATATAAATAGACACACATGCATGTATATATTTAAGAAAAATGTGTTCTTAATATGTCAAATATTTATATTTATACATAATATTAATTATGCATAAATATATATAAAGTATATACTTTCAGATTTTTCTTAAATATATACATGCATGTGTGTGTATTTATATATGCAAAAATAATTATACACACTATGCCCACATATATTACGTAAACACAAACTTTTATTTTGAATGCGATTAATCGCGATTAATCGTTTGACAGCCCTAATAAATATTTAATATATTAATAACATATTTTTCTTAGATATATATATATGAATGTGTGTGTATATTTATATAAACACAAATTAATTATAAACACTACATGTACATATTAAGCAAACACAAACTTTTATTTCGGATGCGATTAATCGCGATTAATCGTTGCCCATCCCTAACTTACAGTAAGCAAATGAGCAGGTTTTACAATCTTTTACTGTTAAAATTACAATTACTTTTAGTAGTGTTTAAAGGGATACTCCACTTTTTTTGGAAATAGGCTCATTTTACCACTCCCCCAGAGTTAAACAGTTGAGTTTTACCGTTTTCGAATCTATTCGGCTGATTTTCTGATATATAGAAGAATATCAGTAACCAGACAGTTTCTGGTCTCATTGACTTCCATAGTATATTTTTTTCCTACTATGGAAGTCAATGAGACCAGAAACTGTCTGGTTACTTGTATTCTTTTAAATATCAAAAAATCAGCCGAATACAATCAAAAAACGGTAAAACCTAACTGTTTAACTCTGGGGGAGTGGTAAAATGAGCCTATTTCCAAAAAAAGTGGAGTATCCCTTTAAGGTTGGGTATTTATTACAAATGTCACGATTCGATTTTAAATCACCACGATCTATAATTACACTGTTCCTCAAACCTTAACCTGTGCTAACCCGTTACCCACTTGAGGAGCAGCACACAAGTGTTCAGCCATACAACATCAACACAAAAAGTACATTGCAGCTTTATGCGAGTTGTGCCTCGGCACGGCCAAAGTCCTTTTAGGCAAGTCGTGCCACTCGGCCGCCATCTTGGCAAACCCTCCGGGCAGCTATTTCTGACTAACAAGACCAGGCTGCTATCTAAATGAACGGACAGAGAATCAAAACTGCATTTTCACTGGTCAGAAACAGCAGTAAAATATGATTAAAAAAAAATGTGTTGATTAGGGATCGACCGATATGGATTTTTTAGTGCCGATACCGATACCGATTTTTTTCCCATCAGCCTTAGCCGATACCGATACGGGCTGCCGATTTTCTTGAGCCGATATTTGGAGCCGATACATTTTACTCCCTCAATTTACATCAAATACATGATGTTAACAAATGTTACAGGTCTCAATTTAATAAAAGTAACATTTAATTAACTTCAAAAATTATTATTTAACAAATAGTAAAAACATGTGAGGTAGAACAAGAACAAGTAGATAAACAATTTAACAAATATTAAAAACATGAGGTAGAACAAAAAAAGTTCAGTGCTGAAAATAAATATTTAAGCATAAATTAAATAATTACACTATTGCACACAGTAGCAACCAGCATAAAGTGCACATTGTACTTCATTTTAAAAGAAACGAACTATACTGCCATGGTTTCATTTTTTCTACATAAAATAAAATGAGCATTTCTAGTCTCTAATATCACTGCGATGTCGAGGGAGACACACCACACGCGTCCAAACCTCAGCCAGGTGGGTGCTGAATAAATCTCCCTCAAAAAGCACAGAACAACGTTGGCATTACTTAATCCTATGACCGGTGTTCGTAATAGCACCCGTATCCATACTAGGGCTGTCAAAATTGCTCAAATGGCGTTTGCATATTCCCTCTAAAAAACATATTCGTTGCGCATTTTGTCATTGACGCGCATTACGTCAATAACAAAACACATTAATACAAAGAGACATAACTACTAGTATTAGATAGTTTATTTGAGTTTAAACATATTTAACAACGTATTAAAAAGCAAGTAAATCAACTAATGGCCAAGACCGCAGAGCTCTCTCGCTCACTCACCGTCTCGCCCGGGCACTCGGTCTCGCTCGCGCCCGCGCTCTCTGCGCGTCAGTTAAATGATCAACAACAAACAAATGTTGAGTGCTGATCAAGAGTTTTGTGCAAGCAATTTAAGGTTGTGAGTCGCGACTCTTGTCCCAAATATAGCAGCTTCATTCATTGATTGAAGTTTCACAGTATATTGAACCGACAGTGAGCGCTCCGAGCGAGCTGAGCAGCTGTGGTAACGTTATTAGTCTGCAACCGCGGGCGTGTTTTTCCACATTCAAATATTAATTTTCACCTTCAAAATTAATACATATTAGAATTTAGAATATTCATAGACAGCCCTAATGCACACTGAACGGATAGTCTACACCTTAGCTATTTGCAGCTCCCTAATACAATGGCAAGCATTGAAGTTTTATAGACGAGGCATTCGCGTTTATCATTTGGACTCACAAACTTGCTTAGCTATATATATGCAAGCACATAACAGTTATAGAGCAACGTGTTTCCATTTTCAAAGTGTTTGACAATATTTCAGCTATCAAACATTTAAAAGATGCTTTGAAAGTTTAAGTTACCGTTCTTGTGAAGAGCAGGTTGCACTCTGCTAGTGGGGGAGGGCGGGGCACGTGAACTACAGTCTCCAGCGGCACAGAGCTACCCGTGAACGCCTGCTTATAAATAACGTCGGGGGGAAAAAAAAAAAAAACTATCGGCGAACGCGCAGCCGTGTATCGGCCGATACCGATACACGTAAAAACCGTAAATATCGGCCCGATATATCGGCCGGCCGATATATCGGTCGATCCCTAGTGTTGATCCCATAATAAGGTTTAAAAGGTCTTTTTCCCCACAGGTTATACGTTTACTAAGGGGTCCCGGTCAACTGTGTGCATGTGTTGGTGGAACATGACGATAGGCTTTTCCAGCTTGATTTTTAAAAGGAGGAGGGGCGGGGCATGTGCATACAACCGCCATCTTTGGCGTTACAGGTTTTCCCTATATAGTTGTATGGGCTATGTGCACGCATAAGTTCCGCATTTGACGCAAGGATGCTCGACAGTTTCCGGTTGTGGAGATTAAAGAGGAGGAAAACCGAGGAAAACGGAATTATGGCTGAGTCTTCAAAATTTACTGTCCTCTCGTCTTTAAAACGAAACTTTCACACGTTTAAGTGTAATTTTCAGGGTTTCTGCAGGTTTCAGTAAGTCAAATTTAAGACCTTTTTGAGACATTTTAAAACCATAAACATTGAAATTTAAGACCTAGATGACGCATCATCAAAAATTTAAATTTAAACAAATAATATTTGTAAAAAATTATTTTGTGTGTGTGTGTAGGTGAAATTTGTACTTTGCATTTTATACTGTAAAAACGCAATTATAGTTGATCACACCTAGAGATGAAATGGCATGAACAATTCATTTCATGATTATTATGAAATCAATTTGCCAAATGTATGTCTAAACGCAGCAAATAAATAAAATTAGCATTAACATGCACTTTTTGTTTACATAAATATTAATTTAAATAAAATATTAATTTCAGCCTTTAAATAATCTTTTATAAAAAGATTGAGTCAAAAAATGATAAATTATTGACACTCACATCCCCTTATCTTTTATTATTGATCGTAAAATTCAGCCGTTTTTTCCCCGTATCAAGCCACGAGCTAATGCTAGCACGCGAGCGGCGTGTTTGAACCGGTTTGAACCCCTGCACTAGAGCTCCGCTTTGTAGGCTACGACTCAATACTTTTTGCTACTTTGTAATAACTTTCTGCGGCCAGAGTTTTGGCAGATGAACGAGGGTAAAATCTTTTTAAGACCTGACTAAATCAAATTTAAGACCTCAGATGAAAATCTAGCCGTTTTTAAGACTTTTTACGGCCTTAAATTTAAAGTTCAGAATTTTAGACTTTTTAAGACCCGGCCGAAACCCTAATTTTATATATAGTTATGTTTAAATATGTCCACTCACTGATGTCCATTCATATCCAACTCGACAAGCAAAGAATGTTCATCTTCCCTATTTTCATACAACTCTTGGTCAATTCTCCTTAAAATATAGAGGACTGTCACTTTGGAAATACTATTCCCAGTTGTATTAAAACTAGTTTATCATTGTCAGTATTTAAGTCAAGTATGAAAAAACATTTGTGTGACTGTTAAAAGATCTGTATATGTATTGTTTTTAACTGTCTGATTGTTGTTATTTATTATAATAGTTTGGTGTATATGAACTGAAAAATCAAAAGGAGAGGCTTTATTATAAGCCCTTGGGGGGGTTGCCTCTCCTGCACAATCCATATGTACTGTTTTTTAAATATCTGTCTGTTTTATCTTGTGCTAAATAGATAAGTAAATGTTCAATATAATTTCAAAAAGAAGTATAAACACAACGAGGGGTGTCTGTTTTGTCTGTTTTCGTTTCTTTAGTATAACCATGGAATATAAAATTCAACATAAATTCTCGGTATTGCATTGGACTCTACGATCGGCGGAAGTTATCGAGCATCCTTACACCTTCACCGGGATTACCGCCGTGCATAGAGCCCATTGAGGATTGAGGACGTGACATGGCTCTATATAAATTGTCTCGGGCACGGCACAATGCGGATGAACACAATGTTTGAGGAGAGGGAGAGTGTGTCTGTCAGTGGATACTGGCATTCAGAATCACAGATTATTCTTTTTGGAAGTATGACCATAATAAGAATTTTCACCCTAAAATAAAATATCTGAACAAGTAACATCCACTTTTGTTCTGACCAACTGAAAAAAAAGCACTGCAGTAAATCGTAAAACTCTCACTCCGAAGTATTTTACAGATGTGACGTAACGAAGCAAAGACATGCTCGAATCTCCCGCGGAAAACATTATTATAAGCTTACCGTTTTCAATCGAGCTAAGGCAAGCGGAGAGTTTTAAACACTGGATATGTGCTTGCTCAAATTCATTTGGGATCATTTTTAACCCCAAAAAAGTTACGGACTGCAGCTTGAAATGTCGTTCATCTACAGAAGACTCTTCGGTGTGTTTAAACTCAGGGTTGAAGACAAGACAAACCTCCCAAGCAGGAACGTTTTCTCGAAACTTCTCGTTGACGATGCAGCAGATGGACATCAGGTAACTGTTGGTGGAGGCCTCAGGTGTGTAGTTCAACCACAGGTAACTCTCCAGATACTGGCTGAGGAATAGACAAGCACATCAGACGACTGTACGTAACACACGGCTCCAACAGACACACACACACACGCTGCTGACAGAAAACACCAACCTGAACTCCAGCAACATAATCTTTCTGACAGCAAATCTGAAAAGAGAAGATTAAAGTCAATATACACACACCAAAGGGGTCAAATTGATCATTACAGCACTCGTGCATTTTATATAGAACATAAATAACTAAATACAATGGAAGCTTGTTTCCATAATGTAATTAAAATCTCTCAATTCCAACTATTTTTTTATCTGCAATTCAGAATAGTAAAAATATTACAAAAACAACCATGATCGGGCCTGGTTTTACAGAGAGGGCTTACATTAAACCAGGATTTGCCCTTAGTCAGGGTTCCAGACTGTGACCAAATTGGTCGCATATGCGACCGTTTTTTGAGAATGTGCGAGTTAAAATTGTATGTGGTCGCATATATGCGAGTGGACGCTCGCGCAACAGAACGCCGTTATATCAGCTGAGTGCTGCAGTCCGTAACTTACGTTCAAAATGAACGAGTAGGCTACATCATGAATCCATTTTCCAATCCGTGTTTTTGATTTATCCTGAATCACTACGATACGCCTATAATAAGTGTTTATATTCAGACTATTTTATTGAGGTCGACTCGGATGCGGAGTTGCCCAGTGCCTGCGTGACTCGCCATAGACGTTAACGGAGAGAAGTAGCTCCGGCTACAATGTTCTTCCGCAAGACACGTGCAGTTTATTTATTGACGAGCGTAGACGTCACGCGCACATGAGGGTGTAACGCGCTAATTACGAATTCAAGAATTAAGGCATATATTATAAAAATGAAAATGTCTCACGAAACAGCATGCCCCTTCCTACGTTTTTCAGCGGTTAGATGAGAGTAATCGCTCGACTGAGGAAAAAGAAATTATTAAAAAATATGCAGAAGGTAAGGAGTGTGAGTTCTGAATTTTGTTACAACTACAAACTTTGATGCCGAAAAATCTGGATTAGCTTATTATAATACTCTAATCTTTAAAAATGCAATGTAATCTCTCATTTGAATGTTTAATGATTTTTAAAAGATAGACAGATGATGCGGATGGATGGATGGATGGATGGATGGATGGATGGATGGATGGATGGATGGATGGATGGATGGATGGATGTTCAAATGTAAATTACTGTCAAATGTTACATTACTGTCCAAAATCCATGAATATCTTGAAAATTGGCAATGATAATTAATATATTACAGGTATAATGCCTTTGCTAGCTTTGGTCCATTAAAACCACTATTCATCAGAATCCATTGATTAATCCCATGGCATGTAGTAAAAAAAAAAAAAAAAAAAAAAAAAAAAAAGTGCGACCAAACCAAACGCTGGTGCGACCAACTGAGAAAGTTGGTCGCACCAGTGCAACCAGTGGAAAAGTTAGTCTGGAGCCCCGCACTTAGTTCAATTAGCTTTTATAAATGTGCATTAAAAAAAGAAAACATTACTGGTGTGATTCTTAAGAAAATACAATGGCACTGATATATTTTAAGATTTGTCAGCGCAAGTCGCTTACAGTTAAAACAGCTCAAACATGCATTTTAGTCTAACACTACGGTTTAAACCTTGTAGGTACGTGACAAACTGGCCATATACGCGCGAGCGTTTTGTTCCCGCGGCTGTGTTCCCAGCAGGTATTCAGCGCAATACGCGTTGTCGACTAAGGAAGTCTGTCGTTTCTTTGCTTTGTGACTACCTCTAAAATGTATATACTAGTGAGGTAAATTACATCATCACATTAATTCTGACGTTCAAATTTCCAAGATAGCTGTAGTGAGAAGAAAGTTATAAGCAAAGCAACATTTCTCTCGTGTTTGGCATCAGAATCCTCTATGAAAGGGAGTATTTTTTCGTTTCAAACCCAATACTTTTGACAGATTGTACATTTAACTTGAATTAGGTGAAGTTTGGGATTGATTGTAACATTCGCATGTGTTTCTTTACGATCCGCAAGTGACGTTGTTGTCAAAAGCAGAATCAGCCATTTGATCAAATCGGCTTCCAAAACTTCTCCCAGTTTTTAAAATAATCGTCCACTATTTTAGTAATCGTTTTGTTGATAGAATTGTCTGATTTTTAGCTTGAATTACAATAAAAGTTTGTATTTTTTGATGAAAACTCTAGTGATGAAGTGATGTTTTTAGATCTAGTGATGTAAATTAATCTCTAACATATGTAAGCAGAAGTAAAATTGCTTTGTAGATTAAAATGATTAATAATATTTTATATTCATATATTTTTATTAAATATATTTTTATTAAATTAAAAATAAATATTTTATTAAATATTTAAAAATTATTAAATATTTTTATTAATATTTTATATTAAATTGCTTGCCAGCATTTAGTCAAGAAACGGCCTACTAATGAAACAATGAAATTCATGTGTCAATGCCAATTGTCTGGAAAGATATGTGTGGATTGATGCTCTCGGTTTCATCAGAGGAAGTGGTTAATAGAAATAATAAATGTGCATCTATTCCTTTTAAAAAGAGGTCATCTTAATCTTGTTGGGCTTTTAATTATCTACACTATGGTGTTTGAATTATACAAATAGACCAAGAAATGAGGAAGTTATGATATTTTGAAGTGTTTGTTCAAGCAGAAGAGGTCACAGTTTTTCATTGTTTTATTGTTTTAATTAGGTACAAAAATGACCCCTAATTTCCAAATTAAAAAATCCATAACTTTCTTAAAAATTACCCAATTTTAATCATTTAAAAACCATTTTTTAAGTATTTTTATTATCTATCATATGGTGATGATTATATTTGAATTTTCTCGTATTGATATTTTTTTTGGTCACATGCCTAAACCTTGTCTGTGAAACCGGTGGATAGCATTATAACAACAACAATAATAGAAATAACAATAGCATAGCCTATCATTAATGAATTTAGTCTGAGTGCAATTTACATTCCAAGAACTATAACGTTACATAAATGTTCTTACTTTGATTTAAGAATTTCATTCTGATAAATGTCTTCAATGACCTGAAAAGAGAAAATATTCATAAGTCACAAGGTGATCACTGACAATGATAAAACACGGATCTGTTGGTATTAGGTAATGTCTTTATTTATATTATTCTAATATCTATATGTCCTGTATTCTGTAAACTCCTGCTAAAGAGTTGAATTAAAGCACCAAGTTTGTCATCTTACCTGAGGTTCAAATGGTAATTTATTCTTGACATGAGGTGCCCAGTATTTGTTTGAAAGCTTGAGAGAGCAAAAACACAACACGGCAAATTTAAGAAGACGTACACAAATACACCGACTGACTGTGTTTGACTTCATAGAGTAATCCTAACTCACCTGAGTGACATATTCAGCGTTAATCTGCGCCACTGAAGGCGCGGAGGTCTTTATCAGTCTCGAGTCCTTCTGCATGTTTCGATCACTGATCATTAATGAAGATGATCAATCGAATCAAATAATCATCTGTCTCACTGCTTATTTCAAGCGAACGTAACGTTACTGTATATCAATGTAACAGTTGAAAAGTTCATTCACTTTTCAGTTTTTCTTCTGAAAACCTAAGAGATAAAAAACACGCCGGAATGTGAACTAAATCAATGCTGATAACCAATGCAAACTTTGTTTATAACTGAGACGTCATGAATACGTTACTAGCTTTAGCCGTATGCTAACATGTGAAAGTATGAAAGTCGCGGCTAATGACAACTTCCGCTTTCGGAGTTTCCATCCAAAATAAAAGCCTTATTTTTGTGAAGAAAATGAGTGTGGCAAAAAGTAGACAAGCTTTGGGACATCACGTCTTCAATGTTTGCTCTGTCGCATCCTGTCACAGTAAACTGGCCTGTCAATCATCTTGTCATAAAAACCTCCACATTTAATTTCAGTTCCTACCCAATCGGAGATAAATGCAGATTCATGTTGATCTTTTTTTTTTATTATTATTATTTTTTAATTGCAATTTCAAGATTTACAAACAAACATGGCTGCATAACTTCATTTTCTTATATAGAGTACAAAGAAAATATAGCCAGAGGGAGCAGCGCTTAATACAGCAAGAAAATAAATGAAGTCTAAATACAAAAAAGGATATTTGTAAGGAAAATAAACATTAAAATAAATAAATAAATAAATAAATGGTAGGAATTAGAAAATGCACTAACCATTTTATTAGAAATTGTTTTACTGAATACCTTTTCCCTGAAAGGCAAAATAAAAATAATATTATACAAAAATTTGATAAAGCGACAATTACTAAACTAAGAACAATGTATCTAACACTCACTTCGAAAAAAATATTAAATGGTAGTCAATGGCAAGAGACAACAAATATTTTGATCTGGTTTGAATTGTGCCCTGAATTACACATATGATGTTTGTCAATTTAAAAGATACATTTTAAAGTAAAGAAAGTCGCAGTTTGATGTAAAACCGTTGAGGTATGAGACTGTGAAAATACGTAATTACAAAGACTACAAACCCCAAAGGCGCACATTTTCTCTCAATTAATGAAGCTAACTTTACTGAGGCTGTCTGTCATTGTTTCTACAGTCTTACGTTATAATCGTAACGTTACGTCGTCCTACCTGAGTGTTTTGTACCAGACTGCACACACACGAGCAGCGGATCTCGTTTCTCTTGCTGGGAGATGTAGTTCACAGAGCGATTTTCACATAAAACTAAATGTTACTCTTCTGTTGTACGACAAACTGCGACGTTTTTGACTTTCAGAATCATCTTTTAAATTGACAAACATCATATGTGTAATTGAGGGCACAGTTCAGACGGAATAAAAAGATAAGTTGTCTCTTGCCATTGACTACCATTCATATTTTTTCCGAAATAAGGTCCCATGAGCCGGAAGCGAAGGGGCGGGACTTAGGCTCTCCCAAAGTAAAAGATTCACGTTGATCTGCAGTCGCGGGTCTTTCTCTCCTCATATAGGCTAAATCTTTGCATTATTAATGATGCATTTAAAAGTTAGTAATGGCCAAAAACGGAAAAAAAAAGTCAAAAAGTCCACATTGTTATTGCAGATGAAATATAACACGGCATTAAATAAATATTTAAATAATTTTTAGTTGGTTCAACTTTACTTAGTCTCTCAAGCCTTTATTTAAACCTCTACTTTACTTCTCACCGGCGCATATTCGCCATGTTTTGTAGTTTTGTGTTTTGTACACTTCTTACTCCTCTTTTTATGAACTTTCCTCCAATACAAAGCGCAATGGGTTGGCAAGTGGGCACCTATGGTGGGCACGGATGCACTTTGAAAATCCACCGAGAATAGCGGACCATCCGGACCGTTTACGGCTTTTTTTAAAATGTTATTCTATGACTCTCTTTGTTTATCAGCTAACAAGAAGCCGCTAATTCTGCTCTGTTAATCAATGAAATTATGGTTTCATAAGTTATACTACCTACTGATTTCCTGAAGATGACAAATTGTAAAAAAAATTTTCACCATGTTATTTGTTTCAATTTATTTTTATTAATTTATTGTATGTTTAGTTTAGGCTATGTGTGACTGGCAGATTGGATTTTCTGAGGCATTAAGCAACCTCCTTGACTCTCTCTTGAAATTCATCGAGTGGCCGCTCGAGGCTGACTGCAAAAGCGAGTCAAATCTTAGGATGAATAGTTTGTTTGTTTTGTGAAGTAATAGGGGAATTAAGTTGTGCGTTATACAACACTTAATGTATTTAAAAACAATTGTTTAAAGCTTATGCAGTTGATAAATAATTAACATTTAAAATTCAGCTGGCATTTTACATATTCCCTATATAGCGAATACAAAGATTCATGAAACTACTGTAAAAAATACAGTTATCTACTGTGATAATGTAAAAATCTGTAAATTAAATTACAGAACTACACTGTAAAAAATACCGTAACTGGCTGGTAACCCTGCTGCCAGTATTTTACTGTAAAATTTACAGGGAAATTTTTTTTACAGTGTGTAGCCGTTTCTCAAAATGCGTTCTTGTCTGTACTTATGTTCTCGTGGACTTGTGAAACGTCATCAGTCACTGCCCAAGTACTCTTCCAATGGGCTTTATGCACAACTGCACTACTTCCTGAACTTCAGCCAGCTCCTTGTTTCCTGTCTGCCATTATTGGACAAATTGATTAATTCAGGTGTACCATGACCTCAGTAGTCATGGCAACAATAATCAGACACACCTGAATTAATCAGTTTGGCCAATAATGGCAGACAGGAAACAAGGAGCTGGCTGAGGTTCAGGAAGTAGTGCAGCTGGACATAAAGCCAATTCAAAGTTCACATCTAGCCAAGTCCACTTCAAATCCCCCTGGTTCTTGATCCGCCACATTTACCGAGGATGCATCGAGAGGTTACTCGTGCGTCATGCCCGTGAACAGGTGTTCTGACGATCCATGAACACCGTACTTTAAGTACTTAAAGCCCTGTATTATGTTGTTTTGACAACAAAATTAATGACATACACATATGGCTTTGTTCACTTTAAGAACTAGCACACAAGCCCCTTTTCCACCAAAGCATTTTGAGATGCCTGGATCGAATCTACAAGCAAAGTTTACAGGGCTGTATGTGGGTTCAGAGGTAACAGTGATGGCTGGCTTAGATGAGTGACTGATGAAACAGACACAGCCTTATAGACCTTATGCACCAGAGAAACGTGGGCGCCGTCATCCTTAGAAAATTGTCTTTGAACTTCCGGTTCTTTTACCTATTGTAGAGTTAACAAAAGTTATCATGAGCATTGTAATGTTTATCATAAGCATTCTAAAGCAGATGTCTTAACAAATGTCGAACGGGAATTTTTTTTTACGAGCAGTTCATTCATACCTATGCAAGATCGCTGTGGAAATACAAACCGGAAGTCAAAAGACAACGAGCGCAACGCTGAAAGGGGGCGGGGCTACATAAGATGTCTGCTGAACGAGTGACACAAGAGCTTCGATTGGTTTCATTTCAACACTCTCTGATGTGCACAATGTGTGAACTGATCATTTTAACTTAGTTTACTGATTTATAAAGCACATTATAAAATAAACAGATGTTGAAATCAAAGTGCTGTACAGTTAATTTGCACAGAATTCATCACGGTATTGATGATTTTACACACATAATTTACACAGGTACACAATTCTGTTTAATTGAATAATATATGTAGGCTTCATACATTGGAGAAAAAAAAGAGGGTTACACTTTATTTCGATAGTCACTTTAGACATTCTATAAGGCCTAATTATAAGTAACTTTTCAACTACGTGTCAACTAACTCTCATTAGAGTATTAGTATATTAGTAGAGTGTCAGTAGGTTATGGTTAGGTGTTAGGCTTTAGGTAGGTGAGTAAGTTTACTTGTAGTCGCTAAGTTACTTATAGACCATTTTGTAAAATGTAAACAACACTGGTCCAGAAACACTTCCTGTTTCGGTTTGTAACTGTTTTCTTTATTTCACATGTTAAGAAAACATCTTAACCCCTCAACTGTCACTTGCGTGTATACGGGCAAGTTTACTTCACTATATTACCATTAAATCCTAATCTAGTCATGAAAAACTATATATCATTGGAAAGATCTAAGACTCCTAAATAGATATTTTAGGTCTGTTTTTTTTCTTACAAATTATGAATGAACAGTAATATATGAATTTATGACAAGAGTGCGCCTCAAAAAATCGGCGTCATTACAGAGTTTCTGACCTTTGTCACAAAAAGTCGAAACACACACTTTTAATAATTGAAACTTTTTGCTAAAAGTTCATAATAAAACATAATTAGTATTTGTCAATAGAAAAAGATAAAATTATATTTTAAAAAGTAAGGTAAGAAGTCCTCTAAAAAGTGTAATATATTATATATATAGAAATGTAATTTTTTATTATTATTATATCATATATTTTAGTAGTTATCATAAATTAGGTCTCATTTTAAAGCTTACGAACTCAGAATTCATCCTGTGGAAACCGATTTGAAATTGGATGTTGCGTTACCATAGAAACGGTATTTTTTAATTAGGCCCCTCCCCTTTTGGGCATCATCTTTCATAATTTATTATGAAAACCTTTTCTAATCTTGACAAAACACATATTGTCTGAAAGGTCTGAGTCTCAAAGTTCCATATTTAGTGGCATAAGTTATATTTGGATAGAAATTTATTAATGTTTTATGGCAAAATGCATACAATTAAATTCAATGGCACCCGGAGGCTATTTTTGGTACTACGCCTAAACAAAATCTCATGGGAACTTCAAGTTTTGCGATATCAACTTCAAATTTGGAACACAATTTGGTTAGATATATAGCTTTCATTTTATAACAATTTTACTATAAAACGTATTTTGTAAAATATTTATTTCATATTAAAAAAAATATATTAACAAAGTATATTTGATTTACTGTAAATTATAACTTCCATAACTTTTTCATACTTTAATTTTGTTGAAGTGCTTTCACTTTAGTAATAATCTGCTGATTGTTTTCTTTAAAACAAGACCGAACTTAAATCTATATTCCAAAGCATTCTTGAATTACAACCATTTAAGTTTGTATAGTGCATTTTAATGTCAATTATCAAAAAGGGGGGTGACAGGTAAAGGGTTAAAGATGATTGTTTAACTTTTTGATTCAGTTTTATATGTTTTGTTGGTTGTATTTTATCCCAGCTTTTATGTAGGGTTAAAAAACTGAAACAGGAAGTGCTTCTGGACCAGCGTTGTTTACATCTTGCGAAATGGTCTGTAGTCAGTTGAATGTCTGTTGGGGGACCAACAAAATAAAGTGTTAGCAGACATTAAGCTGACAGTCTACTAATACTCTAATGACAGTTAGTTGACATGTAGTTGAAAAGTTACTTATAGTTTGTAGAATGTCTAAAGTGGACTATCGAAATAAAGTGTTACCAAAAAGAGAAGTAATTTGACAATGGCTGAATTGCAGTCTTTGCTTCTTTTACGAAGTAAAGATAACACTATTTGAATAGTTGTGCTCTAGATGTGTTCAGATATGATGGCGATGTAGGCCTCCACTTCACTGAGAATGTCGTTGTAGGAGTCACAGGGCGGCTTCAGGACAGACAGGGCTTCTTCCACCAACTCCACGGCTTCATCCAGACTCTTCTCTCCCGATCCACACAGAAGCTCAGTGATTCTTGCACTGCTCTGCACTAGATCTCCCAGAGCACACGACAGAACGGGCTGGGATCGATGCTCTTCCACCGGAGGCATTGCACTCCGCAGGTCACTGTGCGCCAGTCGAACCGTGACGAGAGGTCCGAAGACGTTCCCCAAGAGTCCCAGAGTGTCCTGATGCAGATCCTTTATCACGGCAGCCTTGTCTTTCAGGGACGCGCCAGAGAAGGCAATCCGTTCATAGAGAGCAGGTTCAATGCTCTTACGCACATGCCTGTCCTCCCTCTCGGACACGTCTATGATGGTGTGCATGACATCTCTCAGCCTGGCACAGTTCTTCTCAATGCTTTCACTGTCGTCTGCCACGACTGCAGGCACAGGGCTTTTCTCCAGGTGTGTGTTGAGTATCTCCAGCAGTCTGTTGCTGATGTTGAAGTACTGGTGCACACAGTGGTGGAGGCTCTGTGTGCGCCTTATCAGCTCTTCTTTCTTGAGCTCGTCTTTCTTGCCAAAGATCAGAGACAACATTATGGTGGTTTTCTGTTGGTCAAGAGGAGAGCGCTTGTATTAAAAACAAAATAAATCTTCCATTCCATTTTTTTTTTTACCAGGTCAAGAGCATGTGTTAAACTATGGAAGTTTGTTTCCGCCACTGAATAAAAACATAAAATAAATAATTTTGACTCTTTTATCTCACAATTCCGACTTTTTTTCTCACAATTGCGAGTTTATATCTCGCAATTCTGACTTTATTTCTCACAATTGCGAGATAAAAAGTCAGAATTGCATGATAAAAAGTCGCAATTGCGTGTTATAAAGTCAGAATTGGGTGATATAAAGTCAGAATTGCGAGATATAAAGTCAGAATTGCGTTATATAAAGTCAGAATTGCGACTTTTTATCTCACAATTCTGACTTTATAACACAGAATTGCGAGTTTATATGTCGAAATTCTGACATCTTTTCTCAGAATTGTGAGATATAAACTCGCAATTGCGACTTATCAGGCCAATTCGAAGGGGAAAAAACTAAATCTCACAATTCTGACTTTATATCACGCAATTACGACTTTATATCTCGCAATTCTGACTTAATAACTCGCAATTCTGACTTTACAAGTCGCAATTCTGACTTTATATCACGCAATTACGACTTTATAGCTCGCAATTCTGACTTAATAACTCGCAATTCTGACTTTATATCTTGCAACTTTATATCACGCAATTCTGACTTTCCATCTCACAATTCTGAGAAATAATGTCAGAATTGCGAGAAATAAACTCGCAATTGTGAGAAAAAAAGTCAGAATTGTGAGATAAAAAGTCGCAATTACCTTTTATATTTTTCATTCTATGGCGGAAACAAGCTTCCATATTAAACATAGTCATTTTTATAAGATAAAAATCAGGAGTCTTTGGTAAATGTTTGTTAAGCCATTTATTTCAGTGAATTGAGAAAGGCTGTAGCATGGTGTACATGTCTGTTTTAACATACAACAATGTTTTCTGTGTTAAACATCATCGTTTAATCTCTCATTGATCCTAATTTTCAATGTTTTGTAACTGTAAAAAACAAAAAATAACCCTTTACCTGTCACCCCCTTTTTGATAATTGACATTAAAATGCACTATACAAACTTAAATGGTTGTAATTCAAGAATGCTTTGGAATATAGATTTAAGTTCGGTCTTGTTTTAAAGAAAACAATCAGCAGATTATTACTGAAGTGAAAGCACTTTAAAAAATGAAAGTATGAAAAAGTTATGGAAGTTATAATTTACAGTAAATCAAATATACTTTATTAATATATTTTTTTAATATGAAATAAATATTTCACAAAATATGTTTTATAGTAAAATTGCTATAAAATGAAAGCTATATATCTAACCAAGTTGTGTTCCAAATTTGAAGTTGATATCGCAAAACTTGAAGTTCCCATGAGATTTTGTTTAAGCGTAGTACCAAAAATAGCCTCCGGGTGCCATTGAATTCCATTGAATTTAATTGTATGCATTTTGCCATAAAAAAATAATAAATTTCTATCCAAATATAACTTATGTCACTAAATATGGAACCTTGAGACTCAGACCTTTCAGACAATATGTGTTTTGTCAAGATTAGAAAAGGTTTTCATAATAAATTATGAAAGATGATGCCCAAAAGGGGAGGGGCCTAATTAAAAAATACCGTTTCTATGGTTACGCAACGTCCAATTTCAAATTGGTTTTCACTGGATGAATTCTGAGTTCGTAAGCTTTAAAATGATACCTAATTTATGATAACTACTAAAATATGTGATATAACAATAATTTAAAAAATTACATTTCTACATATATAACATATTATACTTTTTAGAGGACTTCTTACCTTACTTTTTAAAATATAATTTTATCTTTTTCTATTGACAATTACTAATTATGTTTTATTATGAACTTTTAGCACTAAAAACCAAAGTTTCAATTAATAAAAGTGTGTGTTTCGACTTTTTGTGACAAAGGTCAAAAACTCCTGTAATGACGCCGATTTTTTTGAGGCGCACTCTTGTCATGAATTCATATATTACTGTTTCTTCATAATTTGTAAGAAAAAAACAGACCTAAAATATCTATTTAGGAGTCTTAGATCTTTCCAATGATATATAGTTTGTCATGACTAGATTAGGATTTAATGGTAATATAGTGAAGTAAACTTAGATTGCCCGTATATGGGCAAGTGACAGTTAAGGGGTTAAGAAAATAAGCCACCGATCACTTGTTGTTTTATGATGACTCAGAGATGTGAAAGTTATTCCATCATCTCAATTCTTATCCTGACATAGGTTATGTTATCCTGATATTTTTCAGACGCTGGCCTGAATTCTTCAAGACTCTTGTCATACTCTTCCAGACTCTTCTCAAGAGCCTCACGCTCATAACTCCCTATAATGGCCTGAATGATCGCATCAATCCCTGTGAAAAACACCCCAAGCGCCACACTGGCAATGACCAATGTTCCAATTACTTCAAAGTTGTCTTTCATGTTTGTCAGAATATTGTCATTTGTGATTAGCCAACCAATTAGAACAACAGTAGCAATAGTGCCTGAAACACCAATAATTACATGAACATCTGTTGCAACTGCTTGATAATTTGGGACAGACAGAGACTTGTTTCTCAGTGTCTCATACAGAGCAGGATCCAGCTTCTCCTTCAGCAGCGTGTCAATCTTCTCCACTTCTGCCTGGATCTCACTTATGCGTTCAACGATTGCATCACAGTTCTCCTTCACAGTAGCTTTCTCGTCCAGGGCGACCGGACTCAAGGACAAACTGAGGTGCTTATTCAGAACCGCAACGAGTTGGTTGGTGGCTCGGAAGTTGTTTCTCATCAGATCTTTAACCTCTTGATCTTTGCGGATAAGGTTCTCCCTTCTTTCGGGATTTCCAGGGTAGAAGAAATCACTCCAAGACATTTTTCTTTAGGGTCTTGAAATAAAGAGAAAAACAGATATTTAGGAATGTCACCAATGCTGATGCAAGTCATTGTGATATAATATTCCATAAATACTGCAAGAGGTAATGAAAGAGGCATTGCAGAAGGTGAGTGCGGACATTACAAGAACAAATATCGGTAGCAATTCTGTTTTTGACCACTCGTAGATCTGCAGTTTGTCTATTGTATTGACCATACGTCAATATTCGCCTTTTTAGGGCCCCCTTAAACGTCGGTAGATGAGGTTATGGGATCCCAGACCTAAACCTACCCCTAAACCTAACCAGTCACCTAACTGACGTTAAAGGTAAAGCGTCAGCTGTATGACGGCCCGGGATCACCATCTACCGACGTTTAAGGGGATACTCCACTTTTTTTGGAAATAGGCTCATTTTACCACTCCCCCAGAGTTAAACAGTTGGGTTTTACTGTTTTCGAATCCATTCATCCGATTTTCTGATATTTGGAAGAATATCAGTAACCAGACAGTTTCTGGTCTCATTGACTTCCATGGTAGGCTATAATTTTTTCCTACTATGGAAGTCAATGAGACCAGAAACTGTCTGGTTACTGATATTCTTCCAAATATCAGAAAATCGGATGAATGAATTCGAAAACTTTAAAACTCAACTGTTTAACTCTTGGGGAATGGTAAAATGAGCCTATTTCCAAAAAAAAAGTGGAGTATCCCTTTAAGGGGGCCCTAAAAAGGCGGATTTTGACGTATGGCAAGCGTGCCGCACACGCCCTCAAAAGTGAAGCCAAAACGTCTCGATCGCCCCCCTGTGACTGGACCTAGTATAGCTCATAACCCCCGCCTCCCCATGTTATTCAATGGGACGCGAGACCAACTAAACAATTAAATTACACTTCACATATCCTTTTTCCAAAGATAGTTTCTGTCATTTACTGTAGTTTCTATCACGTTGATGTAATTTCAAGTGTTCGTTTTTAAAATAAGTTTGTTTTTAGTTAGTTATGTGATGATGAAATAACGGTGCTCTGACATCATGATTGACAGCTGTGATTGACAGGGTCTCTGTGCGAGGTAGTCACTGAAGCACCAGCAGACTTTTTTCATAATGTTGATTATGTGGTTAATAGTTGTATTTACCTTATTTTAACGAGGTTCTGCAATCGGCAGACATCATTGGACAGGAACGAAGCAGACAGAGGACACTTAATGAAAGTGCGGGGCGTGTGCTTGCGTTTGATTCAGCGAGAATGAGGGCGGGGCCTTGATTTTGCGGCTTTACTTCCTGCTCACGACTACGGATGACTGGTCCCCAAACACGCAAGTGCGCAGACTCAAGTTCAAGATGTCAGCGCCATATCGAGACACTGGCGGCCTCAGTTCTCTCTGATGGAAAAGAGCGAGGGGGCGTCGACCATCTTTTTTTACAGTCTATGACGTATGGTCAAAAGACGTCCCAAGGCGTCAGTTATATGACGTCTTGGGATGAGACTGTGTTAACACTTTACACTTCACATTTTCAGAACAGCCAGTGTCGAAGATTTTCACGCAGCTGAATCATCAGTATTTCAAGGAAACCGTGTTTTGTGTGAACAGCACTTTGTAACATATTTTTCACAAATTACAATGAAGAGACAACCGAGGCACAATGTTCACAACCCAATCTCTCTATGATGTGAATGTTTTTTAGGATTAAACCTATCCATCAGTAAGACATGACAAGATCGTACAAAAATGCATGAATGTCACTTTTAGATGTTTTATGTATACATTTGGATGGGTGTATAATCATTTAAGTAACAAAAAGAAAAGAAAAAAAACAATTGAACTCTCTTTTATGGAAGCTTGTTTCCGCCATAGAATGAAAAATATAAAAGGTGATTGCGACTTTTTATCTCACAATTCGGACTTTTTTTCTCACAATTGCGAGTTTACTTCTCGCAATTCTGACATTATTTTTCAGAATTGCGTGATATAAAGTCAGAATTGTGAGATAAAGTCAGAATTGTGAGATACAAAGTCAGAATTGCGTGATATAAAGTCAGAATTGTGAGATATAAAGTCAGAATTGCGATATATAAAGTCAGAATTGTGAGATATAAAGTCAGAATTGCGTGATATAAAGTCAGAATTGCGTGATATAAAGTCGCAATTGCGAGATATAAAGTCAGAATTGCGAGATATAAAGTCAGAATTGTGAGATAAAGTCAGAATTGTGAGATACAAAGTCAGAATTGTGTGATATAAAGTCAGAATTGTGAGATATAAAGTCAGAATTGCGAGATATAAAGTCAGAATTGTGAGATATAAAGTCAGAATTGCGAGATATAAAGTCAGAATTGTGAGATAAAGTCAGAATTGTGAGATACAAAGTCAGAATTGCGTGATATAAAGTCAGAATTGTGAGATATAAAGTCAGAATTGCGAGATATAAAGTCAGAATTGTGAGATATAAAGTCAGAATTGTGAGATATAAAGTCAGAATTGCGAGATATAAAGTCAGAATTGCGAGATATAAAGTCAGAATTGTGAGATAAAGTCAGAATTGTGAGATACAAAGTCAGAATTGCGTGATAAAGTCAGAATTGTGAGATATAAAGTCAGAATTGCGAGATATAAAGTCAGAATTGTGAGATATAAAGTCAGAATTGTGAGATAAAGTCAGAATTGTGAGATACAAAGTCAGAATTGCGTGATATAAAGTCAGAATTGTGAGATACAAAGTCAGAATTGTGAGATATAAAGTCAGAATTGTGAGATTTAAAGTCAGAATTGTGAGATACAAAGTCAGAATTGTGAGATATAAAGTCAGAATTGCGTGATATAAAGTCAGAATTGCGAGATATAAAGTCAGAATTGCGAGATATAAAGTCAGAATTGCGTGATAAAGTCAGAATTGAGATATAAAGTCAGAATTGCGTGATATAAAGTCAGAATTGCGTGATAAAGTCAGAATTGAGATATAAAGTCAGAATTGCGAGATATAAAGTCAGAATTGCGAGATATAAAGTCAGAATTGCGTGATAAAGTCAGAATTGAGATATAAAGTCAGAATTGCATGATAAAGTCAGAATTGAGATATAAAGTCAGAATTGCGTGATAAAGTCAGAATTGTGAGATATAAAGTCAGAATTGCGAGATATAAAGTCAGAATTGCGAGATATAAAGTCAGAATTGCGAGATATAAAGTCAGAATTGCGAGATATAAAGTCAGAATTTCGTGTTATAAAGTCAGAATTGCGAGATATAAAGTCAGAATTTCGTGTTATAAAGTCAGAATTGTGAGATATAAAGTCAGAATTGTGAGATTTAAAGTCAGAATTGTGAGATACAAAGTCAGAATTGTGAGATATAAAGTCAGAATTGCGTGATATAAAGTCAGAATTGTGAGATATAAAGTCAGAATTGCAAGATAAAGTCGCAATTGCCTGATATTCAGTCAGAAATGTGAGATTTAAACTAGATTTTTTCCCCTTTAGAATTGGCCTAAGTCGCAATTGCGAGTTTATATCTCACAATTCTGAGAAAAGATGTCAGAATTTCGACATATAAACTCGCAATTATGTGTTATAAAGTCGGAATTGCGAGATGTAAACTCGCAATTGTGAGAAAAAGTCAGAATTGTGAGATTAAAAGTCACACTTCTTCTGTCTTTTTTTTCTCAGAATTGCGACTTTATATCTCGCAATTGCGACTTTTTATCACACAATTCTGACTTTTTATCTCGTAATTCCGAGAAATAAAGTCAGAATTGCGAGATATAAACTCGATACGTCCGATACGTTTGTCTTCTCTTGTTCTTCCAGCCATTTATAATGCACTGCACATGTTGTTTATTTGTACAAATATTTTTGAAGTAATATGACAGTAAGGGAAAGACATGGGAAATGTATTTAACGTGACTCCTAATTTGGTATTTAATATGCACACATCACTACACAGGAAAACGAAATGGTAACCCAAACATGATACTCAAGTCAAAAATAATATTTAATACCACTCGGTCAACAAACATTAAATTATACCACCAAATATGTTTTTTTTATGGGTTAAATCAAGAATAAAGTTCTCATTAAGGTAACAATTGTGTGTTAGCACTATTGTCAGTGTATATCAGCAGATTCTCATGGTGATGCAGCACATGAATCTTCAGAGATTAACACCACAGTAGGCAGTAAAATAAAAGAAATCTACACATTCTACAGCACTGAACACTGACACAATCATTCAACCATCATATCATTCATAGAATTGAAGCTCAGAAATGTCTTAAAATATCTGTTAGAACAAAGTCGTCGTTTCCGTTTGTCTCTTCTCCTGGTCGTTCCCAGCTTTAACTTAGATCAACATTGATTTCATGTAAACTGGATTGAATTTAAAAGCTATAAAATGCTATCAAATTAATTTGGGGATTGTTCAAGAACAAGCAAGATTGCTTACCGGTTTTATCCTCAAGAGCTGCTGCTTCTGATGAGATCTGTATGTAGTTCCTACTACATATGTAGGCTATTTATAGGGTGGCAAAGGGGGCGAGCACGAGGACGATTAGGCGTGGAAACACCAAAGCAAACACTCAACAAGGAGGTAAAGGAGAAAACATCCAGTTTTGGGGCACTAAACTGAGACCAAATTCTTGGTACCCCAAAGATTGCTATAGCTGACCAAACATCAATTATAACTTTCAACACTTTAGACAGTTGTAAAATAATTGACCCAAAAATTCTGTAACACTTTAATTTTATGGTCCCTTTTCAACTTTCTTTTGACTACAAGTAACTGTTCAACTACATGTCATCTAACTCTCATTAGAGTATCAGACTGTCTACTTTATATACTGCTAACACTTTATTTTGATGCTCCTCCAATAGAGATTGTACTGACTGGAAGTAACTGCAACTACATGTCAACTTATCTGTAAAACCTGTTGAGTTAGTTCAACTCAAACCGTTTGAGGAAACCGATGGCCTTAAATCATTTAAGTTTATCAACACATTAAAAAAATGTGATTTGTTTCCAAGTAACTCAATAAATTATTGTTAAGATAACTTGGGTAAATAAAGTTAATCGTACTAATTGGTTACTATAACTTAAATCTATGAAGTACACTGCAAACCCAAATCAGTTGGCAGAACTTAATTCACTTTCAAAAGCATAAACTTAATTAGCTTTAAAAGCTAATTAATGCTAACATATTAGAATCAGTGGCTGCGTCCGAAATCGCATACTATGTGAGTAGGTACTATATTTAAATAAGAACGTACTTTGCGACCATTAAAAAAGTACGTTCTATATAGTATGAATACGGGCAGTATGAATGAGTCTGGACGTACTACATGCGCCATGTTGTTGTCGCGTGACATACGCTGGTCATAACGGTGCGAAAATTTAAAGAGTCCATTCCAGTGACTGCACCAACTTCGCATTGATTTTAGTTCTGCTTTCTGTTTTCATCTGCGTTTTTACGTCGTCCGAGTCGACAATCAAGAGGAGGCGTCGGTCAGCTGCTCGCAGATCACGCCTTTTTCACGAATTTCTCAAATGACATTTATTTACCTAATAAATTTTACCTCATAAAACACAGCCTATGAACAATGACAGATGTTGATTTTTGGCAAGGAAAAAGCCATTTATTTGCTTGTGATATTACCATCGCTAAATAAACATGAATGAATCAATAGAGTACGCATGTGTGTCTGTGTTTATCTCCGAACGTTACAGCCGCGTCTCCGGTTTCCGCCATTTTCAAATATAACGACAACAACTCCTCTCCCGTGGCATCATGGGATAGTAAAGTGTCCATCGTATGCGCACTTCAGAATCCCGCCGGAAGTAGTAGGTCATCCGGGTGCTTTTCGCCTACTGTTTTTCGAATTCTATGATTTCGGACATACTACTCTGCTCGCGTACTGTTTTTTGCATACTATATAGTAGGGAAGTATTCGATTTCGGACGCAGCTAGTATGTTATAAGCACTTACAAGCACAAGAGGCACTTGCTGTATGAGCGTAATAATATAAAGGGATGATTTGCTCTC
The DNA here is from genome assembly GCA_038021265.1 of Cyprinella venusta. Lineage (NCBI taxonomy): Eukaryota > Metazoa > Chordata > Actinopteri > Cypriniformes > Leuciscidae > Cyprinella > Cyprinella venusta. Next base: position 32,282,205 of record CM075875.1, on the reverse strand, counting down.
AAATCAAGCTGAATGCACCACTTGTCACCATGATGGTAACTATCCTAAAGCCAACATTAACTGAAATTCTTCTAAATTAGCATAACAAAACATTAATCGCTACTAAATCTCACACTTAACATTAATCTTACATACAAAACAACATTATATTGCACTTAATTTTAGCATTTACACTCTGTTTCGAGTGCCATCGGCAAAGTATGCTGGGAAATAGATATCCCAGCCGTTTCAGTTAAGCTTAAGTTCGTCTAAATTAAAATAAATAATTTCATAAAACTCAAAACTATGAAACAGTTCAGTTTAATTAAAATATATCAGTTCTGTGAACTTGAAAGAAAAAGAAAGTGCTAAATACTCATAAAAATTAACTTGACTGAACTAATTTGTTGAATTTAAGTTTGTACTACTCAAACCAATTAATAATTTTGATCGTTAGGGTTTACAGTCTACCAATACTCTACTAATACTCTAATGAGAGTTAGTTTACATGAAGGTGCAGCGTTAATCAACAGAATGTGTTAAAGGGACCATCAAAATAAAGTGAAACCAAACATTTTGCAACATACTGCATGTAAAACACATATATGACTCAAATTACACTGAGAAGCATGACATCTGTCACATCTGTCTTCAATAGTAGGAAATATTTCCTCAGAAAAAAATAATTCTGTATAGTATTCAAATTGTATGAGTATTGAGTCGTCTCCAGTCCTCTTCAAAACGTTCTCCCAACTCCCACTTCCAAGCTCTTTCAATTCTGCCAATCGAACAGTCATCTGAACCTAAAAGACAACCAACTTGAGATCCGGATTAAATTGCAAAAATCATTCCCATTATTTGCATTGGGGGGCAGAGATGGGAAACTAGAAAATAAGGTAGTAGAGCGGTGTCTAATCTGCAAAAACGTTACAAGTGGGACACTGACAACACAAATCAGAAGATAGCTGAACATAGCTACAAAATGAGCCATCTCTGTACAGGTCTTGAAAACATCTCAAGCCTTTTACATGCCAATGATTGAATACATATGATTGAAACATATGATTCTCCAATAGTGGCACCAAAGTTGAGGCAGAAGTCAATTTAAAGTGTCGCCTAAACTGGCACTAGTGGGTTAGGAAGCCGAAGAGATTACAGGATAGGGGTGAAGTAAGCAAAGCCACCAGAGAAGTAGATATACATGAGATTGTCTCCAGTGAACGAACTTAGCCAAAATGTTATCTTGTGAATATTTGCTGACCAATAGTAAAACATGAAATTGGGTAAAGAGAGACCACCATTCAGTTGCATCTTTGAAGCACTTTACCACCCCAGAAAAAGTCGTGAAAATCTGGTCAATAGATGTAAATAACGCTTTGAAAAATCTCTGTTACTAATACAAATTCAATCAAACGTAACAAAGTTCGCTGGAATCTCGTATGTTGAAACAGCAGTGGGTGTCATTTCGTAACTTACATTTAGAAAGGGGATATAAACATTTGGCAATACTTTGTTTTTTGTGCATAGCACCCGTGTTTAGGGAAAAGGTGATTACAAAACTTATCTCAGCAATTTTTTCACTTGCATTTTCCTATTTTTGAAACAGAAGTGGGTGTTAGCTCTGGTTAGCATACCATATGTTACTTACAATATTACAGAAGAAACTACACAAACACACACACACGAGAGAGATCCACACAAGCACACATCAATATATAGGGTATATAGGCAAGGCAAGGCAAGTTTATTTATATAGCACATTTCATACACAGATGAATACATGATACGCAGGTATATGCCGATAGACGAATCCGGCGAAACTACCGGAAGTAAGCGGGCGCCATTACTGAGCTGTTGCTGGGTAGCGTTGCGCCATTGCCTCCTATTGTTTTAGTTGCAACTTGCGTCCACTGGAATAAACAGCCTGCGATTTACGACTGTCACTAACGTTACAACGTCACCCCTTGTATAACGTCGAGTGGGTAAACAGTTTCTGTTATAAATTGTTTCAATGGTGGCAGTAAAATTTCAATTTGGAAGAGAAAACATTGTGAATACCCCGGGTCGACTGCCCCTGTCTGCTGCCGTACGGTTTACACAGATTTCCTGGGTGAGTACAAGACGCGGACATTCGCGTATAATAACAATTATGTAATGACATAAGTAGTGAAAAGTGAAAAACAAGTGAAAAACATGAATTTGTTTATTTGATTTCATTTATTTATTGTTGCCAAATGGACAGATCTTTTTTATAGTTTCCTCGTTAGCAAACGTTAGCCTAGCTAGCTTGCCAAGCCATTTTCACAGAATAATCTGTAAGATCGTTTGTACCTTCATCTGTGACTGGAGGCCACTGTCTAACATCGTCAACCCAACAAGTCATTCTGCCTGGCTGTAGCTGTCATCGAGGGTGCGTTCGCGTTATCACCGAGGTTTGTTTACATACCGGTGCATATGTCTATGCCGGTGTAACAGCTCAGTAATGGCGTCGCCACAAGATGGCAGCCCACACAGAACGCTCGTCGGATTCATCTATACCCACTAGGAAATGTCAAAGATCTCCGTACGCCCACTTTAAAAAGTGTGAGGATTCGTAACAACATCGTTTTTTTGTGAATTAAATTTCCTACGACATCAGCCCCCCTAAAATGCAGGCGACAGAATTTCGTGTTCCCTTAAGTTCTGTTATCAGATTCAGCGTGTGAGCAGAGAGCACGTCAAAAACAGAGGACAGGGTGTGTGTGTGTGTGTGTGTGGATCTGTCATGTGGAGTGAAAAACAATAAGTAAAATTTACTTCATTTTTTCAAGGCAAGCTTTTGCACTGATATTTTTTGAGTATATTTCACACATATAATTAAGTAAACTATACTTCACTAAGTTAAGTGAAAATGACATAAGAATATAAGTAATTTTCATTTAGCTAATTAAAGATTAAGTACAATATCTATTCTATTTAATTAATTTTTTCTTAATTCAACATTTCACTCATACAATATAACAATGAGTTAAACCACACTGTTTAAGTAACCATTACTTGCAGTGTGTCTCATCATGTCTTCAATTTTGATTTGATTTTCAATACTTGGTAGACAATACACAATGACGGTAACATTTGATAGATCGTTTTTGTGTTTGAATGTGTCATTTTAAGTAGGAAATGAACTCCAAATGTCACAAAATGGCAAATTACTAATCCTAACAACAAAAGTAATGATAAAACAGTGGAAATACAGCTGGAAAACTCAACCTCATTAATTGATCATGGCCCAGTGCATGATGGGAACACCACTATAAGAAAAGTTGAGTAATTTTACTTAATTTTATAATGTTAATATTTACGCTTTCATTTCTACACGATTTAATTGAGTTAATAGAATTTACTTATTTTTTTCAATTCTTGTCTGAACTAACCTTTTCCATGTAAATTAAGTTGTTGTTTTTTCTGTAGCATTTATTTCACCACAAAATCATTTTAATCAGTGAGTGCTGTCCCTCCTGAAAAAAACAATAGAAACCATTACAGAAATGGCAATGGTTTCCACTACAAAACCATTACAAACCATCAGCCGTCAACCATTAAAACCGTTACAAAATGGTGTCCATTACGTAGTGTGTTTCGGGCCATATTCTATTAGGATGTATTGGTTTGTATAGGTTTCCATTACAAATTTGTATTGGTAATGATATATTTAATGGTGTCCTGTCCATTACAGTTTGTATTGGTTCTGATTTGTAATGGTTTCCGTGTATTGGTCATGATTTGAACATATTTAATGGTTTCCATTACAAATTTGTATTGGTCATGATTTGAATAATGGTAAGGACAACCTATGTGTGTGGGTCAGCTTTTGACCTGATCACTACCGACAAGAGCTGTTGGACCTGAAATCACATGGGACCAATGTTTAGCCAATTAATCATTGTAGCCTACATTAAATCATTATTATCAAACCAAAGGAAACACTACATGTATTGGAGTCCTAAGGGTTCATAATGGTGTCCAGTAGATACCAACATGTAACCTATAATTTTCAAAGGTGTTCTATTGGTCCTTAATGGTATCCAATAGAAAACATATTACCACCAATAGAAGAGAGCAAATTACCAGTAGAGACCTACTAGGACCATCACAGTTTTATGGAAGCCCGTTTCCGCCACAGTTGAGTAAAAAATATAATTCTGTAAGTCATAATAATGAGAAACTTTCTCATAATTATGACTTAGTTTCTCATTATATTGAGAAAGTTTCTCATAATAATGACTTAACATCTCGTAATAATGACATAACTTCTCGTAATAATGAGAAACTTTATTTATTTATTTAAAACTTTTCTCATTATTACGAGATGTTAAGTCATTATTATGAGAAACTTTCTCAATATAATGAGAAACTAAGTCATAATTATGAGAAAGTTTCTCATTATTATGACTTACAGAATTATATTTTTTTACTCAACAGTGGCGGAAACGGGCTTCCATACAGTTTCAATTAAAACCAATACAGAGAAAAATTCAAAACATGCCACCAATAGAAGAAAGCAAATTACCAATAGAGACCTACTAGGACCATTACAGTTTCCGTTAAAACCAATAAATTTCCCTTTATAACCATTAAAACCATTAGTAATTCTGTAATGGTTTCTATTGTTTTTTTAAGTAACATGCAGTATGGTGTGATAACAAGAGCTAGCACCCACTTCTGTTTCAAAAATAGGAAAATGCAAGTGAAAAAATTGCTGAGATAAGTTTTTAATCACCTTTTCCCTAAAAACGGGTGCTATGCACAAAAAACAAAGTATTGCCAAATGTTTATATCCCCTTTCTAAATTAAAGTTACGAAATGACACCCACTGCTGTTTCAACATACGAGATTCCAGCGAACTTTGATTGAATTTGTATTAGTAACAGGATTTTTCAAAGTGTTTTTTACATCTATTGACCAGATTTTCACGACTTTTTGTGGGGTGGTAAAGTGCTTCAAAGATGCAACTGAATGGTGGTCTCTCTTTACCCAATTTCATGTTTTACTATTGGTCAGCAAATATTCACAAGATAACATGTTGGCTAAGTTGGTTCACTGGAGACAATCTCATGTATATCTACTTCTCTGGTGGCTTTGCTTCACCCCTATCCTGTAATCTCTTCGGCTTCCTAACCCACTAGTGCCAGTTTAGGCGACACTTTAAATTGACTTCTGCCTCAACTTTGATGCCCCCCCCATTAGAGTGTTAGTAGACTGTCAGCTTAATATCTGCTAACACTTTATTTTATTGGTCCCCCAACAGACATTCAACTGAATGTAAGTAACTTAGCAACTACAAGTCAACTTGGTCTCCTAACCTGAACCCTAACCCTAACCTAACAGTCTACTGACAGTCTACTAATACTTTAATGACACTTAGTTGACATGTAGTTGAAAAGTTACTATAGTTAGTAGAATGTCTAAAGTGACTATCGAAATAAAGTGTAACCGAATAATTTTTTTCGGAGGGAATATTGATTAAACTAAAAAAAGAGACGTCGTTCTGAAGAACAAATTAAAAAGAAGAAGGAGTCGGATAAAGAACGTGCGAAGTTCCGAATTTACATCGGTAGCAAAGCTTTTGAACGATGGCGAGAACTCCGGCGGCAGAAGGGAGGGGGAGGAGATGAGATGCGGAGGAGGGAGGGTCTAGCTAGCCTCCGATTTGTTTGAAAATAGAGAGCCTAAGTCCCTCCCCTTCCAGTCGACCACCATGGGACCTTATTTGGGAAAAATATTGAATGGTAGTCAATGGCGAGAGACAACAAATATTTTGATCTGGTTTGAATTGTGCCCTGAATTGCACATATGATGTTCGTCAATTTAAAAGATACATTTTAAAGTAAAGAAAGTCGCAGTCTGATGTAAAACCGTTGAGGTATAAGACTGTGAAAATACGTAATTACAAAGACTACAAACCCCAAAGGCGCACATTTTCTCTCAATGACTGAAGCTAACTTTACTGAGGCTGTCTGTCATTGTTTCTACAGTCTTACGTTATAATCGTAACGTTACGTCGTCCTACCTGAGTGTTTTGTACCAGACTGCACACACACGAGCAGCGGATCTCGTTTCGCTTGCTGGGAGATGTAGTTCACAGAGCGATTTTCACATAAAACTAAACGTTACTCTTCTGTTGTACGACAAACTGCGACGTTTTTGACTTTCAGAATCATCTTTTAAATTGACAAACATCATATGTGTAATTGAGGACACAGTTCAGACGGGATAAAAAGATAAGTCGTCTCTCGCCATTGACTACCATTCATATTTTTTTCTGAAATAAGGTCCCATGAGCCAGAAGCGGAGGGGCGGGACTTAGGCTCTCTATATTCCGAACGTCAACACCAAGGATCGCTTAGAGAACCTTTAAGCAAATAGCAATGCTATGATGAAAGCAGGGGGGGGGGAATCATACATAGGTGCACATACAATGCTCCATTTTCACGAATTAGGTTTTTGTTTTAAAAGAAAACTTACTTTGAAATGATGAGCTTCCTCTTGCCTGTGCAGCGTTGGGATTTTGACGGTTGAGATTGTAGGTGGCCCCGCCTCTGCAATTCTCTCCTCTCTTGTGATTGGTTTCTGCCCTCAGGACAAACAACTTTGAGTCAAGAAAATTCCCACCTGCTCAGGGCATCAGGTAAAACACTGAGACTGGATTTGATAGTGGTAAAAACATGTATTTTGTTTAGAATACTACGCAGAATTCTCTGGAAAAGGAAAAATAGGGCACAAAATGTCCCAAAGAAACATAATGGCTAGAAAAGCATAAATAATTGGTCACTCGATTTAATTTAAAGGTAATTTTCTGGATTCAATAAAAACAATGAATCTAATTTTAAACTTTTGAAACCACATGCTGTCGTCACCAAAAGGGTACGAGATAGAAATGTTTTATTTTTGTCCGTGGATCTGAGATTGTGAGAAGATCTCCAAATCTTCTTTTAAATAGCATTTAAATGAAAATGTAAATGTTGCACAGAATGGAAAATCGCATTTGAGAAATTAGAACTGGTTCTCTGAACTGCAACTAACTAAATCAGGTCCATCCAGCTAAACTCAGCCGTGAACACGTTAACCAGGTGAAGTACACCCGGACAAACCATTCTTACTGTCGAAAACAGTTGTGCGACGAGCCGTATCCATAACTGGCCTCAGTAGGCCTAAGTGTGTCCCGGCTTTATGCAGTTATTAATGCAGTTATTACAGAGAGGAAGAGAGAGATGTTGAAATAATGAGACTGAGAAACATGTGCGTCAATATTATTAATTATTTATTAATTAAATTCGTTTCAATCAATTTCTTCATTCTTGTTTTCTATAATTGACAGTAGATAGCCCAATAAATGAAAGACACAAAGTCATTTTAACAAGTAAGCCTATCAATTTTTATTTATTTATTTGTTATATTATCGGGAATAATTACGAAAATCCGTCGGGCAGGACTATTCATGTATTTACATAGCCTATTCAGTTTAATTTTCTATTTAGCCTATTATAGATAGGACTACATATTTTATTTGATGAGATGAAATCATGTACAACCATGAGTGAATTCAAAAAACTATTTAAACTGAAGATATTAAATAAAGGCCTCGAGGTGATAGTATTGTACAATCGTATAGTATTGCATGCATGTAGGTATGCATTTGTTTCTATGTGAATGAATGGGTTTATGGGAACAGTATCCAGTCTATGTAAAGACGTATGTATAAGAGAAGTGTCAAATTGTTTTGTATTTAACTAAATGATCAAAAATAGAGGAAGGGGTAGGACCTGAAAAGTTTGTAATGAACTTCTTTTTGAGCATGGGAATTGCTAATTTGAATAATCTATATTAATTTTGGAAGTTTGTGCTTAGAAGCACATTACCTTATATAACTCTTATTTTATTTTTATAAATGAATTCATGTTTGTATATTTTTATTTTATTTTATGTTTTCTACATGTTCAAAATAAACTAGCAACTAACTAACTATTTATTAAAGTCAAAGTTAGACATTGAAAATGGCAGATCGAGCGCATGGGGCTGCATGTTTTCTCTTGTTATGAATTGTCTCCTATTTTCCGTTACGCACAGTGATATGGAGCTGTAATGCGGTCAAGCCTGCCTGAAACTACTTTAGCCGTGCGTTTCCCTGAAAATAATTGTTTGAAAATAATTTATTAATTTATTTATTATTTACTAATTATTTAGCAAGTTAATTATCTCAGAATTACGAGATCATTTTTGATCAAAAATTGCTCTGTTTTTCTGAATTAACGAGTTAATTTTTCACGAGAAAAAAAGTTTTTACTGTTTTTCTGAATTAACGAGTTAATTTTTCACGAGAAAAAAAGTTTTTACTGTTTTTCTGAATTAACGAGTTAATTTTTCACTAGAAAAAAAGTTGTTACAGTTTTTCTGAATTAACGAGTTAATTTTTCACAAGAAAAAAAGTTTTTACTCTGTTTTTCTGAACTAACGAGCTAATTTTTCATGAGAAAAAAAATTTGCTCTGTTTTTATGAATTAACGAGTTAATTTTTCATGAGAAAAAAAATTTGCTCTGTTTTTCTGAATTAAAGAGTTAATTTTTCAGGAGAAAAAAAGTTTTTGCTCTGTTTTTCTGAATTAACGAGTTAATTTTTCATGCAAATTTTTGCTCTGTTTTTCTGAATTAACGAGTTAATTTTTCATGGAATTTTTTTTGCTCTGTTTTTCTGAATTAAAGAGTTAATTTTTCACGAGAAAAAAAAGTTTTTGCTCTGTTTTTCTGAATTAACGAGTTAATTTTTCATGGAATTTTTTTTTACTCGGTTTTTCTGAATTAACGAGTTAATTTTTCACGAGAAAAAAAGTTTTTACTCTGTTTTTCTGAATTAACGAGTTAATTTTTCACAAGAAAAAAGTTTTTGCTCTGTTTTTCTGAATTAACGAGTAAATTTTTCATGAGAAAAAAGTTTTTGCTCTGTTTTTCTGAATTAAAGAGTTAATTTTTCATGAGAAAAAAGTTTTTACTCTGTTTTTCTGAATTAACGAGTTAATTTTTCACAAGAAAAAAGTTTTTGCTCTGTTTTTCTGAATTAAAGATCTAATTTTTCATGAGAAAAAAAGTTTTTACTCTGTTTTTCTGAATTAACGAGTTAATTTTTCACAAGAAAAAAGTTTTTGCTCTGTTTTTCTGAATTAAAGAGTTAATTTTTCATGAGAAAAAAGTTTTTACTCTGTTTTTCTGAATTAACGAGTTAATTTTTCATGAGAAAAAAGTTTTTGCTCTTTTTTTCTGAATTAAAGAGTTAATTTTTCACGAGAAAAAGTTTTTGCTCTGTTTTTCTGAATTAGCGAGTTAATTTTTCATGGAATTTTTTTTTACTCGGTTTTTTTGAATTAACGAGTTAATTTTTCACGAGAAAACAAAAAGTTTTTGCTCTGTTTTTCTGAATTAACGAGTTAAATTTTCTTGGAATTTTTTTTGCTCTGTTTTTCTAAATTAACGAGTTAATTTTTCACGAGAAAAAAGTTTTTACTCTGTTTTTCTGAATTAACGAGTTAATCTTTTTAGAGAAAAAAAGTTTTACTCTGTTTTTCTGAATTAACGAGTTAATTTTTCACGAGAAAAAAAAGTTTTTACTCTGTTTTTTCTGAATTAACGAGTTAATTTTTCACGAGAAAAAAGTTTTTGCTCTGTTTTTTTTAATTAAAGAGTTAATTTTTCACGAGAAAAAAAAAGTTTTTGCACTGTTTTTCTAAATTAACGAGTTAATTTTTCATGAGAAAAAAAGTTTTTACTCTGTTTTTCTGAATTAACGAGTTAATTTTTCAAGGACATTTTTTAAATTCAGAAAAACAGAGTAAAACTTTTTTTTTCTCATGAAAAATTAACTCGTTAATTTAGAAAAACAGAGCAAAAACTTTTTCCCATGAAAAATGATCTCGTAATTCTGAGATAATTAACTTGTTAATTCATAAAAACAGAGTAGATTCCTTTTTTTTCCTCCAGTGAGTGCAATACGCCTCCGTAATGAAGAATTCAGCAGCCCTGTAGTATAACAGGGTTATTAATATAAAATTACTTTTGTAAATTAAATTTGATGCGGACACAAATGTCTAGTCTTTGACCCATATACAGATTGGTCATAAATAAGGCCCTATATAAATAAAGATGACTCGTCTTGACGTTTGAAACGAATCAAAAGTGTGTGTGTGTGTGTGTGTGTGTGTGTGTGTGTGTGTGTGTGTGTGTGTGTGTGTGAGGACTCGATGACGTCTTCCAGTCTTGCAGTCTCTCATGTTCTGGCTCAGACGTGGACCGGCTCTGAGTTTCTGTCAGGATGGTGTCGGACTTCAGGCTTCGGGTCGAGTCTCGAGCTCAGAGCTCTCAGCAAGGATGTTATTTCCTGTCCAATACAAAGATTAAATGAACAAGTCAACTCATGAATGATTTTTTAGAGCTAGAACAGAATTGAATTGTGTTTGCATCACTGATTCTGTTATTATCTGTCTAGTATCAAGCGCTATATGAACGAAGCTGACTCGACTATTACAAGAACATTACAGTGAACACAAACTTGAAAATCTCAATTTCAGGCAAAAGATAATAATCCTCCTCTGTCTGTTCCACTTCCTCACACCTGAAACTGATCGAGTGAATCTCCTGAGCTTCTCCAATCTACTGTTGATCATTCCTAATCCATTTATGCTGTAACATCTGCTCTAGCGTGGGGCGTTTGGTTGGATCCCGGGACAGACACTGGCTAATCAGATCCCTGCACTCTGTACACATTTGAATAAGGAGAGAGCTGGTTAGTCATGACCATGTAAAACCACTTCCATACTTCACCTTTAACTGTTTCTGGTCAAAGCCTTTGCTTTCTTTGTGTGTTTATCACTAGGGCTGGGTAATAAATATCGATTTCTCGATATTAACCGATTCTCATTTTTACGAACCGATTGCGATTCTTAAATCTGAAGAATCGATTAGTCATCCTGTTTCATATGAATGAATGGATCATTGTATCGTGGCTGCGTACATCCAAAAAATCACAATAATCTTTGTCCTTTGTTACTATTGATATGAAACAAAGTCTCAGTTTTAAACAGCTTGTACTCAATGTCATGTATTGTCATATTTACCTCAGAAAACCCACATCAACTCGTTAGTCAGTTTGAAAAAATAACTCCAGAGAGGAGCATTTTGCTAAATATATACATCATATTACATATGCATCTTAATGTTCAATATTTAATGCATATTTGAACAAATCTGGCAAGTTTTTATGACAGCCACCATTTAAATGTTTATATTTCATATAATCTTCTAATTAAAAAATAAATAAAAGTGTAATTTAAGTGTTTGTAGAGCTACAAAACAGTTCATTATTACCTTCATATTAGGCTAATGAAGCCTATAGACCATTTCAAAAGATGTAAACAACACTGGTCCAGAAGCACTTCCTGTTTCAGTTTGTAACTGTTTTCTTTATATCACATGTAAAGAAAACATCTTAAAGATGCTTGTTTAACTTTTTGATTCATATTTATATGTTCTGTGGGTTGTATTTTATCCCAGCTTTAATGTAGTGTTAAAAAACTGAAACAGGAAGTGCTTCTGGACCAGTGTTGTTTACATCTTGTGAAATGGTCTATAGGCTACAACTAGACTCCCATAGTTTACAGCATTAGTTAAGAGGTTTGATTTCCTTGAGAAAAATTGCCATTTATTGTAACTGATATTCAAAATAATCGATATTGAATCTAATCGGAATCGAAATCGAATCGAATTGTGAAATTTGTGTCCATACCCAGCCCTATTTATCACTGTTATCAATATTATTCACTCACTTCTGGATAAGCTGGAGTTCAGAAATGTCACTTTGGCGAGTGTGATTTCTCTTCTCGTGTGAAAAGGAGAGCACGCGTTCACCATCTGGTACAGCAACACTCCTAGAGCCCAGACGTTCGCTGGGACGGCGTGGAACCGAGGCTCTGTCAAGACTTCAGGTGGGCAGTAACTCTGTAATCCTGTAAGCGAGACATTTGCACATTGTTGAGCTTTTAAAGCATCAAATAATTATGAAATCACTGCATTCAGGTTTCCACACTAGTCCCACAATGCTCACCGATGTATATTTTGCTGTCGTAGCCGTCGTTACTAAACAGCTGACCGCACCCGAAGTCTATCAGCTTGAGCTGTACCGGGGTTTTCTTCAACAGGAAGTTCTGCGCGTGAACGTCATTGTGGAAAACCCCGCGCTCGACGCAGTGTCGCACCGCCAGCACAGCCTGTCTCGCGATGACCCGTGCTGTCGGTTCAGGCACTCCACGATGATGACGATTGATGAAGTTTAGCAAGCTCTCGCAGGGATCGGGATACTCCATAACCAGAGTGAATCCTCTCGGATGTTCGAACCACTCGTAGAGTCGGATGACGAAGGGGCTGGGTTCTCGCCTCATCATCATCAGCAGCGCCACTTCAGTCACCAGAGGTTCGGGATGCCCGGGCTAGAGGGGAGTAGCAGACAGAAGGTTAGCTGGGTAAAAATATCAAGAAAACAGAGCCTTTTCAGCTCAAAGTGACCACATTTACACCTTATCTACTGTCATCTGCACTTCAACTCAACACACACTCAGGTTTTGGCCAACTTACAATATGAAGATAACGATTGTTGTCGATCTTGCTCATCCGCTTGATGGCAACCTGCAAAACAAACAAAAACAGTTTCAATAGCAGTGACGGTATTCAAGAGCCTGACTGCACTAAGTATTAAACCATCTGTAAATTGTTTTAACCCTCAGGTGCTCTTCGTTTCCGAGTCACACTTGTTATCTTCCCGGTCAAAAGTGACCGGACACCTAAAAATGAAACTTTCTTCATCCCAGTAAAACCAATGCAATTTATTTTTGTTCTATAATATTTATTCTTTGTAATTTAGCATTTTGAGACAAGTTAATTGAATTTATTAATATTTATGCAATATTTATGGTCTATTTTTGCCATGGAAAAATATATATATTTTTCTATATATATATTGTTTTTTTCAAAAAAATATTAATACTGCATTTTAGTTTAATATAGAGTCTAGGCCTGGCGAAAAAAAAAATATTTTTTGAAGAAAATTAGCACCATCTGGTTACAGTATAGAGAAAAAGCGTAGAATCATGGTGTAACCACTAGATGACATGTACAGCTCTCTATGGAGAAGCATGTGAATTCCCCAGATGTTTATGAACACATTTTGTTGTTGGTGGTGGATTTGTATATATAGCTGAAACAATCTCAAAAACTATTTCTTATTAAAAAAAAGAAAAAAAAAACAAATATTCACAATTTCATTTTTTTTTTTTTTTTACAATTTCCCATTCATTTCCTATGGGTCGGTCATTTTTGACCAAAGACCACAAGTGTGACTATTTTTTAAGACCACTTAGCATGCTCAGATCATGACCTCAATTTGTTTGTGTGTTCACATACATAATGCCATAAAAGTCACCGAGTTTCGTAACATCGCGATGAAGCCGTGATTTTTAAAAATTCAAAACATACTTTTTGTAATCAAAATTTATTGGTGTGTATGTGTATAAAAGTGTGTTTGTATGTGTGTGTGTGTTGGTGGGTGTGTCTGTTGTGCACTCTAGATGTCGTAGAGTGTCACCCCTTCAATGCTGAGCACTTTTTTTTAGAATTGTGGCCGATTTGTAGATTGTACGCACAAAAATTCTCAAAGTTTTTGTGGGTTTTTTTTCAATTTTCCATTCATTTCCTATGGGTCGGTCATTTTTGACCGAAGAGCACAAGTGTGACTATTTTTTATAGCACTGAGCATGCTCGGATCATGACCTCAATTTTTTGTGTGTTCACATACCCAATGCCATAAAAGTCACCAAGTTTCGTAACATCGCGATGAAGCCGTGATTTTTAAAATTTCAAAACAGAAAATTTTTCGGTCAGAAAGAGCCGAAGAGCACCGAAGAGCACCAGAGGGTTAAATGTGTTTTGCAAGAGCAAAATGTTTGTACAGTTCAGTGAGATTGACCTTTTTGCCATCAAACTTGCGTGTTCCCAGAAACACCCTGCCGAATCCTCCGGATCCAATCATCCTATCCACGTTATAGAGAGACTCAAAGGACTCTGAAAAATAGGAGAAAAGTATTAGCTTGCTAGATCCATTGTTTTATTTAAAAAAAATATCAGCGCGGGTCGAGAAAATAATATTATAAAGGGGGGGGGAAATGATATTAATATTCTCTAAAGACAAGCCTTATTGTTAGAAAAATGTTGTGAGTGTGGACTGACCGTCATTTGGCTCGACGCCGGAGTGATCTGGAGAAGGTGATGATGGTTCAGGATCTGCTGGAGGAACAAAAGGCTCCACAACATTCACCGCACAGCAGGAACAGCAGCAGAAAACACGCTTCATAGCCTTCCAGAGCCTGAAACCACCAGCTCTTCTCCTCTTCCTGCGGTCTGGAGCTTTTCCTGAAGCGAACCATTGAAAACAACGTCAAATCAAGCAATGATATAATGACGTAACTTACATTTTACAGTGCTAAAGTCTTATCTAAAAAAATAATAATTAGAAATAAGTAGTGAAATTAGTTTCTGGATCGTATTCTGGCTTTCTGTGCGCGCGTTTCTGGTGTGTGTCAGTGTGTCTTATTGAGAACGTTTTGGTAACATTCACATTAAACTAAGAAAACATTATTTCTAAATGTTCCCTGAACGTTTCAAAAATGTTTTATCTTTTAAAGGCACATTATATTTTGATAATTTGCATTATGTAAACGTTACTTTTGAATGTTCGCAAAGTGTTCTGAAAATGTTAGATGAACATCCAACTAATATATATACAGTATATATATAAATAATAAGGTTTCCCTATGTTGTTGTTTTTTAAATCAGGAAGAAAATTTCAGCAAAACATGGACATTAACGTTAAAAACTTGACTCAGTTATGCATGAAAGAGCAAAATCTGTGTGTGTAGAGTTTCCACTGTCCAGCCTGATCTCAGTCTCACCTGTTGAGCTCTTGTTCGCTGGAGAACCCTGAGCGGTTCGGCCAGTCTCTGGAGTCTCTGGTGGCTCGACAGAAACTTGACCCGGCAGCGGAGAACACAGAGACGCTTCGAGGCTAACGGACCTGGACAAACCCTGTGGGTTTGGGCTCTCCAATCCATCGCCACTCCACCTCCACTCGACGCTGTAGGAGCCTCGGCTGCTCAGACTCAACGACTCTCTACACCTCCTCAACACACGACCCATAGAGAGGGACGAAGCTGAGCTTCCCCAGGACCTGGAGCCGCCTGAGGATGGAACATTTCACACATCAAACACTGGTTTTGTTTTATAATATTTGTTTAATAATATTAATAATTAATGTCAGTGGTCACATCATATTGTTACAACCCGGTCTCATCCCAATTCGTCATATAACTGACGTTTTGGGACGTCTTTTGACCATTCGTCAATATACGACTTTCTAGGGCCCCCTTAAACGTCGGTAGATGACGATCCCGGGTCGTCATACAACTGACGCTTTACCTTTAACGTCAGTTAGGTGACGAGTTGGGTTTAGGGTTAGGTTTAGGTATGGGGTTAGGATCCCATAACCTCATCTACCGACGTTTAAGGGGGCCCTAAAAAGTCGTATATTGACGAATGGTCAAAAGACGTCCCAAAACGTCAGTTATATGACGAATTGGGATGAGACTGTGTTAATTGTTACTTTGGTTTCACTTTACTCTGGTCCCTTTAAGACATTCAGTTATCTATTAATAACACATTGGACCTACATGTCTATTAACTGTCACTAGAGTATCAGTAGAGTATCAGTAGAGTATTGGGAAAGTATCAGTAGAGTATCAGTAGAGTATAAGTAGAGTATTAGTAGTGTATCAGTAGAGTGTCACTAGAGTATCAGTAGAGTATCACTAGAGTATCAGTGGAGTATCAGTAGAGTATCACTAGAGTATCAGTGGAGTATAAGTAGAGTATTAGTAGTGTATCAGTAGAGTGTCACTAGAGTATCAGTAGAGTATCAGTAGAGTATTAGGAGAGTATCAGGAGAGTATCAGTAGAGTATCACTAGAGTATCAGTGGAGTATAAGTAGAGTATTAGTAGTGTATCAGTAGAGTGTCACTAGAGTATCAGTAGAGTATCACTAGAGTATCAGTGGAGTATCAGTAGAGTATCACTAGAGTATCAGTGGAGTATAAGTAGAGTATTAGTAGTGTATCAGTAGAGTGTCACTAGAGTATCAGTAGAGTATCACTAGAGTATCAGTGGAGTATCAGTAGAGTATCACTAGAGTATCAGTGGAGTATAAGTAGAGTATTAGTAGTGTATCAGTAGAGTGTCACTAGAGTATCAGTAGAGTATCAGTAGAGTATTAGGAGAGTATCAGGAGAGTATCACTAGAGTATCAGTGGAGTATAAGTAGAGTATTAGTAGTGTATCAGTAGAGTGTCACTAGAGTATCACTAGAGTATCAGTAGAGTATTAAAAGAGTATTAGTAGTGTATCAGTAGATTATCACAAGAGTGTCAGTAGAGTATCACTAGAGTATCATCAGAGTATCACTAGAGTATCAGCAGAGCATCACTAGAGTGTCAGTAAAGTATCAGTAGAGTATCGGTAGAGTATCACTAGAGTATCATCAGATTACCACTAGAGTGTCAGTAAAGTATCATCAGATTACCACTAGATTGTCAGTAAAGTATCAGTAGAGTGTCAGTAAAGTATCAGTAGAGTATCACTAGAGTATCATTAGAGTATCAGTAGATTATTAGTAGACTGGTGGGGTTAGAATAAGTTGACATGACTGGTTGAAAAGTTACTTATAGTCAGTAGAGTGTCTGTTGTGGAGCATCACAATAAAGAGTTGGCAGATATTAGGCAGAGAGTCTACTGATACTCTAATGAGAGTTAGTTGACATGTAGTAGCAAAGTTACCTATAGTCAACAGAATGTTTAAAAGGGACCATCAAAATTTAAAGTGTTACTGTTACTTTAGTTGGTTCAACTTTCTATTTTCAATGACAAATCAGCCATTCAAAATAAAAATAGAAACTAAGCCTTTACTTCTTTATTATAAGACTATTCTGACCTCTGCGAGAGTGTGTAGATGAAGTTGACGGACGTCCATCATCTGGGTTCTGCTTCACACTCGTCCAGTGAACCTGACCTGGGGACACAGACACAGAAAACTCAGAAGAGAGAGATGTTGAATATCCAGAAAGATCCTGGATCTGTGTCGGGTCTGGCAGCGGATCCTGATCACGGTCATCAGAACCGGGTCTCCAAACCTCCTGACCAGCCGTCTGAGAGAAATCAGCTCTCCGGGGTCTGGAGCCGCCTGAGGATGGAAAATTTTTCACATCACATGGTTAGTAATGTGTTAATAATAATAATAATCAATGTCAGTGGTCAATTACCATACCAATGATTACTTCAGTTTAAAATCCAAAAGTTTATTTCACATGCAAGGAATCAAATAAATGTGATCAAATGGGTTCTTCACATTAATGTAGTCAGTCATTGTACAACATCACACCATAAATACATGAAAAACTGAAGCACTCACCTCCTCTATCAGCCATCGACCGCCTTCAAGCTGCAATATAAAACAAAACAGATTACAACACAAAATACAATACAATAAAAGCACAAATCTCAGAAATATTATGCTAAAAATAATCAGTAAACCAAATAAAACAAATAAAATAAAAAAAGTAAATAAAATATAACAAAACAAAACAAAAAAATTAAATAAACTCCTAAAATAAGCAAAGAACAATTAGATGAAAAGTATTCTCAGAAATTATGATAAATTCAACAATAAAACTATAAGTTATATAAAGTAATATATGAAGTTATATAAAGGATGTATCCTCCGATGTTCGTCTTGAAGAAAAGTCTCCTCTCCGCTGTTGCTGCTTCCAGAAAACGACTTTAAAGTCTCAAGTTTTGCACAGAAAATCCTCTGCAAGTCTGTTCATTCGCCTCGACTCTCAACCAACAGAGCGATCGGTTCAAGTGTAAATAAATGCAGAATTCATAAAACGCGTAACCATAGCAACTAAAATACGAGTCTTATTACATGACATACGGGCAACGTCGTCACAACATACGGGCATTTGCCGACCCGGCGCCATTGCTGCGGGCAAAACATTAGAAGAAGCAATAGGAGTTGAACGAATTGAAATGAGTATCGTGCTATAAAATGAAAATGGCCATCTCCTGCTGGGTCAATGGATGATAAAATCGTGCCGGAGGTTCAGTTAAATCGGGAGTTTACACTATACCCGTCATTAGACTCCATGAATGTGAGAAGACTCAGCTTTTGTCTGAACAAGGACGGAGATTACGGCTGGCGAGGATAAACAGGAAAGAACGCGCGCATATAGGCAGAGTGCATGAGCACATCGAATCTGAGTTAATAAGTAGTTACAAATTTAATGTTGACATGTCCTGAAAATGAGATTCGTGCATAACAGTTTTATTAGTAAATCCGTCGTGAATCATCTTGTGAATTAAATTAGCCCTTCCCCGCATATCCATCAAGGCCAATCAGCTTTCAGTGTCACTAATGCGTCATCAAACCGGTTAGTTTTTTTTTATTGAACTTTTTCTTATTACAATAAACAATAAAGAAATCCAACAAAGAGAGAATCAATGACAATCTCAAAGTGTACAATGTAAATAATATTGTAAGCAAATCAAGATTCACACCTCCCGCACATCATCTAAAAAGACAACCTCTGCACTATTTACATGACAAGGCATCAAACCGGTTAGTAGTCGTGGTGTGTTAAAAATAAGAAAGCTATTTCAGCAATTGAATTATATTATAAAATATTTAAATGAAAATCTAGGAATAAATTTCTCTTGTTATAGTTAGTTTATAAGTCTGTCTATTTAAGTTATTTATTTTTATTTTATTTATTTTTTATTTTCCTATTTAATTCATTTTATTCTGATGTTTATTTGTATTTTTTTGTATAATTTCTGTTTACGAACTGTGATGATTGTATGTTTGTAATTTGTATTCTAATAAAAAAAGAAGAAATCCAAATTATTGTTGAATTCTCTAATCTTTTTTTTTTTTTTTTTTTTTTTTTACAATTACTACCCAGTTAACTATAAACTTGCTAAATTGAGTAACATTCCCCCATGTGCTCGTTTTGTCATTATGAAGAGACAATCATGTGTTCTGGGACAGTGTGAGAATGGCATTTTGGTAGGATATTTTTGATTTTTGATTGACTTTTCAAACTTTGTGTGTGCCTCAAACTTCTGTATAAGCCACAAATACTTTCTGATATTAGACCCATCTCATTTTAATTTTAAACTTGTATTTAAATTACTACCTTTTCTTGCCAAATGTTAATCACTAACGCGTCATGGGCATTCGGGGCTTCAGCCCCGGATGTTTTTTTTTAAATAAGATCAAAAAAAAAAAAGATTGATAATTATTATTAAATTGTAATAATTTAGTATTTGTTTAAAAAAAATACCGGGTATTTTAATTTATCCTTCGGAATCATGTGTTAAAATGACTAAAATATTCAAGCAGATCCAAGTTATGGTTACACAACACGCTCGAGTTTAGGTTTCGCACCAGAGGAGAGACTGAGGTTTACAAAACTTTATTTAAAACACTTAATATTCAACAATTAACATTATATATAAAACCAGATTTCCATCGCAAACACACAAAGCATCATTGACACACCACAGATCACTATTATTTACAAGACTATAGTATGCAGATTCTATTTTTAGTCTACCAGCCACTAATTTCATAAACATCACTTCAACATTAATACTATTAAGCTGCAATCCTTGATTCTTCCTGGTTGCCAATTTCGCAGTTCCTGTTAAATAATTTAATAGACACATCTTCCTTCTTTTAAAAAATTTATATTTCACACCCCCTATAAAAACTTCCTCTGAGAAATCTTCACCAAAAACTTGAAACAATCTATGAAGGCTCTGCAGGGCTCCAGACGAACTTTTTTCACTAAGAGCACAGTGGCCCCTAACTGAAAATTTTAGGGGCACGGCAAGAAAATTTAGGGGCACACACCGTAAATCAACATCTAACCAAATATTCACATTTCTACTAATTTCCACTGTATTTTAATAATACTTTGATATTAGATGCAGAAATGACAATGTGCTGTTTTAAATTAATATTTTATTGTGCACTTTTATAGATGCAACAACAAGGTTAACTGATAGCATCATTGCTGTCATGGCAGTACAACTATATATATATATATATATATATATACCATAGATACATTCAGAAAAAAAGTGCTTAGTAACAAGTTACAAACGACACTTGACGTATCTAAACATCAGGGGGATTGGCCAAAAACATTCCAGTAGACCAAGTAGGCCAAAACAACTTGTGCCTTTACTCACTCCCCCTTAGAGAAGATCCTCCTGTGTTCCACTTGGAGGCTCAGAAGGTCAGCCCTTGTAATTTGGCCTCCTAGACCTTTTCCCCTGACTGAACCATGTTTGGACAGCTTCCTTGGCATCAAACTCTTGTAAACTAGGACCCTCCATGCTAATTTAAATCAAGTCCTCCACAGTGTCTACATGCAGGGACCCCCTGACATCAGATTTAATCCTCTTCTGAGCAGAAAATCCCCTTTCACACACAGAAGAGGAGACTGGAAGGACCAACATGATGTGCACAAGATGTAGGATGTTCTACAAACATTGGATCATTCGATTTTATTTAATCAAAAAGTAATAATTACCAATGAAATGCAGGGATGGATGTGAAACAAGGATGTGATCAAAATGGGTACCTTGTAATCAGAGCAGAATGGCAACTTTGTTACCATCATCTCCCATAAGGCATGGTAAGACTCATCCATGTAGTTCCTAAAGATGAGTGTCTTCATGCATTGATACTCCTCTCTAGCCAGATTGGAATCACAGCCATTTCTGAAAAAAACGACCAAACAATCTAGGTTAAGGCTCAACGAAATGTTGCTTTGTGTTATACTTTTTATATCTTTATGATCATTTAAAAAGAGTCACGAACCTTTTTAAGACAGAGTTGAAGTGGTCTAGCAGGAAGTCCAGCTCCTGTCAGCTCTCAGTCAATGGTTGCTCTCACTGCTTGTTGTAGCTTAGGTGTGCTTGCCATGGAGAGTCCTTCCTTTCCCAGCCAGCAGCTTCACCTTTGATGATGATCCCCTGAGTTCACACAGCATTAAAGTCCCCATGAAATCAAAATTGAACCTATTTACTTTGTTAGCGCATATTACTAGTCTTGTGGTGAACAATTAATCCGTGCAAGTAAATATATATTTAAAAAATGTTTTACCTTGGCAATCTTTAATCAAAATCTGAAAAGTTACTTCTGGTCTGGAATGATTTCGTATTCTGATGACAACTTGGGTGGGGAAACGCTTAACCACTCCCCTCAAACCGTTAGTTTGCTATGAGCGAGAGATGGAGCGCTAGAGTAAAACCCTGCCCTCTGTTCAATATTCCGTTTCACTTGGAAATACGTCACTGGAGAAAAATCGTTTGCAACTTCCGGTTCACGGGGACTTTAAACATTTTAGACAAGAATAAAAAAAATTAATAAATATAAATAAAAAAAAAAAAAAAATCAACTCCAAAACTAAAAACGTAATAAAAAATACTGCTCACCTGATACTTGTACAAAAGATGTCGCCCCCTCACCCTCTTGTTGTCTTCTCTGGGCCTGAAGGTCTGCCAGTAGTTCTGCCAGCCTACCACCTGGCTTGCATCTCACGGACATGGCCTCAATGGTTTGGTTGCAAGGAGATTCTCAAGTCCATTCACAGCCTTTAAAACATTTAAGTTGTAAAAAAGACATTAAGGGTTAAAGCTTCTAATTCCTTATTATTATTTTTTAAGTTTTAATAAGCTTAAACTATATTCTTCTTAACATGTCAACATTACCTGATGCAAAATATCATTTCTTTGGAGAAGAAGACTGAATTTGCTTATGGCCTCAAACAAGTCAGCCAAGAAGTGACAAAAAGCCACAAAGCTTCCATCTTCCATCATCTTCTTGACCTGCAAGACATAACCAATTATTAACCACCAATATCCGTTATTTTGAATGCCTCCCAAATATGAAATCATTTTAAATTAAATACAGACCTTCCTTGATCTCCCAGGAATATCAGCATTGGTGGATGATGCAGTCAAATGCTCCATGTGGTGATAAACTGCTGTGAACTGGCCATGGTTCTGCAGATGTCCATCCTTTCCAGGTTTCAGCAAGGTTTGCAGGGCCCGGTTCACATGTGGAAGCCAGCGTGTCCCACTGACAGTACCTGGTGCATTGACACGCACACCCAACTCCTCTACAAGTGCTCGTAGTTCTCTCATAGATTTGCTGCTGAAGTGGTAGGTCTTCCAAACCATGTTGAGGAGATTGTAGACATGATCCACCATGGGAATTTTCCTTTGCACAGATAGCATTGCCAGCTCCAGTCTACAATTACAAAGAATTCAACTTAAAATTAAACATGCATTATTTAGGCTACTGCCTTATCTTTATTCTGAAGGTTTATATGTAACCTACCTATGTGGCATGCAATCAAATGGGACAATAAAACCCCCTACCTCAGCTTGGAGGAGAGCTATTACCCCTCCTTTATGCCCGAGATTGACAGCTGTACCATCAGCTCCCATGGCAACTGTCTTTTCTAACCACGCGGTTTCTGGTCCTAGATCCTGAAATGCTAGCCTGGATGCCTGCCCGAACTCCGCCTACAACATTTTTTGGACGGGAAGTTCGGTCTGGACTCAATCCATTGAGGAGAAATTATGAGCGGTTCAGAAATCATCGGGCCAATCAAATTGCCAGGGCGGGCTTTATACGATGATTGACAGGTGGTCTTCAGTAACGTAATCCTCACGTCGTCAAAGAGCCCTTGTCAAAGATGAGTGCAGCTGGAGAATTGAGATGTATAGATTCCGCTGTCGCGTCTTTTGTAAAATAAATCGACAGCGCATTCATTTTAATAGACAAACAGAGAACTGCAATCAAGGCATTTGTCGATCGGAAAGATATTTTTGGCGTCCTTCCTACATGATTCGGGAAAAGTGTAACTTATCAGCTGGCTCTGACGGTCGTTAAGAAGATGGGATGTAATGAAAAGCTTGTGGTCGTTGTGGTTTCTCCTTTGGTGGCACTCATGGAGAAGTAAGTAAAAGAAGTAACACTCGTTATTTAACTTCTAAAATAAATAAAGTAGGCTACATTCTGTAGTTGAAAACTGCGCTATGCAAAGGAGTTGACTTATGCGTTGCTCTGATTGGTTGGTAGGTCTACCGACTATCCAATTGAGTGCAGAGGTTTTTTTTGTCCTGGTTCGGTTACGACACGCCTCATAATTAAAGCTCAATTAAGTGGTTTCAG
This sequence comes from Cyprinella venusta, assembly GCA_038021265.1. Lineage (NCBI taxonomy): Eukaryota > Metazoa > Chordata > Actinopteri > Cypriniformes > Leuciscidae > Cyprinella > Cyprinella venusta. The sequence goes on along the minus strand of CM075875.1, from coordinate 32,258,794 downwards.
ACTCATATTCTTCCTTGAATACGAGTTTGACGAAGTCAGGCTACTGAAATGCCTCTTTAGTGGCATCATATACACCTTAAAATGCAAGCAAATTAAGTGTATGGTTGTCTTAAATTCACTAAAGTTTTTCCCTCTTCATCATCACACCTCACAGCTGAATATGGCACCTTAAGTTAATATTTAAACTATTCACAGTAAAGACAGCTAAATAATTTAGTAATGGGTCTAAACATAATTTAAATATATAAACATCATACCTTGAGCATGTGCATGTTTCACTTCGATGTGGCCGATCAAAATATTCCTGGGTTTCCCTTGGTTTAGGATCCTTGCGTATACGATTTCGCATTCCTTTGTTGAAACGTCAGTGTCCCCGTCGATCATAATTGATATATAAGGAGCATCCTTGATCATTTTGTAAGTCTTCCCCTTCAGAGTATCTGCAATAGGCGCATGATCGCTTCCATATTTGTCTCAGCACGCCCACTTACTTCTGGTGCTGAGTCAGTCTATGGTCAGAAGCCGGTTTTGCAATAGGTGGAGATAGTGTGAAATTACACTTGCTGTTTATAAAAACATCCTGCGGCTAACGTGAATGATGTTAAACAACACTGTGAGGCGGTTAGCTGTTACACAAGAGTAAAAAAGAGAAGTTATTTTAATTATATATTTCGAGCCAAATCAACAACTTTGAGTGTTATTATTCTCTCATGTCGTACGAAATTCGACTAGCGAATCAGCGTTTCTAAAATCGTTGTCTCCGTTTCTGAGAAAACGGATTTTATTACAGTTTTGCCGCTATACACTTGGCCTGCAGAACGCGCTTCCGGAAGTAAAGATGCTGCCTGAGATTCGTTCGAACACACGTCAGCAGGGTTCGTGCATAGAGGCAATTGTTCCAACAAATTGTGCGCACACTGTATCGTTGTTGTATGTTTCGTTCATTTTTAAAGCCATTCGTCCTTTGAAGGTCAAGCTGGCTTTTGAATTCGGTGAAGGGTAGTTCCTCCTTAGCAATGAAGTAGGCCATGTTAAATTTCAGCATCATCTCTGCCTCATCTGCGCTCTGATTTACAGCCTCTTGTCTTTTAAAAGCAACCGGCAGTGGCGTTGCTTTTTGATTAATGAACATATTACGGCATACTCTGTGCTTAGGACTAAGACTATGTTTATCTAAAGCGTTGCGTTTAAACTGTAAAGTGCCTGTACTGTCGGCAAACTTTTGTGTTTCCCACATTTTTGGGGTAGTGACTGCAGTATTCACAGTTCATGGAGTTCGTCTCCTTACAGTACCTCAGCCAGTTGAAATCTCGAACCCACTCTTCCCGAAAGTGGTGGGTTCGGGACTTTTTCGCAACACAAACCTCGGACACATCATCAGACTGTGGCACTGTAGACTCTGGCACTGGCACACTAGCCGCAGGTCGGAAGAATGAGTCGATAGTTTGTTTCATTGCTCAGAAGCGCACAACAGGTTACGTTATTTTGTCTGTCTCCCACAGATGTTTAAGCGCGCTCGATTATTGACCCACCCTCCCCCATCCCTATTCTTCTGACATCCATCACATTCCGGACCAGTTATTAACGCGCCACTTCCACGTTTTACTTGTAAAAAAAAAAAAAAAAAAATTCTGGTCGCACATGTCGCGACTGGATGTAAAATTCAGTCGCACACTCTCAAATTTTGGTAGCAAAATGCGACCATTTGGTCGCAGTCTGGAGCCCTACTCTGGGTGCTTGCTGGTCCACAATCATCACAACTTCACCAATTTGAAGGTTGTCTGATTCTCTTTGCCATTTTTATCATCTTTGCAAGTCGGGGAGGTAATGCCGTATGAAACATTTCCAGAAATTTTCAATTAGAATCTGGCTATGGCTCCATCTCCTACGACTGAGCATTTCCGATGCCGGATAAACAACTTGTGGAAATCCAGAAGATGGACGTCCCATGAGGAGGGAATTAGGTGCCACTGGGTTTACATCTGCTATGTCTGAGGAAACGTATCCCAATGGTCCGGAGTTTAATATTCCCTCTATTTCCACAAGTACTGTGTTCAGTACTTCCTCTGGCACAGAACCGAGAGAGGTACGCAGTGCAGTCTTGATAGATCTAACCTCTCTCTCCCAAGATCCACCAAAATGCGGTGCATGGGTTTAGACGGAAGTTATTTTGTTGAGAAGCCAGATTCTCTTTCAAGATTGGGTGAAGTGCGAAGGCATTCTGAAGCTCTGTAATACCTCCTTTGAAATTTGTGCCGTTATCAGAAAACACTTCATATGGTTTCCATCTGCGAGCTACTAACCTTCTTAACGACATGAGAAAGGAGTCTGTGTCAATGCTCGGTAGAAGTTCAATATGAACAGCTTTGGTAGTAAGGCACTTGTACAGTATTCCCCACCGTTTTTCACATCTGCATCCAAACTTAACCTGGAAGGGGCCAAAACAGTCAATGCCCGCTGAATAAAAAGCTGGACGAAACAACCGAAGGTTAGACTTGAGGGAAATTTGCCGTCATGGGAATTTTTGGCTTCCCTCGCCATTTCTTACATTCAAAGCAGCTGCGCTGGTGTCTTTTTACTGCCTCTCTGCCTCTTACGATCCAATATTTTCGTCTAAGTTCTGAGAACGCACGCTCAGGTCCTGGATGTAACAGGAGGTTGTCGTGATGTTGAATCAGAAGCTTTACAAGAGGGTGAGCAGGATCTAAGTCAATGGGGTTAAGAGTGTTTGAGTCCAAGTGCTTACGTCTGCGGAGGCGTCCACCTACTCTGATAATTTGGCTTTGTGATCATACTCAGGGGCTAGAGTTAGAAGACGACTACAGTGAGATACAAGTTTACCTAAATGGGGTTGGGCTATTTCTTCTGGGAAGCTTTCAACTTGAGCATGTCTCAGAAGTTCCTGTTCAGCTTGTGTATAGTCGTCAGCAGAGAGTTCACTTTCGTCTGCTGCCCCATGAAGGGAAACAGCAGTGGCCTTAATCAGATCTTGAAGTGAATTTTATCGACAGATATCTGCGGTGTTCTTGGATGTCATAGCTTACATCATGAGGCTGTTCGGGCCAACTACTAACTGACTGAGTTCAGAACTGCGGACCTTGATTCCATCGGCTTTTATCCGTCTCCTCTGGTGTCAGCGTTGAGATATGGACTGCTTTTCAAGTTTCTGCACTTTAACATACACTGAAGCAAGATCTGTGTTCTGCAAAAGGCGTTTTTCTGTGCTGGCACTGCTTCTTTAGCTGAGGTGGAAGATTCTTTTCCAGAGGAGAGGTGTTGCATACCTTTGAATGTCTCCGACTGCCACCCTGATTGTTTTTTCCTCAAGGATTTGCAACGCTTCTGTGTCTCACTCCTATACGGAAGTGTCCATTTTGCCGCAATTTCTGTACGTTGTTGAACAGTTCAGCTTCTGCTGACAAAGTGGAGGTTAATAGATACTGTTGTGGTAAGAGATGACTGGCAAGGAATTTTGAGGGGCCCTGCAGTCCACCCGAGTCTGGTTTTCACAGCGGCAGGACCGCCAGGTCAGAGACGAACTGGCTCTGTAGCTGTGATTAAATGTGGATAATCTGCATCTTTAATAGTTTGACAGCCAATTCATCAACACCTGGAGGTTTATATTTCATTAACTTTAACGTACTTTCTACTGTAATAAGACTTACTCTGTCAAATTTAAATGTACATGATTTATAGAGCATAATTGTATCTTTAATTGTCTTAAAAGATAAATCAGAGCGTTCCTGTGAGATCATGTATTTTTGTAAATTCTGAACTTTCTTTGAGAAGTAATCCCCTAAAAAATTAGCTATATCAGAAGGTTTAGTCAAAAGAGTGTCACCTATATCTAAAAATGTTGGTACAGCTTTATCCCTCCGCCCTGTTAATTAGTTTAATATATTCCATAATTTATTCCTGTCTAATTTAGCTTCCTCAAATTTATGTTCATAATAGATCCTCTTTTGTGTTTAATTTTGTAACAAAATTTCTTAATTGCTTGTACCTTTCCCATATTCCTTTGGGATGCAGGCTTAGTAACCACTTGCGACACATTGAAGTCCTTATACAAAGTCTCTACTTCTGAGTTCACAAAACAACTGTTTTCTGCTGAAGCTTGTGTTCATGTTTACATTTGGCATTGAAGTCATGCAGTATTTCTAAATGTCTCTTTTCACATTTAGCTTTAAGATTACATTGTGAGATCTGGTGATCACGGCCACACCTAAAGCACTTCTGATTTGACTTCAGCCAAGACTCCATTTGATCTTGATTCATCAGTTTGAAATTAGTAATGCTGCACAGTGTTGCAGAAGGGGCAGTACTTTGTCGGTTTTTCCTTCTTGACTGTTGTAAAACTTGCTGGTTTACTCTGTTCGCCACCATGCAAGACAGAAGCAAATCATTGAACCGGCTTGCAATTCCTTTGCTGTTCTCTCTGTGGCTGACAGTAGGCTCTGCTTACATTAGTAACGTACTGTGACTCATGCTCTTGTATTCTGAGCTCATATTCTAGCCAATCGCTGAGTTCTATCAGTGTTGGAACTGGGTTCTGAATGGGGTTAACAAACCCTATGAAGCTTTAAGATCATGAGGCATTTTGGCAAGGAGACGTGAAACATGTGACCCACATTTGAGCTCTGTCCATCCTTAAGCTCCACATTGGTCCAGCATTCCAACTCATGCACGCACTTTGAGGGCAAACATTCTAAAAGATTTAGTGTCACCACTTCTGATTTTTGGGCCATCCATCAATTCTCCAATTCTTTGTAGTGCAAGTTGATGTGGTTGACCATAAAGTGCAGTTAGAGAGCTCATGGTGTTGGTGTGTGGGTACCTGCTGTTGACGTATGAGTCTGCAATGAGCAAGGCATTCTCCTGTTTCAGATGATCGAGTATTTGGTACTTGTAACGTCCTGTAGCCTCAGCAGGTAGTAAATTCTCCAGTGCAATTTTGAGTCATGCAATCTCTCTGGGATCTTCACTGCAAAAATGAGGAATGGTGGGAATAGGACCTCTGTAGGTGGGCTCTACATGAGGATATGGAAGAGAAGGAGGGCGCTTGATTTGTCTGCAGGATTAGGAGCTGATTGACCATAGCTGTCTGAGTGCCGCTCATGTGCATGGTGAGCTAATGTATCCCTTGGAGTAAGTCTCTCATCTTGATAGACTGGACTTGTAGCTGGAATCCCATGATAAGGTTGATAACCATATGGTTCAGTGGAAGGGAAATGGCAGACAGGTTCGCATTTCAGACTATGATCTTTAGAGGTCACATACGTAGCTGCTGTCTCTTGCCTGTAGTCCTGAGGCATAAACTGAACAGCTGCGGGACATTGGCTGCGATCTCTTTGGTCAGTGGACATATAGTTATGGCCTCTGTGGTCTGTGTTGTAGTAACCACGTGGTCTATCCATGTGCCTAATACCAGGTTGAGGATATGTAGCATCTTCTTGATGGGCTAGCTTGTGTTGGGATTGAGTTGGTTCATAAGAAGAGAAAGGATGACTTGAAGTTAGCAGAGTTGCTGAGCCTGATAATCTCAGGTCTACTTGGTTGTCAGTGAGATAATCAATCTCTTTGTGACTGAATGAGAATGCAGAAGGTCACCTTGTGAATCTACAGGCAGTGCCCTCATGGGCTGAGGAGGATCATCTTGATCTCTAGGGAGAACTGGCCTGCCCTCAGTGGCTGCTGTATATGGACTTGAGGAGAGAACTCTCTGATCTGCATAAATTATTCGCCTTGGAGAAGTCAGAGTACGGGGCATTGGCCGCAGCGGTTTGTTGGGCCAGTTGCTCCCCTCCAAGAGATATACAGCTTTGTTTGTTAAGGACACCATTGCAGATTTTGACACCATTACATCTGCGAGAAAAAGTCCAAACAAACAGTGAAGAATATCAACTTTGTAGCTTAAAGTGCATGTCTTGTAAAGATGATAAAGAGTACATGGTTCAGATCAGCCAATAGCTCACCTGCTCCCTCCTCAGTAACATTTACAAGAAATGTGTCTTGCATTTGGTCTTCAAATTTGGTGTTTAAAAACACTGACGTATCAACAGTAAGAGCCGCACAGCCCATGGCATTCATCTGGTTGGAGATCAAAGACACAATTAAGTCAAGCACAGGCAAAAGGAAAACCCTCAGCAGTAAGGCAGGAGTCACACAGCTTTGCGGTTTGAGTCAGGCACTGTCTAGTCAGATGATGAAGCAGACTGTATGGAAATGGATCACAGCACACTTTCACTACGGCTTGACCAGGCACAGGTTAGCCATAAGTACATCTGGGAAACATCATAACAAGATAAAAAACTGACCAACCAAAAGACAAGAAAATAAAGCATCACTCACTTGGCACAAGACTCAACTGCCTGTAGGTCTGCGGTGCGTTTACAGTCACGTCAAACTTGGGCTAAACTAAATCAGAAACAAAGCGCTTTAGATGAAGGCATCAGATCAATCATTGAACTTCCCTTACACAACTTACCATATTTTTTGCACCTCAAAGACTTGGGAGACTAGTGCTGGGACCTAGATCTTGTGTCTGATGGACGGACGCACTGACGGACGGACGGAAAGACGCACGCACACACCCACGGACGGACGCACGCACGGACGGATGGACGGACGCACGCACGTCCTTCCGACAGTCATATTAAATGACCACATTCATTAACAAAAGCTAGTATAGACCATTGAAACACAAGCCTACGTTTTTTCATTTTATCTTTAAGTCATGTACCAATTTCTAGAGCAAGAATCAAACTAACAGACGTACCGACACTGAAGTTGTGATAAAAATTCAGCCCCTTGTACTTCAGACACTGGGGTAAACTAAAGTGGATTCTAATCAGAAGTCTCACACTCTGAAATATTTAGATTAAAAGCCCAAACCAAAAACCTGATTGAAGCACACAGACACCCTTCCAGCACTCAGACGTCTTCCTGGCTCCATGATCCGGACGCTCTGATCCACAGCACTGACGCCACACAGAGATCCTGCTTGAGCCGAAACCATAAGAACGTTTCCCTCCGCAGGAACAGCCGTAGAAAACTGCAGAGACACCTGGAACAAGGACCAACACGCTGTAGGACACACACCAACATTCCCAAATTGAAAAATAGCCACATCATACTGTACCTGGTTCTGGAAACACATATCGGTGTCGAACGGCACACTAGCAGCAACTACATTCTCACTGGGAAGAACGCTGTAGGGCAGAGTCTGCACTGCTGGAGTCATATCGACGCTGACAGACAACTGGAACGTCACAGAGCCACTTGTGACCGCATCACCAGCCTTTGCTTTAACCATCTGAAATCCATTGAGGACGATCACTCCTTTGGATAAGACCTGACAGAAGACATAGGTGTGCAAGTTACGGAACAAATAGACCAGCAAACTTAACTACAAAAATAATGTCCACTCACCATTTAGATTATGTCAGCGCTGGAGCTACCAGCCTCTCCAACAAATGAATACTCCACAGTCACTGGAAACGAAGCACAACATTTGATTGAGCTTCATTATAGTCAGTTCACTAAGCAATGGGTTGTCGGGAGAAACAGGTAGGAGAAGCTAACCTTGTATCTGTAGTGAAGTATGGCGATTTATAACCATAAAAACCTCTGGAGTCGCACTCGCCTGGGGAAGATCAAAATTAATCAGTTTCATGCTAGAAAAATTCTTAATTTTTACAAAATACAAGTCGTACCATCAGATTCAGATCATCCTTAAGATTAGCATTGTTTAGGGAGAATGCAGCCAGTCCATTCTTGTTTGTGGTTAGATTCAACAGCAGTTTGTTGGGCCAGTTGCTCCCCTCCAAGAGATATACAGCTTTGTTTGTTAAGGACACCATTGCAGATTGACACCATTACATCTGCGAGAGAAAGTCCAAACAAACAGTGAAGAATATCAACTTTGTGGCTTAAAGTGCATGTCTTGTAAAGATGATAAAGAGTACGTACATGGTTCAGATCAGCCAATAGCTCACCTGTTCCCTCCTCAGTAACATTTACAAGAAATGTTTCTTGCATTTGGTCTTCAAATTTGGTGTTTAAAAACACTGACGTATCAACAGTAAGAGCCACACAGCCCATGGCATTCATCTGGTAGGAGAACAAAGACACAATTAAGTCAAGCACAGGCAAAAGGAAAACCCTCAGCAGTAAGGCAGGAATCACACACCTTTGCGGTTTGAGTCAGGCACTGTCCGGTCAAATTATGAAGCAGACTGTGTGGAAATGGATCATGGCACACTTCCACTTAGGCTTGACCACAGGTTGGCCATATGTACATCTGAGAAACATCATAACATAATAAAGAACTGACCAACCACAAGACAAGAAAATAAAGCATCACTCACTTGGCACAAGAGTCAACTTTCAGTCCCATAACTGCAACGCTGTAGGTCTGCGGTGCGTTTACGGTCACGTCAAACTTGGGCAAAACTAAACCAGAAACAAAGCGCTTTAGATTAAAGCCTCAGATCTGTCATTGAACTGCCCTCACACAACAACTTACCGTATTTTTTCACCTCAAAGACTTGAGAGACTTGTGTTGGGACTCTTCAGTCCATTGGCTACTCCATTCTGCGACACCGCGGCCTAGTCGCAGTCGCCTAGGTCTTTGTGTCTCACTGCCTCATCGCTTCTCTGGCTACGTGGTGTGCTCCACCTCAATCACCTCCAGGAATCCCCTTGGTAGTGTTGGGACTCTTCATTTCATAGCTACTCCATTCTGCGACGACGCCGTGGGATGCAGTCCTGACTGTCGGCTGGGTCTCCGTCGGCTTTTCCCTGCTCAAGGCCATCCCCCCTGGCTGTCACCACCACCAGCACCAACCTTTCCTCCAGCTACAGACGGACAGCCGCCGTGGGATGCAGTCCTGACTGGGTAGACTGGGTCTGCTCTTCCCTGCTCAAGGCCTTGGACAGACGGACGGACGGCTCGGACGGCTCGGACGGAGGGCCCGGACGGACGGAGGGCTCGGACGGGACGGAGTGCTTGGACGGACGGACGGCTTGGACGGACGGAGGGCTTGCATGGATGGACGGACAGCTTGGACGGACGGACGGAGGGAGGGCTTGGACGGACGGACGGATGGCTTGGACGGACGGACGGAGGGCTTGGACGGACGGAGGGCTTGGACAGACGGACGGATGGACGGAGGGCTTGGACGGACGGACGGAGGGAGGGCCTGGGTGGACGGACGGCGGGCTTGGACGAACGGACGGACGGAGGGAGGGCTTGGACGGACGGACGGAGGGCTTGGACGGACGGAATGCGGCTTAGCTGGTGGACAATAAAAAGCTGAAGAGAACCGTGAAAAAAGCTTGGTGCAGATGGTAGTGACAGCCAAGGGGGATGGCCTTGAGCAGGGAAGGGCAGACCGAGACCAAGCCCACAGCCAGAACTGCATCCCACGGCAGCGTCACAGATGGAGTAGCTATGAAATGAAGAGTCCCAACACTACCAAGGGGATTACCGGAGGTGATGGAGGTGGAGCACACCACGTAGCCAGAGAAGCAATAAGGCAGTGAGACACAAAGACCTAGGCGACCGCGACTAGGCCACAGCGCCGACCCCCTGAAGTGGAAGCAGCGATCCTGAGGTTAGAGGCTGAGCTGCAGCAACCATAGATGGAGGTGGAACCTGAGGGAGGGCGGAGCTATTCAAAGGCGAAAGAGGTGCAAGTCCATGGCGAAGAAGATGTAATGTCCAACAGAGGGAGGCCGAATGGTTGATGGTACACGCTGGAGTCAAGAGTGGTAAGAGAGCACAGCTGTAGAGCAGAATCTGCACTGCTGGAGCCATTTCGCTGCAGTCACTTTGTTTGCAACTGGAGTCTTACCAAAACGAGTCACGGATATCTGTTAGGAACGGTCAAGGGGAAACACAAAAACACATGACCATCATCCATTTGATCACTGGATGGCAAACAAACCAAGAGTAGTGATGGTGTTAAAGGAATGCTTCAATGGTTCACAAAGCTTATTTTCACCATCTATAAAGTTTAGTAAACAACTTCAACATAAAAACAGAATGCTTATGTTCACTTCAAAGCCTCATGGTACTAACCTGGTTCTTTAAGGCCATCAACAGCAAAGAAAAAGGGGGAAAATGAGCTTGTTCCAAACAAATCTCCCTCACAGCCATGAGGACACTAATTCCTATCAAGCCACTCTTCAGACTCTAATATATCAGGAACGCATTCATCTCATTAATTCAATTAATTAACCACCACCTGGCAGTAATTAATGTTATCATTTGATTAGGAGTTCCAACTAGCGTTGATTTGAAACACGACACATTATGGAGATTATAGCGGACGAGTTTTGTAGTTGCCATATCAACACTATAGAATTTAAAAAATATATAGCCTATGTATTGAAGATATTACTGAACATTTATTTAATCATAGCAAAAGTAAGTTTCTTGTGTTAATTTTAAACAAGTCTGATATTTTTTTAACTTAGTTGAGACAGTTCTTGTATGCTGGTGTGACAGCATAAGATAGACTAGGCAGGTTTAAATCCTATTTAACAGAACTTTGTCCCAGTTGTGCAGGCGGGGCATGTTGTCACACTGCGTTGCAATGAGCAAATGATTAGAATTATTGCTTCTCTACTCAATGCTTGTGTGGATTCTATTGAGAAAAGGGTGAATAAATACTGAGATTCAATGTTCAGAAATTATAGAGGGTATGAGCGTGACGTCACCGTTGGCCGGAGTGCCTGCAGTTCCTCAGTGAGTCTCATTCATGAAACATTCGTAAATATACGAGTAAATATGAGAGTGATTTGGGCGTAGAGACCTTCCCGAAAACTCCTCTCATGAATTACAAATACATCGTAAACATCAGATGTCAGAGTGAAATGTGTGTGTTAATGAATTCCAGCCTACGTCGTAAAATGGGATGCGCGTGCACATTCATTCTCAATTACCATCAAGTCCATCATATCCGCCTGACAACTATATATAGGCATATAATAACATGAATGCGAATTTGATTTGATTAACTTGTCTGTTCAGATGTACTGGATAGAAATTCATCTTTGACACTGGCACAACAGTTACAAAACCACATAAAAAGCATAAAAAACTGTTATGTGGATAGCGGATGAACCCAATTGCAGACATGCAAACACACAACGTTTATTGAGAACAGAAAACTGGGAAAACAAAACCCACGAGGGGGCAAACAACACTGATCGGGAAAATAAAGGGCAACACTTTATTTTGATGGTCCCCCTATAGATTGTCTATTGATAGTCTGCTGACTATAAGTTACTTTACAGGTAAACATCTACTTACTGTAATCAGCAATGTATCGGTAGACTTTCAGTTAACATTCAGTTGTCTATGAAGAAGTTAGCATGTAGCCATTAACCAATGTATCAGTAGACTTTCAGTAAACATTCAGTTGTCTATAAAGAAGTTAGCATATAGCCATTAACCAATGTATCAGTAGACTTTAAGTAAACATTCACTTATCTATAAAGCAGGTAGCATGTTAACCAATGTATCGGTAGACTTTCAGTTAACATTCAGTTGTCTAAAGAAGTTAGCATGTAGCCATTAACCAATGTATCGGTAGACTTTCAGTTAACATTCAGTTGTCTAAAGAAGTTAGCATATAGCCATTAACCAATGTATCGGTAGACTTTCAGTTAGCATTCAGTTGTCTATAAAGAAGTTAGCATGTAGCCATTACGTATCGGTAGACTTTCAGTTGTCTATAAAGAAGGTAGCATATAGCCATTAACCAATGTATCGGTAGACTTTCAGTTAACGTTCAGTGGTCTATAAGTAGCAACACAAGGTAATTTCAAATGTACTTTAAGTATATATCTCCTTACCCTTTACCTTTTGCAAGGATTTTCAGAAGTGTTCTAAAAACTGTTTGTTGCATATAAGTTACCTTTCAGTAGACTGTCATTTAACTTTGAGGTAAATTCATATGTTCATCTGTTGCCACATTTGGCCCATCAAAATGAAGTGAAAATCTAAGAAATGCTGTTGAATGACTCTTAGAGGCCAGCATCACAGGTTAAAGTCAATAGATTTTCAGCAGACAGTCAATAGATAGTAAGTACCAACGAACATTTGGTTTAAGATTAAGAAAATAACAGTAGTACAGTACCACTGGCTACATGCTAACTTCTTTATAGACAACTGAATGCTAACTGAAAGTCTACCGATACATTGCTGTTTACAGCAAGTAGATATTTACTTGTAAAGTAACAGTCATCAGACTATCAATAGACAATCTATAGGGGGACCATCAAAATAAAGTATTACCAAATAAGGACTAGACTTTGACATTAAACTATACAGGATTTTACAAGATCACAACTTCGTTAAAAGGTACTCACAAGGTACAGACATGGCACAGGACAGCAAACACAAGGGGATCAAATAGGGAGAAACAGACATTGATAGCAGGTGACATAGATGAAGCAATGATGACCAAACGAGGGTAACAAGCATAAGGGGGTGGGGTCAGAGAACGAGACACCGCAAACACACACAGCCCAAACACAAGGCCATGTGCCTGCACACAAAATCTGTCATGATCCTGCCTCAAGAGTAGTACAAGAGGGCAGAATCATGACACATACAGAAGTTAAATTAATACAGTATGTGCAAATTTCCACACCTCAACTGAGAATTGAGTTTAAAACAGTCACCACCAATGGAACAAATGATCTCTTATAAATATTCCTCTTGGCGAGCGGTATCCGTAGCCTGCGCCCCAAAGGAAGGATCTCGAAGCAGGAATGGAGGGGATGAGTCTGTCTGAATATAGACCATTTCACAAGATGTAAACAACGCTGGTCCAGAAGTACTTCCTGTTTCAGTTTTTTAACACTATATAAAAGCTGTGATAAAATACAACCAACAGAACATTTAAAACTGAATCAAAAAGTTAAACAAACATCTTTAAGATGTTTTCTTTACATGTGAAATAAAGAAAACAGTTACAAACTGAAACAGGAAGTGTTTCTGGACCAGTGTTGTTTACATCTTTTGAAATGGTCTATATTGATAATGCCATTTTCTCCCCCCAAAAAATTGTGAATAGCTCTTGTAATGTGCTCTGTTTTTGGCCGATGATCTTATTTGCTTCATTGATTACTCATGTTAGTTTATTCTACTGTTTCACTGTTATACAATGAAACAATATTATAAGTTAAAACACTTTCAATCATTGATCTATAAACAATGGTTAAGAGCCTCCTTTCACTGTCAAAATTTCTTAACTTCCTAAGTAGACTTAAACGCTGTCTAGTTTTCTTATGTAGCCCATAAAATCCAAAGGAAAAGTTCATCATCAATGATTGTACCACGATATTTTGCTCTATCTTTTCACCTTTTTAACATTATTACAATATATTCCTATTTAACACAGATGTCATTTGCTGATTACATAAACTATAAGCTCAATTCATAAGTATAAATATATATTTAGAACATGTGTGTGTATATATATATATATATTTTGTATGGTCCTCAAATGTGTTCACCTTTTCACCGTTTGTATCACTCCGCTTGTCTGTGTTTGCCCAACTTGCATCATTAAGCCATGGTGGTGACAAGTGACTGTCTTTAGGAGTGCACAATTGAACTTTAACTTAACAGATATAGTGCCAAAAAAGATTGATTAGCTAACCTTAGAAAGAAACACGTTGCTGAAACCAATCTTTAATGCTAATATATAAATTGCTCCTTTTCCTCTGGACACAAAAAGATTGCACTGGTGTTTGATTGAAATAACATCTATGTAAAATAATCCTTTAAAGAGTTCTCATTAAGCCCATTCCTATTTGATATGTGATTGTGGATTGTCAACAATAAGCAGAAACATTGCATTTGCATCCAAGCGTGGATCATTCATTTCAACATCCTCATTCTCATATTTAAGAATCTGCAATCTTTTATGCTACTGCCCACTGACATGCTTTTAAAGCTATACCATTTTTATGACCTTCAAACACCTTAAAATGCACAAATGTAGGTCTGCTACCTCACCTTTGCATGTGTTTGACTGTGTGGTAATGTGGGCTGGTGTGGTTACAGTAACAGGGATGTTTTGCCCCCCCCCGCGTATAGGCCTGCAATATACATTATTCTCTGCATCGAATCATGTTATCTTATTACCCACCCCAGCCCCTGATGTTTCGGGTTCAGCCCCTGAGAGATAGATAAAGAGATAGTTCACCCAAAAATGAAAATGAGATGATTTACCCACCCTGAAGTCATCCTAGGAGAATATGACATTCTTCTTTCAGACGAATACAATCAGAGCTATATTGTCCTGGGTCTTCCAAGCTTGATAATGGCAGTGAATGGCTGGATGATTTTGGAAGTCCATTAAAGGAGTAGTTCACTTAAAAAAAAAAAAAAAACTTTTGCTGATAATTTACTCACCCCCATGTCATCCAAGATGTATATGTCCTTCTTTCTTCAGTTAAAAAAGAAATTAAGGTTTTTTAAAAAAGGAATCTTTTTTGTCATTTGGTTCATTCAACGAACGAAATGAATGAGTCACAATTGAAGAAATTAGTCTCAAACGTGCACCACAGAACAAAGCAAGGCGACCATTTGAACTTCTAAAACTTAAACTTTTTTATTTATTTTTTCTAACTTTTTTTTATTTTAAAATGAGCGATCATTTCGCTATAGATAAGGCCCTTATTCATCGTCTGGAATCGTTAAAAGCCCTTTGAACAGTTTGCACTGAAACTGTCACAAGTCTTCACTCTCAGTTCTAAGTCATGATTTAGCAAAAAAAAAAATGTCTCATACTGTATCTGCAAATAATAATGTCCACAGATATTTTGTATTCATAATGTCTAAATGTTTATTTCTTCATTCAACAGAGTTATCATGGTTATTAAATAGCAAAATGATCTAAACAAACAAGTAAATGAGCTATCGACGGATGTAATGAGAACAGGAAACCCAACCAGTTCCAGCTTTCTGTCAAGACATTCCTTCATGTTAGACACAAGAAAAGTTCACCCATGTCACTCACGATAAACTGAATATTTCATGTTCCAACCTGATCTGAAGGGAATTTGTACGAATTTTACGAGGTGGCTAATTCGTAACAATTCATACGACCTCACTCGTACAAATTAGTACAATTTTGCTAAATCGTACATATTTTACGGATTGGCCAATTCGTATGAATTAGACAATTCGTATCAATTCGTATTTCATGTTCCAACCTGATCTCACGGGAATTTGTACGAATTTTACGAGGTGGCTAATTCGTAACGATTCATACGGCCTAACTCGTACAAATTAGTACAATTTTGCTAAATCGTACATATTTTACGAATTGGCCAATTCGTATGAATTAGACAATTCGTATCAATTCGTATTTCATGTTCCAACCTGATCTGACAGGAATTTGTATAAATTTTACGAGGTGGCTAATTCGTAACAATTCATACGGCCTCACTCGTACAAATTAGTAAAATTTTGCTAAATCGTACATATTTTACGGATTGGCCAATTTGTATGAATTAGACAATTCGTATCAATTCGTATTTCATGTTCCAACCTGATCTGACGGGAATTTGTACGAATTTTACGAGGTGGCTAATTCGTAACAATTCATACGGCCTCACTCGTACAAATTAGTACAATTTTGCTAAATCGTACATATTTTACAAATTGGCCAAATCGTATGAATTAGACAATTCGTATCAATTCGTATTTCATGTTCCAACCTGATCTCACGGGAATTTGTACGAATTTTACGAGGTGGGTAATTCGTAACGATTCATACGGCCTAACTCGTACAAATTAGTACAATTTTGCTAAATCGTACATATTTTACGAATTGGCCAATTCGTATGAATTCGTACGAATGACCTACCCCCTGACCCCGCCCCTAAACCTACCCATCACGTGGGTTTAGACAAATCGTATGAATTCGTACGAGTGAGGTCGTACGAATTAGCCACTTTTTAATCACTCGTACGAATTGGTCGTGAGATAGGGTAGCATGTTCTCATAGTTTGTGAGCAGCTCAAAGCCACACTGGCCAATCAGGACAAGTGCTCAATGAAAATGACCCTTCTTTGGTTTTTAGGCCTACTGGTTTATGTGTCATGATCACTTGTTTGACTTTTTTTGGCATTAATATTTAAACAGAAATAAAAATCAAAAATCAAACTAGAGATGCATCGAAATCGTATATACTGATTCACTGAAACGGAAATCAAAATTCAAATTTGTCTATTAGTCAATCAAATGTATTTAAAGGTGCATTGCGCAACAATTCATGTTAAAAATACCCGTTTTTCTAACCCATACATTGCTTAAATTTAAATAAACGGGCTGAACGAGCCCTTCTCTGATCACTGCGATCGCCTCTATAATCCTGTACAGTAAAATAAATAAGAGGTATTCGGGACGGATTTTGAGACTGCGTTCACGCTCACCTGGCGATGTCTGGCAGGTTTGTGTATTCGCCGCCATTCTCTGTATCAGCGAAGACAACTCGAGCGACAAAACTTAAGTCAACTTTCCACAAAAGTAGAAGATGGATTCAAAGAGACCGGCTTGTAGTTCATTCCAAACCCCAACGCAAACTCCACGTAAGACAAAGAAAATAAAACTTGTCTAGCGCCAGGCGTCGGAATAAGACGAGAGTCGACATCGGGAAGGCTTTCAACAAACGGAGAGATCTCCGGTCGGCTCTAGGGCTCAAACGGGTCAAAGTAATAACTTATATTGTTCATGAACGTGTTTCCGTAATCAGTAATCGTAATCATACAGTAAGTGGATACAGTAAGCACATAGGTTTTCTACCACCCCCGTTTTCCCTTTACGTAAGTGTGTAATTTACTCAAACGCCTTTCCTTTCAAATATTTAAAATCACTTGCCGATTTATAATTATATTACCTCTGAAGACATTATGACTAGGGCTGGGTATTGACACAAATTTCACAATTCGATTCGATTTCGATTCACAAGCTTGCAATTCGGTTCGATTTCGATTCCGATTCGATTCAATGTCGATTATTTTGGATATCAGTTACAATAAATGGCAAATTTTCTCAAGGAAATCAAACTAATGCTATAAACTAAGAGGAGTCAAGTTGTAGCCTACAAGGCTTCATTAGCCTAATATGAAGGTAATAATGAACTGTTTTGTAGCTATACAAACACTTAAATTACACTTTTATTTATTTTTATAATAAGATTATATGAAATATAAACATTTAAATGGTGGCTGTCATAAAAACGTGCCAGATTTATTCAAATATGCATTAATTATTGAAGAACATTAAGATTATAATGCATATATAATATGGTGTATATGTTTATATAGCCAAATGCTCCTCTCTAGAGTTATGTTTTCTAGCTGACTAACGAGTTGATGTGGGTTTTCTGAGGTAAATATGACGATACATGACATTGATTACAAGCTGTTTAACTGACGTCTTTCCTCGGTTGAAACGCTGATTGAGCGAATCAATGTGACATGATACAGATTTCGATAAGTTGTACTCTATCTTTAACACACTTTCAGATGCTCATTCATGTATTTGGCGCTGTGTCTGGTATTATTAACCCGGAAGTGAGATCAGCTCCGTCAGAGCGATCTCACGCCACAGCGCCAAAACACTATTTATGTTTTTGAATTTCTAAAGAAAATGGACGTAATTTGAAAACTGAGACTTTGTTTCATATCAATAGTAACAAAGGACAAAGATTATTGTGATTTTTTGGATGTGCGCAGCCGTGATACAATGATCCATTCATTCAAATGAAACAGGATGACTAATCGATTTAAGAATCGATATCAGTTCGTAAAAATGAGAATGGATTAATATCGAGAAATCGATATTTATTGCCCAGCCCTAATTATGACTGTAACAAAAGATGTGTTATAAACAATTAAATTGCAGTTTGTCATGGCAGTTTTATATAAACTTTATTGTTATAATTAATGTTTATAGCCAACTCCCATTCGTTGTTAAGTATAAACATTTAACACATTGGTGGCTGTCATGAAAATACATCAGGTTAAAGGGATAGTTCACTTTGAAATTAATTTTTGGTATGTTTTAGCTTACCTCAAAGGCATCGAAGATGCCTGATGTCTTTGTTTCCGCAGTAGTTTCAATTTTCAATATTTTTAGGTCAAACCGTTCTTGTCTGTCAGTCATATAATGGAGGTCTATGGTCTATAAGTAAAAATATAAAGAAGAATATGTAATATAGCTAATATATTTATCAAAACGGTCCTCTAGAATTATTTGTAATTCTTTATGAATTAATTAATTTTTTACTATCGATGTTATGGTCATTTTCTGAGGTAAATGTGACTTTCTGGAACATAATGTTTACAAGCTGTTTTGTTGTCTTTCTACGGTTGACCACATTTAAGAGCACCAAAACCACATTGTTTGAATTTCATGATAAATTTGACAGAATTTGAAAGATCAGACTTTGTTTTATAGCACAAAGCGTACTGTGATAATCGGATGGGAGACGGGCAACAAATAACGTTTTCTGAAATTTTGTTCAAGGATCAACTGAAATCAGCAGTGTTCCCACAGCTGGCATGTTTACATTCATTTTTATCAAAATATTTTAGGTTGCCTAAATGTCAGTGCATCTCTACAATCTACACATTTAAAGTACATGAAAGGGTTTCCTACCAAAGTTGTATGTTATCAGTTTTCTTCCCACTGCTAGTATATTCTATTCCAGTATATAACTGATATCTCTTTGTTTACAGTGTTAATAATCCTGAACATTCATTTATTCTTAACAAAAACAAACAGTTACACAATAAAATGGACACGGAGTTACTGTATATTACAAAGATAAATAAACTCTGATCTGAATGAGGCTGGAATACTGAATGCATCAGTTTGACTTGGTCTGAGGTCTGCAGATCTGAGGTCAGTGTTGATCTAAGACGGTGATGCTGATGTTAAATCATGAGGTGAGTCTGAATCGACCAATGAGGCTGCTGGGTTCATTGCACATGACCTATCTGATTTGCCTCGGTCTGTCTTTGTCCCTGGCATATGTGGCACAGCTGGAGCAGCAGAAACTGGAGTAATACTGGCTGGAGCACAGTCGCGCGTACACTATCAGCTTACAGTTCGCCAACTCAGGCTGATCCACACAGTCCGCCGGCAAGCCCCGACCTCCTACAGAGAGACACAATTGAACAAATTAAAATGCTCTCACAAGTATAGTGATCATGTGTATGGCAAGCCTTTTTAACTTTAATTCATTTCCCGGATATGAATTCTTGATATCTGTAATTGTATTTTCACTAGTGAAATGTCGCCATTCAAAATCAATTGTTGATATCAAGAATTGATTTCTTACTAGTTGAAATTCCAATTTCACATATCAGAAATACAATTATTACTAGTAAAAACCTTTATTTTTGATATCAAGAATTCTATTGTTAATAGTTGAAATGTCTATTATTGATATCCACAATTGAATTGCTACTAGTAACAAGGTTCATTTTTGATATCCACGGCTGCCAACTCTCACACGCAGTTGAGCCACTTCTCGCGCTAAAGCGTCAAGCCAGTCGGCAAAACATCTGAAAGATATGTTTATCTATAGATCCACCAGTTGAGCCACTCGTGATCAACTAGTTTTACCTCAAATTAGTTAAAATGTCCTCTAATCTTGAGTGATCGTGCATTCGAGACTGATGTTGAGCTCCTAACGGCGTGGACGCAAAACCAGGACTGGACCCAAAGCACGTTCCTCTCTGCACTCTAAGTGTTCTGTTATCACTCCACTTGCGTCCACTACAGGTTTTCCAGTCTCAACTGCTCCGTGGTCAATCGATTTTAACCCCTTAACGTCTGAATGTATATAGCTGTATATAAAAAAATGTTTTATGTGTGTTTTTTGATGTACGTAAAAGTCGATCACTCTTTAAAGAAGGTGCGTGTGTTTGGACAGAAGACAGAGCTCTTTACTAAACTACTAAACATGATATAAAGACAAGAATATCATGGCAATACTGTACTCTAAACCACAAAGAAATCCCACAGTTTATCAAGAGCTTGAAGCAGAAATATTGTGTGATCACAAGTATAAGGGGCTTTCCTTGCCATTAAAGCTTGGATACACGCATACACGTCTCTTTCCATTAATAATAATGGATAGTGTGGTGGCTGAGATATACATAAACCTACCAACATTCATTCCCATAAGTTTTGGAAGAGGAAAAAATTGACGTTTAGTCGCATAACATCGGTTAATGGAAATCCCTGGCCTAGAAATCTAGACGCTGCCGCCAGTGTGGTCTAGCAACTCTCTGTTGGCTTTTGAAGTGGAAAAACCAAACTCTGGTTAGGCCAATCACATCGTGTATAGAGTTGGTGGGCGGGCTTAACATTGGTGATTTCCATAGGTGATTTCCCAGCTACTTGAAAACAAACAAGATGCTGCTGGCGAACAGCGGTCTTTCGATTCGGCTTTGGCCGCGACTCTGGAGGACTTGGAGTTAACGTCACTTAAGTCATTCTTAAAAAGGAAGATGTGTTCGGATTTTAAACGACCGGATACGGCAAAAGTTTAATATATCAACTTGCTCCGCTGGAGGGAAAACGCATTGGAAAACTCACTCAGACACAGCCATTCGTTGCTCTGGTTGGTTAGCGCTATCCCGCCCCTCGGATTGAGGTATGCCAATTATGAGTTCCCAGTAGAGCCCGACCGATAAAGGATTTTGAAGGCCGATACCGATACAAATATTTTTGGGTTTTAAAATCCGATATTCCGATATATCGGCCGATATTTTTTTTTATTAAATATTGTTGGATTTCACACACGTGTAAAAGAAAAGCTAACTTTTCTGCACAAGATACGTTTGATACTTT
This sequence comes from Cyprinella venusta, assembly GCA_038021265.1. NCBI lineage: Eukaryota > Metazoa > Chordata > Actinopteri > Cypriniformes > Leuciscidae > Cyprinella > Cyprinella venusta. Next base: position 32,237,898 of record CM075875.1, on the reverse strand, counting down.
TTCTCTATGTCTAAATGTTCACTCCTCGCAAGATTAGGGTTGGGTATCGTTTGAATTTGAACGCTTCTGATTCCGATTGCTTGTTTCGATTCCGGTTCCTAACGATTCTTGATTCCGATTGTTTTAAGAGGCAGGGTCAAAAAAGTTTAGCTAACCTTGCTAACCAACAGTCTTTCTGAAGGAAATACTACTTCTGTCACAAATTTTGCATTTTGCCGAGATTTTGTTATTTTTAGAAAAGTGAAGCCACACTTTGGACCGCCGACGTTAGCTACTCATGTTCGACTCGCGCCGTTATGCCAACACCTCCAGTAGACGCTTCTTCGTTGGTGTTGTTCAGCGGTTTCTTCTTCCGCTCGGCGGACTGTGAATATCGAAACTAGGAATCGAAATTTTAACTTTTGAACGATTCCGGGCAAAACGAAAAGTTAGTCCCGATTCCAATCGATACTCGATTCTCGATACCCAACCCTACTCGCAAGTATAACTTACATTTTACAATGCAGGGACTGTAACTAGAGATATGCTAGTTATAAATACAGTAATCATTACTTTATTTAGGCAGAAAAAGTTCATTGTGGTTTCCAAGCTCATTAATGTTAACGTTAGCGGTCTTCCACTGATGATGGTGGCATTAGCTAGCTTTGAGGTTAGCTAGTCTATGATGAGCCATAATTTAGCCATAGGTAATATCACACTGCAAATTGTAAAACTTACATTTTCAATATAACAGGCCAAGGAGAGATGATTGAAGCGTGTTTCGTCCGTTTTTATTTTATTTTTTAAATATTCATTTATCTGCCATTATAACTAACGATACCGATATTTTGGAAAATGCCTAATATCGGTCGGCCGATATATCGGTCTGGCTCTAGTTCCCAGACCTAACATCTTGATGTATGTCTGGAAATCCCGTCATTTCGCAGAAGATTTTTTATTGACATTTAGATAATATCATAAAAGTATTGCGCAAATCTGTAATGGAAACGCAGCTTTTGTGATCTCTCGCTCTCCTCACTTCACAGACCTTGTTGAGGGGATTTGGCCAGTCGTACTTCAGCCGCTGCGCTGACGGAGTACGTCCCAGAGTACGCATTGCAGGTGTACGTCCCCTCATCCACTGACTGGACATTATTTAGTATGAGCGTCCCGTCTGCCGACACGTGCACACGAAGCCCGTCGGGTCGCACAGGCACACCGTTCCTGTCCAGAGAGATGAGGCGCTGTCATGTTAGATGTACAATGAGCTTTATTCACACTGATATACGAAGTGTGTTCTCTGAACTGACCGTGACCAGCCAACCTTCACGTTTTCTCCTGTTACTCCACAGGGCAGTTGAGCGGTGCGGCCCTGCGGCACGTCAATGTCTGTGGGGGCTTTGGTGATCCTGAGGTCCCCTAAAGAAACAACACAACATTACGAGCATACAGAGACCGGAAACTGAGTATGTTGTGCTGCATCATTAAAGCTACACTGTGTAACTCTTTTAGTTTATTCTTAGCTAAAAACACTTAGTTCTTTCAAAAATATATGTGCTCATTAATGTATATTTACTTCGTTCAAGTAATAAAGTATTCTCGTGAGTGTATAATATGCCATTGAAAATACATATGGGTAAGGGGTTCTAATGTCGGTCGCCATGTTGATCCTCCATCTTGAAAGTATATTAGCCAAAGAGGGACATACCCGTTAATTCAAGCCTTTCGCGTTTACGTTTGAGTTAACACTCATGGACGAGGTCGAACTGGAAGCCATGTTAATCTTGGACTACATTGGCCACCGTAGGAGTTAAAACGAAATCGGAATTGAGAGGAACACAAACTAATTTTCACTGGATGGTCATATATCTTTACACCGCTAGATGGGGGTAAAAATCACACAGTGTAGCTTTAATCAAAATACTACCAAATAGGGCTGTTACTTTACACTTGAAAATCGATTGCACAATCCATCGGACCAACCAACAAGTTTCGAAAACGGCTTTTTTTCTCCACCAAAAATGTGTGTTAGATGGACAGATCAATACAGCACACAGAACATGTCGGATGCTGGAAAATAACAATGTCTTTTCTGTTCACCAAATGCTTTTTAATATTCGCTATTACTTCAATGCAAGTGAACAAGCGCACTGTTATTTGTTGCGTAGAGACGTGTGTGTGTTCAAGTAAGCCAGAAATGCACAGATTCTGCGATCCGCTGTATTTAATATATCATGAGGATCACGAGTTGCGTATTTGCGCTAAATCTGCTCAGATTCGTCTTACACGAACTTTCCAGCAAAGTGAGTAAACAGAAACAAGCCAGATTGGCTCGTGATTGGACAGCGTTTCCCGCCAAAATTCACTTTTCCCACATTTGGCGAGTCGAGTGTTAATCTCAATCCCTGAATGTTGCGCTCCTGTTTGTCATTGTGCTGAAACTTCACCAATAAATCATCAGAAATATTGCCGACTTGTGCGTCTCAAGCGCCTCTTGCGCACACTCGTCCTAACGCCTGTTAGGTGTCCGTGGATTTGCCTGTATTTGGTGTTGAAAATGAAAACGTTTTTAGATTCAATGAACACTTATGTCTCAAAAATCGTATTAGATATGTAAATACTAGGGCTGTCAAACGATTAATCGCGATTAATCGCATCCAAAATAAAAGTTTGTGTTTACATAATATATGTGGGTGCACTGTGTATAATTATTTTATATATACAAATACACACACATGCTTGAATATATTTAAGAAATATTTTCATGTATACACTGTATATAGATTTATATATAATTTAAATTATATATAAATATAAATACTTTATATATAAATCAAAAATTTTTCTTAATATACACGCATGTGTGTGTATTTATATATATACAAAATAATTATACACATTGCACCCACATATATTATGTAAACAGAAACTTTTATTTTGGATGCGATTAATCGCGATTAATCGTTTGACAGCCCTAGTAAATACGCATTGAGATGTATTAGTGTGTTCATAAAATCGAAGAGGTTGCAATCTAATTGAATAAATATATATGCGCTGGATGTTTCAGAGTGGAGCGCAGCACTTCATTTACACATAAGCAGCTCATTATCCGCCACAGTTATGAGTCGATTTAATGTGTATTTGGGAACAAAACATGCACCAAACATTACATACTTGTAATGAGAAGAGCTTATCAACAAAAGAGAAGGCTTAAGGCCTTCTGCGGTTTTTCATCAAAATAAAAGTTTAATGTTTGAAAACTAAGAATTTAAGATAATAATAAGAACAAAATAATAACATAAATAATATCAATATCAACAATCTAACAATAACAAAAATAATTATTATTTTATAGCCAAGTTGACATAAAATCATACAATTTTGGCCCAGCAAGCAATCCCAACAAACCTTTTTTTTAAATCCTATTTTTAATCACAATTGCAATTAGATTTTCCTCCAAAACATGCAGCACTAATATGGTACTGATTATTCAAAAACACAAAAATCGAGAACGTAAAACACACCAAAAACCGTGAGCTGGATTTGACGTTCTTCAAACTTCTGGCTGTCCGTGACTGTGCAGGTATAAACCCCTGAATCGTCTGACGTCAGTTGGTTGATCATTAACGTGCCGTCAGAGTGTTGAGAATGCCTGTATTCGGAGACAAAGTCCAAAAAAGGTGAACCTTGAACCATTTGGGTCCCAATGAAGTCCATTATATGGAGAAAAATCCTGGAATGTTTTCATCAAAAACTTTCATTTCTTTGGACTGAAGAAAGAAAGACAAAGACATCTTGGATGACATGGGGGTGAGTAAATTATCAGAAAATATTTTTTTTAAAGTGAACTACTCCTTTAACTGTTTAGGGATGTTCAAATTAAATGGCCCATCATACCATTGATCTGCTCTACCAAACTTGGATGTCTTTTTTTCCCCCAATAATAAACAAACACTGTTAAGTTGTCTTAATTGATTCTGTGAAGCAGCTTTGATACAATCTGTGTTGTGACTATTGACTACTTGACTATTTGGTCTCACATGCCGTTAAATAGCACGGGGAGGCGGGGTTTATGACCTATACTAGGACCGGCCACCGGGGGGCGATCGAGACGCTTCGGCTTCACTTTTCAGGGCTTGTGCGGCACGCTTGATTTTAGCGTTCCAACTCCTTCGCTTATAATGGTCCATAAGGAGGGTAGGATGCCGCTTCAGAAGGGTTTGAACAGAACTGAAGATGAAGATACCTGAGTGAGTTGAGTGGCTGTCCAGCTCTGCTCCAGTGAACGGTGACCGCATGCATGGCAGACACCGGGAGCACTGCGCACTGCAGCTTGGCAGTCTGACCTGCTCGAGCCTCGACCAGCGGCGAATGGTCAATGTTGAACCTGAAAATAAAAAAAACCAAGGGCCATGATGAGTAATGCAAGTATGATTGAGAATATGTGCTGCATAATTGCACCAACAGTGTGTCATTTAATGATTGATGTCTTGTACCTGGAAGATGAATGTGATGTGAATGATTGTGAAGAATCCACCTCTAACATTCCTGCACCATTCTGGGATGTTCCTGTATTTGGTCGTGAAAGAAAATATTCCTTGTGTAAGATAAAACATCGATTGTGTTGTTGTATTGTGGGTGGTTGCAAGGTGGGTCTCACTGGCACAAGTCAAAAGATATTATAATCTGTTATTTATACCATGGTCTGGGCGAATACTCGATTCCTGTACAACGATGTAACTCGCAGCTTCACTACCATAGTACGATGCATCGTTGGAGAAATCAACTAGCTAGTCGCGACTGTTTCCCGAAACCCATTGTCGCGAAGTATCGTTCAACCACGTTGGTTTCAAACGTGGTGGAGTAATAACTACTTTTAATGAAACTGTTTGAGATCCAATTAACGCTAGATGTAATCTGAGGACTATTTCTAATTGTTCTCAGCTATTTTGCTTGATAACCAGACTCAATATTTGGCTCGTTCCACACAGTAGAGCACGTTCGCACATGCGCACTCTTCAAACACGGTACTTTAAATCTTTTGACAAACTAAAAGACGTAAATTACATTTGTATGTATTCTAAATAAAAGGCACCGGTTGTACTGAATGTCAGCTTGCTTATTTTGCTCAAGATGAGAATTTATTATGTCCAAATGTCATGCAATATAGAAACTATGCCTCTAACCACAAGACGAGTAACCTGACTCCGCCAGATGGATTTGCTCCGCATATCCATCTGGAAACCTTCCATTGAAGTAATTTTGGTAAGGGGCGAAAATACTGGTTAGCTGATTGGCCTATGTTGGTGATAGACGGGCCAAATCAACCAATCAGATCAACGAAGCATATGACGTACCGTAACTCTTGCCGAAACCAGTCGGGAGAAGAGCAAAAACATCTTTTCCTCTGAGAAAAGCCTCCAGAGCAGTGTTTTGCTCTTCTTTCAGTGAAGAAATACTCTGTAATTCCGATAAAACTTGCTCGATAGCCACGCTGATGCTAGTTTCATCCGCTGAAGCAGTCATGTTCTTTAGACTGAACTGTCGCGCTTCTCGTTGCGTCACACCTCAACCCGCCTCAAAGCCAACGCTGATTGGACGTTCGTTTGGTGAACTGCTCACAAATTTTCTTTAACGGAAAGTGTCCAGACTGATCTGCGAGTGAAACCTTGAAAGCTCGCGAGATCAGGATGGTCTCACGAGGCTAATAGTACGATGCATCGTTGGCGAAATCAACTAGCTAGTCACGACTGTTTCCCGAAACCCATTGTCGCGAAGTATCGTTCATCCACGTTGGTTTCAAACGTGGTGGAGTAATAACTACTTTTAATGAAACTGTTTGAGATCCAATTAACGCTAGATGTAATCTGAGGACTATTTCTAATTGTTCTCAGCTATTTTGTTTCATAACCAGACTCAATAAACAACTCTTCAAACACGGTACTTTAAATCTTTTGACAAACTAAAAGACATAAATTACATTTGTATGTATTCTAAATAAAAGGCACCGGTTGTACTGAATGTCAGCTTGCTTATTTTGCTCAAGATAAGAATTTATTACGTCCAAATGTATATATTTGCAATATAGAAACTATGCCTCTAACCACAAGACGAGAGCTGTCATTCAAATCACACAACTTTTTTTGCGAATGTTCGTTGGAACGATTGTTTCGGGAAACATCGACTCGAACTATGGGGCCCAGTTGTTCAAAACATTTAATCTGGATCAAAATGATCCGGATTTGGAAATCCCATTTTTTCCTATCCAGGATCAGGTAATCCGTCTTAATTTTATGCCGGTTTTTCAAAGCAACATTGGGCTGGATCACCCTGATCCAGATACACAGTTTTCAAGATAACCAAATCCGGATTACCAGTACTCTAAATACTCACAACGTGGGCTACCAGCTATGGAAAGAACAGGTAGAAGAGCCAACATGGGGTCACTGTAAGGGTTTCTTATTTTGAGACAAAACCCAAATGGGGACACGATCATTTCTATTTTATTTTTACTTTACTATACTGGATATCTTAATTGTTAGCCTATGTCTACTTTATCACTGTTACAACAGTTACACAAGTCAAGTGCAAAATATAAATAAAAGTATATACAGTAAATGATACAAATGTATTATTTGACCAATTTTAAAGTTTTACTACATTTTCTTCCTGAAATCCACCTTGAAATCCTACCCCCTGTTGGGATCAGGATAATCCTGTTTTTTTGGATCAAAGTTATCCCACTGACAAGTTTTAAACAACAACACAAACTGAAGGTTTGATCCAGATTAAAACTAGGATTGGATTCCTTGATCTAATCTGATTTCAGATTCCTGCTTTCCCTTTTGAACAACCCATTTTCAAGATTTGATCCAATCCGAAAACCAAAATCCGATCAGCTTACCTTTGAACAACTGGCCCATGCCGATAACGACAGAACTTGCGACCATAGCTGGCTAACGATGCTTTCGGGAAACGCACCCCAGATTGGTTGCAGGGTGTCCATTAAAAAGTGATCTAGGACACCTAGTAAAGGAGTTCTGGTGAAACTGACTGTTTACCGTTCGAAATTGATAAATAAATGCACTGACTACATCAGCTGTGAGTAACCATAGCAACAGGCAGTCAAAGTATCCGTTTGCAATTTATTGTATCAAAACAAACATCTAGTTAGCCTACTAAAACAACGAGCGAAAAAAAAAAAGACTACTTGTGTGTTTTAATTATAGGTTAAAAAAAACGCCCATGGCTAGACCTAACTTACATGAAAAAAGGCAGGCTCGTATGTTAGCTAAACCGAAGGGCTACAAGCTAAGCGGACTATAAATATCTCCAGTTGTTAATAAACCATCAGGCGTAACCAGGGAAACCAAGTTATTGTTTGTAAAAACTTTAGATTTCGATTGTAAAACGAATTAAACTATAAACGAACGTTTTAAAAAATTGGCAAGTGACCATATAAGCAGGTTAATGCCCTTTCAAGGTGTCCATTGTCTTGGTATTAACGGTTCACGCCTCGCCGTCGTCCATTAATACCTGGACACATCGTCGGGCATTAACCCTTACATTATCAGACACCAGGTAAAATGTTATCCAGTCAGAAAAAACCTAAGGTAATAGCACTCTCACCATTAGTGTTTAATAGTTCAAGGGTTTGTTTAAATCATTAACCCTGTGATTAATAGTTATAGTGACGGTTGCAAGCATCAAATGAAATATAAATGATTATTAAGTAAATACACAGATCTAACCTGAGACAGACAGGTAAATGTAGCGGTGATCTCTCTCACGGTCTTTTGTGGCCACACACAGAAACCATCCAGAGTCCTGCAATGTGATGGGACCCACTAACAGAGAGCCGTCGGACTGCTGCTGATGCCTGAATGATCAATGCACAGTTATAATCAAGCTACTAACAACAGGTTTGTGTGAAGTTGAGCAAAAGTCTTCAAACCGAATTAATCCAATCTGGCTGCAGGTTCTGAAAGTTTGGTTTATATAAACATTGTAATCCTACTCTCATATTCGATTATATGTGCGTTACATGTTGCCTTTCAAGAGAACTCACGCTGCGTCTGAATTTCCGAAACTATGGGAACATCTCTACATGATTGCGTCTAGAAGCATGTGTCCAATGGCGTGAAGGAAAGTCATAGGCCGGTGACGCCATGACCAGGAAGCTATAAAGCGCACCCAGACCAAAGTCAGCTTCTGAGCAAGCGCTCTGTGAGAAACTGTCTGTCATATTTAGCATAAGCATAGCAAAAGAGCACTACATTTATTAAAAATGGTGAGCAAACAGTCATTTAAATCGTGTTCCTCCCTGACCTCACTACATGAGCATCTAGATAGAGGTCTACACAGACAACCAAAGACCCGAGCTTTTGAAGTAACAGATGGATCCGGGTCGGTTCTGGTTAGTACATTTATGGCATTTCTCTGATCTTCAATGGTCCAGGTCCAGTTTTTGAAGTAATAGATAGTTCCGGGTTGGTTCCAGTTAGTACATTTATGGCATTTCTCTGATCTTCAATGGTCCAGGTCCAGCTTTTGAAGTAATAGATAGTTCCGGGTTGGTTCCAGTTAGTCCGTTTATGGCATTTCTCCGATCTTCAATGGTCCAGGTCCAGTTTTTGAAGTAATAGATAGTTCCGGGTTGGTTCCAGTTAGTACATTTATGGCATTTCTCTGATCTTCAATGGTCCAGGTCCAGCTTTTGAAGTAATAGATAGTTCTGGGTTGGTTCCAGTTAGTCCGTTTATGGCATTTCTCTGATCTTCAATGGTCCAGGTTTTGAAGTAATAGATGGGTCTGGGTTGGTTCTGGTTAGTACATGGCATTTCTCTGATCTTCAATGGTCCAGGTCCAGCTTTTGAAGTAATAGATAGTTCCGGGTTGGTTCTAGTTAGTACATTTATGGCATTTCTCTGATCTTCAATGGTCCAGGTCCAGCTTTTGAAGTAATAGATAGTTCCGGGTTGGTTCCAGTTAGTACATTTATGGCATTTCTCTGATCTTCAATGGTCCAGGTCCAGTTTTCGAAGTAATAGATAGCTCCGGGTTGGTTCCAGTTAGTACATTTATGGTATTTCTCTGATCTTCAATGGTCCAGGTTCAGCTTTTGAAGTAATAGATGGGTCCGGGTCGGTTCCAGTTAGTACATTTATGGCATTTCTCTGATCTTCAATGGTCCAGGTCCAGCTTTTGAAGTAATAGATAGTTCCGGGTTGGTTCCAGTTAGTACATTTATGGCATTTCTCTGATCTGCAAGGGTCCAGGTCCAGCTTTTGAAATAATTGATGGGACCGTGTCGCTTCCTGTTAGTACATTTATGGCATTATTCTGATTTTCAAGGGTCCAGGTCCAGGTTTTAAAGTAATAGATGGGGTGTGTGAGTTCCAGTAAGTATATTTATGGCATTTCTCTGATCTACAAGTGTCCAGGTCCAGCTTTTGAAGTAATAGATGTGTCCGGGTCGGTTCCAGTTAGTACATTTATGGCATTTCTCTGATCTGCAAGGGCCCAGGTCCAGCTTTTGAAGTAATTGATGGGTCTGGGTTGGTTCTGGTTAGTACATGGCATTTCTCTGATCTTCAATGGTCCAGGTCCAGCTTTTGAAGTAATAGATGTGTCCGGGTCGGTTCCAGTTAGTACATTTATGGCATTTCTCTGATCTGCAAGGGCCCAGGTCCAGCTTTTGAAGTAATTGATGGGTCTGGGTTGGTTCTGGTTAGTACATGGCATTTCTCTGATCTTCAATGGTCCAGGTCCAGCTTTTGAAGTAATAGATAGCTCCTGGTTTGTTCCAGTTAGTACATTTATGGCATTTCTTTGATCTTCAAGGGTCCAGGTCCAGGTTTTGAAGTAATAGATGGGTCCGGGTTGGTTCTGGTTAGTACATGGCATTTCTCTGATTTTCAAGGGTCCAGGTCCAGCTTTTGAAGTAATAGGTAGGTCGTGTTGGTTCCAGTAAGTACATTTATGGCATTTTTCTGATCTGCAAGGGCCCAGGTCCAGCTTTTGAAATAATAGATGGGACCGGGTTGCTTCCGGTTAGTACATTATGGCATTTTTCTGCTCTGCAAGGGTCCAGGTCCAGGTTTTGAAGTAATAGATGGATCCGGGTTGGTTCCAGTTAGTACATGGCATTTCTCTGATCTGCAAGGGTCCAGGTCCAGCTTTTGAAATAATAGATGGGTCCGGGTCGGTTCCATGTAGGACATTACGGGTCTCTTTGAGTTCAGGTACACATTTTTGGGCTATTGTAGACCTCTAATCCGCAGGTATACACACGATTGATGTGTAGTTTGTTTGAGAATGGCGCATGCACAGTTAGCTCTCAAGGGCTGAGGCACAGCGGAATTGAGATTGTGGGGTTCACAGATGGACCTCGTGGAGGGGTTAGAGACAGGCTCTGCCTTCTCTCTGTCTCCACCTGTGAGGTCCAGCATTCTCCCTGTGGGTTTGGAAGCAGCTCTGCGGTTTCTGCCACCCAGAATGAGGGCCCTGTGCTTCAGCTATCTTCCTCCTCCAAAGTTGATGTGCTGAGCATCGAGGCAGGAGATTTCGAGGACTCGTCACCTCAATCTTCTGTTTATGAGGAGTTGATAGAGGTTGTCACTCGTGCCGTGGCCAGACTCAACATTGTTTGGCCGGCCGGTCTAGGTAAACCTGATTTCACATGTGCCTCAAGACGCAATCACGCAGAGGCGTTCCCATAGCGCAGTAAACTTCCAACACAGCGTCTCATTCCCTTTTAAGGGAACCATGATTACAAGTTTTTACATTTTTCAAACAAAACCTCAGCACATACGCGGGGCTTATTAGCCCTGAAAGTCACCTCGATAATATTAGTATCTCTTATATCTTAAATCAAACGGGTTCGGCTAACAAACAAATTGGGGAATCTAGGTTTGGTAAGCAATGGCATTACATGGACCAAGGTCTTCCAGGTTTTAAAGTCGGCATGAAATCAAATTCAACAAACCTTCTTTTTATATGTAATATTGTAGTGTTTATTATAAATGATTTATCTGTGCACTTCATTATTTTTTTTTAATTCATGTACCCTTATAATCTTTAATCAAATACATTACCCTTCCCTCCCCCATCGAAACGTCCTCTCTTTTATTTCGGTAACATGCAATTGGCGAAAGGGTGCGGCCAGATCTTCAAGGGTGCACTGCCTCTCAGAGAATCACATTCAAATCTGCCTCCATTTTGTTTGCAATGGCAAACCTCCAACGATCCAATCAATTCCTAAAGGATGAAATCAAGCCCCGTCCTACATTTTTTTCTAATTTCAGAGGCCGTTTCACTCGGATATACGTCACGACAAGGGAAAAATGACAATCTCGACTTCCGTTTCACACCGACTTTAAATATTTTTTATCCAGATTTTCAGAAACAATAGTGATGGTCACTGGATATAATGAAGACATAGTATTTCACAGCTTTATATCAAAATATAATAATGTAATCAATAAAAAAGTAACTGTTATCTGATTGAGCATTTTAAAACTTAATATAGGCTAATCTGGATACAATTATTTACTTTTTGGGACCTGGTTATGTAATGATTATGATTATCCAGATTACATGTAATTAATTACTACCCAGCACTAATGCAAAAGCAGAAATGATCTTAAATGATTGCACAATACTTTCACGTTTAACAGGTTATACATTTTTATAGTGATAGTATTTCTGAGCTGCTTAAATATCAAATGATGCAGGTACTCACCTGGGGAGGTCAACTAGGACACCGTCGCGTCTCCACTCGACAACCACAGTGGAGGAGGGCCGAGGGGTCACCCTGCAGGGCAACATTACCTGCTGACCAACCAGCCCCTCCACCGTGGAGGGATCCGTCTTGTCTATACTCACACCTACAGCTGTCCAACTGAAGCAAATGAGTACAGAGAGCAAGAGGAAATAGACACAGGTACAGAATGGAGGGAACCGAGACGGAAGGGATGAGGGTAGAGACATGCAGAAAGAAAGAAAGAAAGAAAGAAAGAAAGAAAGAAAGAAAGAAAGAAAGAAAGAAAGAAAGAAAGAAAGAAAGAAAGAAAGAAAGAAAGAAAGAAAGAATACATATGACTTTATGCTGTACTATTGGGAGCAGCAAAGCATTTGTTGCAGTCACCACAGCAAGCATAAAGATCCGCCTTGACTGGGCTACAGCTGGAATACAGGATCCCAAAAGAACAACACCAGAACAACATGCTGACAATTCAATCAAACGAGACCACAGGATGAAGCTGGAGAACTCAAACAGTTACTCAAACAATTTCCAACCTATTCAGACGGAAAGGATCAAAACCTAAAAGTTAACCATTCACCCCGTTCACACAGATCTGCGAAAACTATGATAAACGCTGTATTCTGCTGCCAGGCCAGTAGTTGGCGATGTCACTTTGTAAAGAAACACTAAGTGCAAATAGACTGAACACATATGGAGACAATAATGGTATAAATTTTTTTCAAAAACTTGCACTTTGAAACCTCAGGCCCCCGAAACTCCATTGTTATGTAAATGGCCGGCCAAAATTTATAAAAAGTTTTCGGCTTTTAATTGAAACCAGTGTAGTATAAATGGCCCCTAAATCTTCTGTCCGTACTCTCAGTTAGGCGCAATAAAAACCTTGCTTCAGTTATGCAGAGAGAGCGACAGCAAAATATATTTTTTGTGGCAAAACATTTTTCTGCCTTGTTTCATTTACGCTGCTTAGCATTGTATGTTTACAAAAACACATAATACAGGCCGACAAGAAAATTAAGTGGGTAAGGTGGTCTTAAGTAAGTTTTAGACTCTCAGGATAGGATGGTCAGAAACAACAAAATGACTTCCTCACGGTCATTGTTTGAACCATTTGTCTACTTCACCAACAGCCATTGTGAAATCAATGGAATCGCAGAAGTGACGTAAACATGATGACTACAATTACTTTTCACAGGTGAGTATTCCAAGGTGAGTATTATACACTCACCAAAAGGATTATTAGGAACACCTGTTCAATTTCTCATTAACGCAATTATCTAATCAACCAATCACATGGCAGTTGCTTCAATGCATTTAGGGGTGTGGTCCTGGTCAAGACAATCTCCTGAACTCCAATCTGAATGTCAGAATGGGAAAGAAAGGTGACTTAAGCAATTTTGAGCGTGGCATGGTTGTTGGTGTCTGAGTATTTCACAATCTGCTCAGTTACTGGGATTTTCACACACAACCATTTCTAGGGTTTACAAAGAATGGTGTGAAAAGGGAAAAACATCCAGTATGAGGCAGTCCTGTGGGCGAAAATGCCTTGTTGATGCTAGAGGTCAGAGGAGAATGGGCCGACTGATTCAAGCTGATAGAAGAGCAACTTTGACTGAAATAACCACTCGTTACAACCGAGGTATGCAGCAAAGCATTTGTGAAGACACAACACGCACAACCTTGAGGCGGATGGGCTACAACAGCAGAAGACCCCACCGGGTACCACTCATCTCCACTACAAATAGGAAAAAGAGGCCACAATTTGCAAGATCTCACCAAAATTGGACAGTTGAAGACTGGAAAAATGTTGCCTGGTTCGATGAGTCTCGATTTCTGTTGAGACATTCAGATGGTAGAGTCAGAATTTGGTGTAAACAGAATGAGAACATGGATCCATCATGCCTTGTTCCCACTGTGCAGGCTGGTGGTGGTGGTGTAATGGTGTGAGGGATGTTTTCTTGGCACACTTTAGGCCCCTTAGTGCCAATTGGGCATCGTTTAAATGCCACGGCCTACCTGAGCATTGTTCCTGACCATGTCCATCCCTTTATGGCCACCATGTCCCCATCCTTTGATGGCTACTTCCAGCAGGATAATGCACCATGTCACAAAGCTTGAATCATTTCAAATTGGTTTCTTGAACATGACAATGAGTTGACTGTACTAAAATGGCCCCCACAGTCACCAGATCTCAACCCAATAGAGCATCTTTGGGATGTGGTGGAACGGGAACTTCGTGCCCTGGATGTCCATCCCACAAATGTCCATCAACTGCAAGATGCTATCCTATCAATATGGGCCAACATTTCTAAAGAATGCTTTCAGCACCTTGTTGAATCAATGCCACGTACAATTAAGGCAGTTCTGAAGGCGAAAGGGGGTCAAACACAGTATTAGTATGGTGTTCCTAAAAATCCTTTAGGTGAGTGTATTTAGGACTTGGTGTTGGAGTAGGCATTATGATGGGGAAATAAATAAAATGCAGCCAACAGTTCAACATGTATTGTTGGCCCTGGAACATTAAGAGGATATTATTTGGTTGATGAGCAAGCTGATCAGGCCGCATCGTCACCGGAAAATCTGATTGGTTGATTGGAATTTTGTTCCAGGACCAACAAGGATGTTGATCCATGAACACTTGGTGAAATCACAGCAAGCATAAAGCCCCCGATATACTTCATAACAAAATCAGGCCAAAATTAAGTTTGCTTTGACTTTGTTTCAGGAGTTCAAAACGCCTTGCCAACGGGAACTTTCTGGAAAAAGTTTCTGGCTCTTTTTGGCTCAGGGGTGCGTTTCCCAAAAGCATCGTTAGCCAACTATGGTCGCAAGTTCCGTCGTTACCAATAGAGTTTAATGGAAATTGCGACCAACTTGCGACCATAGTTGGCTAACGATGCTTTCGGGAAACTCACCCCTGGCTGGTTAACACGTAATAGGTGGGTGTGGCTCTGAGACTCCGCCTCCTTTGAGCTATAAATCTTCTCTCTTTACTGGAGAGCTGGTGCAAACAAATCCACATCGCTATGATCAGATGCTTTCTAAACTGCTGTTTTCTCGCTAATGTCATTTTTTGTTTAGCTTTATTTTCTTATTTTGAGAGGAAAGTGTACAGCAGGTTTTCAAGCTTATTTTTACCCCTAAGCAAAGAACCAAAAAGAACTGCACCGTGAGTATATCAGGGCCTTAAAGGTGAGGTCTTCTACTCTACAACATTCATTTACAGTCTACTTGCATCAACATTCAGCTAATTTGTAAGGGCAGGATTTGGGAGAGACACAGAGAGATGGTCAATGATGACTGGGACCCCACAGCAGATTTTATTAGTCACACTTGTAATGAAATCATGTACCACACACACACAGACCTGGGGATGGGAAGGGGAGGTGAATTAAAAGTAACTACACAAAACTAAAAGCAACAGAGAAAAGAGGTTAACAGTCTGCGTCAGGGCAAATAAACAAGTCCCAAAAGCACATCAGTGAGGGCTGTCAACTTCTATAGGGAGAGTGTATGTTGAGATTAGTATGATTAAGAAGCGTGAGGCAAGTCATAATACATCAAATGGCATTACACTGCATTAGACAAATGTGTTTTTAGATAATGTTATGAGTGGTGTACATAGGGTCCAAAATTAAATCTGGTAACAAAAACTTTCTATATGGCCAGTTACTTTTTAGGAACTTGGGCGCAAAATGAACCTTTGGTCTAATAACACATACCTTGTCGACCGTTCTCTGAGATTTGTTTTCATGATAATCGAATGTAAAGAGTTTTATCTCTAAAAACTGTTTAGCATATAATGCTAGTAATGGGGGCATTTAGTAAGTAAAAAGAAATCACTAGTTAATACCACTGACAAGGCTCAAAATAGCCCCACATTCAAACAGTAACATAATGAGGGTCCCTACATGCAAAACGAACCATTGAGAACTTTGTAATAGTACAGACCATTTAATAAGGAGATATTTTATAAAGACAGTCCACTTTGTGTATACAAACAGAAGCCATCTTTGGAAAACAGTCTCGACTAGTCAAATCACGAACGACGTGCTAAGCGAGCTGAACTGTATGAACGGCATTCGTGGTTCGACTTGTCGAGACTGTTTTCCAAGATGGATCCTGTCTGTATACACGAAGTGGACTGTCTTTATAAAGTATCTTCGGTAACGCTTCCTTTTACAGTACAGTACTTACAGTGTACTTACAGTGTACTTACCTAGAAAGTACTGGCTAATATAAGGTAAGTACATGGAACAGGGTTAGGTTTAGGGGTAGGTTCAGGGTTAGTACTAGTTATTACTCAGTAATTGTAGTTACTAAAATAAGTACATAGTATTTACATGGGTAACTGGACTGTAAAAGGAAGCGTTACCGTATCTTCTTATTAAACGGTCTGTACACTTATGCTTCGTTTTGCATGTATGGACCCGCATTATGTTACTGTGTTAGTGGGGCTATTTTGAGCCTTGTTAGTGGTATAAACTAGTGATTTCTTTTTACTTATCAAATGCCCCCCATTACAAGCATTATACGCTAAACAGTTTTTAGAGATACAACTCTTTACATTCGATTATCATGAAAACAAATCTCAGAGAACAATTGACTAGGTGCTGATGTTTTATTAGACCAAAGGTTCATTTTGCGTCAGAGTTCTCCTTTAACATCACACCAGGTTAAAGTCATACTTTATGAATGATAGTATAGTACTAGCTGATTGCGAGCGATTCCAATCAAAGACACAATCATTGAAGTTTGATTGTCATACATTTATCTAGGATGCTTTAAGGTTTTTTTAATCTCCAAAAAAAGAGAGACCAATCTAGCTTGTATATGACGATGCGTGTGATACAATTGAGGACTTCATGACCATCAAGAATACTTATGATATTCTAACTCACCATTGGCAGATTGAAATTAATTTTGGATCCTGTGTGTACATATGCTGAACTGCTGTTAGTGAAGCAATGCTCACTAAAAAGCATATGCATTTAACACGCCTATGTAAGTCTCTGTGCATGTCCTGCGGGCTTCCTCTCTTGGCTCTTCTGCGGGGCGTGAAGGGCAGACAGCAAAAGAGAACTTGCAGGGGTTTGGGATTGGGCCTGGGAGAGGAGTAGAGCGATCCAGGGCAAGTTGGATAATCTTACCTGGCAGCGGGGCTGCTCTGCTGCATGGCACTGGTGGCCAGTCGGTGAGCCCGGTGCCCATGGGTCGCGCCGCTAGAACTGAGATTGATACGTGCTGGGAGGCGACGTCCACTGTGCTGCAAGACATGCGCCTGGTCCCGCTGGCTTAGCTCTGATCTCAGGCACATCTTCTGGCATTCCTCCTCCGAGGCGAAGTTGTTGCTGTTGCCATGGCAGCCACCATACCAGAAGTGCATGCATTGTGAGGCAGAGCGGTCAAAGTAGTAACGGGACGTCCACTGATCGCATGGCCCAACCACATGGGGTAGGTCACAAGACAGAGAACGCTGTGCTGAGGGGCAGAGGGGTAAAAAACATTTGGAATATGACAATAATCCGCTCTAAAAAGTTTAATCGGTCAGTAACATTCCTCAAACACCAGTGTTGAGGGCCAACTAGGTCAATCAAGTAAAAGTCAAGACCGAGACCAGAAGAGTTCCTTGGTTTGAGTATTTCAATGTCTTGGTCTTGCTTATATTTCCATAGTGTTGGTCTTGGTCCTTTTGGACTTTCCCTTCTTCTGGTCTTGATCTTGACTCGACTTCAACCATTGGCGTAACTTTGGAGGGGGGGCATTGCGTTTAATTTATCGACATACTGTAGAACTCATGTTTAGTGTGATAGTTTCATCCTTACATCTATTGTAACCCAATATATTGTTAGTCCCGAGAGCCTTTGAAAATTGAAAAAATTCATACATCATCATTTAATGTTCGTGTGTCATAAAAGTCTGGTGGTCGAATTTTTGATCTAAGGTTCTTGGTTGTAATCCGCCCTTGTATAGTTTTTTTTAAATTACTTAAAGTTTAAAAACGAAAGAGAGATGATCACTTTTTCTATATTGTGACTTACTATTGGTGGGGATGTTCAAGCACCCCTCCCCATGAGTACCACCAGCTGCCGTCACACCATCGTAGCAGCAACCGTAGGTGGATGTATGGCAGTCTGGGGTCGCAGATGGTATGGTATCTGACTTTGTAGACAAAGTACAAGAAACAAAAGAAACAGACAAACAAAGACAGGGCAAGACATTAGGGAATATCTTTCAGAAGGTATGTGTCCACATTCAAATTCAAATGTAAACGGCATATCAATAAAGTCTGAATAATGAACGTAACCCAAGGTAACTCAACAGTTCCACAAAAATGGGTTCCAAACGATAGCTCCATAAAGTAGTGCCAAATAACTTTTCCAAATTAATCTTTAATAAAGAAAGAACGCTCTTAGATCTTCTAAAGTCAACACTACGCAATGTAAGATATTGTGATCTGGATGAATTGGTGTAAACCTAAGTAAGTCAACATGACTTATTTCCTCAAAATCCCCAAAGAGTGGACAGCCATCAACCTCCAGAATATGTACAAAAACATGTACCAACAAAAATAATTACAGCCAGGGAGGCCAAGACCTCGAGGAACACAAGTAGGAAGTGAAAAGTCTGATGAAAAACTAAGCTCACTCACAGATATTTGGTCATTGAAAATCAGTAGGCCAATCTTTTCATGAACTTGAAGGATCAAAAATATTGTGGTGAGAACATTTTTGAGACCATCTTAAGTGGTAGTTCTTTTGGTTTGGTGCTGATCTGTTTGGCATACAGTCAAGCTCCAGGACGTCATGTTCCCTTGCTGCACTGCCTCCAAACTGTTCTTGAATTTCAATTGAATTTACAGTGCAATTCTGGAGCAGGGGTTTCCAATCCTGCTTCTGAAAAGCCACCTCCCTGCAGACTTTACTTCCAACACACCTGCCCTGAAGTGTGTAGTGACTAGTCCATTGCTCAGGCTCCAACTCTACCTCCATAGAGTCCAACCCATGAGTCTTGTGTTGAATGTGTGAGATGTTTGAAACATAGGCATGGATGCACCTTACTACGGCCAACAATCAATTAGTGTCCAGCCTAAATTTGAGGTTGTGATCAGATCAAAGTTTAATTGGAACAAACTTACTTTGAAAAGGCAGAATGCATAGGCAACTTTCAGCCACACCCTTGGAGACTGTCATTGGGCCAATTGGGTGGACCTTACAATTGAATCTGCTGACTCAATTGATGTTTTTAAAAGCAGTCTTAGGACATTTATTTTCATTAACAATTAAGTTTATAATGGGTATGTTGAATTAGCTGGTTGGTTATAGTTTGGTATTTTAAGAAGTGTTTTGTGTAATTGTTTCCTTTGCTATATGCAGCACTTTGGTTTACCTTGTGGTTTTGAAAGTGAGTTGATTTCACAACAAGCAGGCAAGTGAGGTAGGACTGCACTGTGAGAATATGTTACCTCTACCATCATCCACCACTGACTATTGAATAATGAAAACTGAAGGAGCTTCTTTGTACATTTGCTAAATGGAAACAAAATGGAACAGGGCAAAAACTGGACAGGAACATAGCTACTGGAACACTGTTCTGGATCATACCAGACAAATTTGATATCAGTGTAAGACTGGTAAAAATTGGAAGAACTGGTTGAGGAATGACCACTCTGGAAACTCACCATTTGAGACAAAAGTCTCACCTAACCTACATTTCTCTCCCTCATCCCCCACTCCGTCTCTCCCATGCGAAGATCACCAAAAACTCACCCAAGAATCTAAATGGTTTAATGTGAATGATTTTCATTGAGTATTATACATGTTTAATATCATTTGAAATGTTTCAGAGTGCGACTGGTAATTTCCAAATAAGTAAAACAAAAGGTAATAAGGTAATAAGAGTTTAGGTATAACTGGCACACGGAGGAATATGGTCTCTAGAAATACTCACTGTTGGAGACCAGTGTGGCCAGGAATCTGGACAGCCTTCCTTGTTGGGGCCTTGGGCAATGGTCACACCATCATGACAACAGCCGTACCTGAAAGAAGTGTTGATGTACATTTCTGGTAAAACACATAGTCTGTAATAAACTCTTCCACGTCCATGTGTACCTGCTCCATGTGCAGGAAGCTATGCCTTGGTCCTGGGGACAGCCTTGGTGCTGAGGTCCACTGGCTGAGGTACTTCCATCAGGACAGCAGCCATATTGAGTCTGGCTACAGTGAAGGTTGAGCGTTGTGCCATGAGGATTGTGGACTGGATTGTTTTGATGAGTTTCTGTTGTGTTAGATCATAAAGAATAACAAGGACCTTATTAAATGTTTTCAGACAAAGAGCTTCATAAAAACTGAAAGTGTCAGATAAAATGTATGGGTCACTTGAATGTCATCTTTTAAACACTTTATTACAGGATCCTAAACACATTTGATCAGATTTGTCAATGGACAGAAGAAAAGTTTATACATTGTAGTAATTGGATGGTGGGAATACCTAATGTCTTGCCCAATTATATGTACTTTTGTGTCAGGGTTCTGTCACTTTGGACTGGTTTATTATTGTATGGTGACAGCCCTGAGACCCCTACTGTCTTGTCGTTGTGAAAGTGCGGTTCCAAGTTCGCTCGGTCTGCATTATAAGTTGTATACGCGGAGCTTGGTGTTCGTATCCCAACACTTCTGTCTAGTTCGGTTTCGGTTCAGTGTGAAGAGTGGGACATTCCTGCTCCATGTTTCGTCTCTTGTTGTCAGTGCTACTTTGCTACTTCCGACGCAGCATCTCATACCCTTCTCAAGGAATCATGGCTAGAGTCGTAACCTGATATGTTTCCTTGCTCCTCTGTCTTGTATTGTCTTTGTTTTACAAAGCTGTTATGTTTGTTCCTGTATTTGCTCCTGATGAATTTCCTGGTCTCTTTTGTTTACTTAAGCCGCGTTTCCACCGCAGGAACTTTCGCCAGGATCTAGGAACTTTGGGGTGGTACTCGTTGTGTTTACACCGCAGCAACCAGGGTCTAAATGAAGTTCCGGGTAAAAATTCCCCCCCCAGAAAGTCCCTGCTGGCGAGGTAGTACTTTTCCAGAGTTCAGGAACTTTCGGGGTGGGACTTGTGAACATGCTGATTGGTTCTTACCACTTATTATTTCTGCCCGATGGCGCGCGTTCGTCCTATCCATCTCACGGTCAATGTCCGCTGATAACAAACGTCTACTTTTATATCTGGCATTCTGAATATGCTTTGGGTGCCCGTCTCTTTTCTGCCGTTTTGTTAATTACCTCGTTAGTAAACCAATCGCACACAAAAGCAGCACCGCTTGAATCTCCTCCATAAAACGCACTCAAAACTCAAAACAAATGCACACTTGGAGGAGGAGCAGTCGCACGCAGTTCAGCGTCACTGCAATCTTCCCGCTAACAAAAAAAGTACCTATGAAAAAAGTTCCTGGGACAAATAGTTCCTGGTAATTGCGGTGGAAACGCGGCTTTAAAGTCTTCTGTTTGAAGATCCTCAACTCTCTTCTCCTTTCTTGGCTGAAACATGAGACAACACCAGAACCAGAAAAATATGAAGCAGACGCCATCCACCCCAAGGACCAGCCCCAATCTCTGTATCAGGTAGGACAGCCAATAGAGGATTTTGTCGAGGATTTTTTCGATCTCTTTTTGGATCACCGAGTTGGAATGGGAGCACATTGACGATTTTGGAGTGGGCTTGACAACAAACTCCTTCAAAAAAATGCCAATGGGAAAAAGCAGTAGTTTGTAACTCCACTACATCAAGTATGTGCTGTGGGTGACTGGTTCACCCCTAACTGTGGAGGAGGAAGCCCACGCCACACTATGGCTCACCTTGGCCCTACCATTTGTTTTCGAGTGTACCCCTTGGCCCTTAAAACAGAGTTACAAGGGCCAAGGGGTTGAAATATTCCCCTACGAAATGGAACAACCCTTCATGAACCCGAAACGTCATCAGTCGTCTATGATGGCTCTGCCGTTACAGAGTTTTTACTGGATTTCTCTATGATAACGACTGACAACTTTGAGGAAACATGATGATTATAACATTCCTTCCTCGAAATGTATGTATTTCTGATTCGGAAAGGTAATGTATTATACAATTTCTTCATTTAAATGACTAAAATATTATTATAAGAGTAAATAAAGTGCATGGTGGTGTCATCTGGTGCTAAATTTAAATGTTTAACCGTTTGCGAAGCCATCTCGCTGGTCATTTGCGATGCATTCCAGAAACTTTCTCGTAGCCCTCTGTTTGGAGTGTGCCTCTGAAAAATCTCTGTTTCGAGAGCTATGTAGCCCGAACTCAACAAGAATCAGGAATCCCTACCCCTAGACGTGAACGCGCAAAACTGAGGGGTAGGGCCAAGCGGTAGGGGCAAGGGATGAATTAGGGTGAATTGGGATATGTGACCATTCCAGCAATCCCAGTCTCAAATCATCCAGTGGACATCATAGAGCCAAGTCAGTTATCAGCCACGGCCCCATGGACTGCAAGCCAGAACCAACCGGATGCAATGTTTTACCAGGTATTTGAGCTGGCACCCACATCCATTGTGTAATAACTTCTCCTAAAAATCAACGCCCTACAAATCAATGCTTTTACAGCAGAAATGAAAGTAATGATGACATTTTTGGTGACTGGAAAAAAAAATACAGCAATGCACTGGTGATGACTTAGCCACAGTAAGAAGGGATATTTATTTTTAATAATAAAGTTTGCTTAAACCAGAGGTGTCCAAAC
This sequence comes from Cyprinella venusta, assembly GCA_038021265.1. NCBI lineage: Eukaryota > Metazoa > Chordata > Actinopteri > Cypriniformes > Leuciscidae > Cyprinella > Cyprinella venusta. The sequence continues at coordinate 32,215,400 of CM075875.1, read as the reverse complement.
TTTAGTTTAGCTTCAACTTCACCAGCTTCAACACAGGTGTAGGATTGGACACCCCTTACTTAAACCATTAAAATATGAGGAAAATATTTAATATTTTTTAAAATAGGTCAAATGCGAGCGAAGAATAAAACACTAAACTTGATTAAGGCATGTATCTATCAAAATTATTTGGCAAAAAGACACTACAGCTACATGTTTTATTTTACTACGCAAAAAAAAAAATGCAATAAAATGTATAGAAAAAGAAAAAGCGCACAAGAAAAAGCATACATTGACTACAACATAATTAGTTCTTAAACGGGTGGTTCAGGATTTTGGACATCGGACCTCATTTCCGTTAATTTTGTGTGTGTGTGTGTGTTCATGATTTATTTGTATGACATCCTACCCAAAAAGCACAATCTGCTTAAAAAATCTTGAACGAATTTTTATAAAATATTTTATAAAGTGTGAACATCAATTTTCCAAACCTGGTCAACACTTTTGACCACTACTGTATGGCAGTTCATTGACTTTATAACTGATCTTCAAACCGTGCAAACACTAAAAACCTAAGCCTATTCTCAAGAGCATTTTTGAGAAGTTTCATAGGACCCCAGATCAAGTTCGGCCCTACAATGAGAAAAAAGCATGTCGTGTATGGATGGAAAGATGCCAACTATTTCAGAAACAAACCTAGTGAGGGATCCTCAAGAACATACGGCAGGAAGCCCTGAATGGTGTTATCATGACCTGTCGGGTCCTGCATGCTGGGCACCTCTGTTCATACCAATATATGAGAAAGAGAGAGAGACTTCATAAATAATCTGGATCAAACCCATTTAATCACTTTAGAGTTCTGTACATCTCTTCAGTAGGTGTCAAAAGTTGGGAATAAATAAGATGTTTTTAATGATTTTGAAATTAGTGTCTTTTGCTGCATTTATATGATCAAAAATATAGTAAAAGCATTGTATAATATTGTGAAATAATATTACAATTTTAAATAATTGCTTTCTATTTTAATATATTTTAAAATGTAATGTACTCCTGTGGTGCAAAGCTACATTTTCCGCACCATTAACTCCATGGTCTATGGAAGCTTGTTTCCGCCACTGAATAAAAAAAATAAAATAAATAATTGCGACTTTTTATCTCACAATTCTGACTTTTTTTTCACAATTGCGAGTTATTAAGTCAGAATTGCGAGAAATAAAGTCGAAATTGCGAGAAAAAACGTCAGAATTGCGAGATGTAAAGTCGCAATTGCGTGTTATTAAGTCAGAATTGTGAGATATAAAGACAGAATTGCGAGATATAAAGTCAGAATTGCTTGATATAAAGTCAGAATTGCTTGATATAAAGTCGCAATTGCGAGATATAAAGTCAGAATTGTGAGATTTAAACTAGTATTTTTTTCCCCTTAGAATTGGCCTGATAAGTCGCAATTGCGAGTTTATATCTCACAATTCTGAGAAAAGATGTCAGAATTTCGACATATAAACTCGCAATTATGTGTTATAAAGTCAGAATTGCGAGATGTAAAGTCGCACTTCTGTCTTTTTTTCTCAGAATTGCGACTTTATATCACGCAATCCTGACTTTATATCACTCAATTCTGACTTTATATCTCGCAATTCTGACTTTATATCACGCAATTCTGACTTTATATCTCGCAATTCTGACTTTATATCTTGCAATTCTGACTTTATATGTCGCAATTCTGACTTTATATCTTGCAATTCTGACTTTATATCTCACAATTCTGACTTTATATCTCGCAATTCTGACTTTATATCTCGCAATTCTGACTTTATATCACGCAATTCTGACTTTATATCTCACAATTCTGACTTTATATCACCCAATTCTGACTTTATATCACCCAATTCTGACTTTATATCACGCAATTCTGACTTTATATCTCACAATTCTGACTTTATATCACCCAATTCTGACTTTATATCTCACAATTCTGACTTTATATCACCCAATTCTGACTTTATATCTCACAATTCTGACTTTATATCACCCAATTCTGACTTTATATCTCGCAATTCTGACTTTATATCACCCAATTCTGACTTTATATCTCGCAATTCTGACTTTATATCTCACAATTCTGACTTTATATCTCGCAATTCTGACTTTATATCTCGCAATTCTGACTTTATATCACCCAATTCTGACTTTATAACACGCAATTCTGACTTTATATCACCCAATTCTGACTTTATAACACGCAATTCTGACTTTATATCTCGCAATTCTGACTTTATATCACGCAATTCTGACTTTATATCTCACAATTCTGACTTTATATCACCCAATTCTGACTTTATATCTCGCAATTCTGACTTTATATCACCCAATTCTGACTTTATATCACGCAATTCTGACTTTATATCTCTCAATTTTGACTTTATATCTCGCAATTCTGACTTTATATCTCTCAATTTTGACTTTATATCTCGCAATTCTGACTTTATATCTCGCAATCCTGACTTTATATCTCACAATTGTGAGAAAAAAAGTCAGAATTGTGAGATAAAAAGTCACAATTATTTATTTTATTTTTTTAATCAGTGGCGGAAACAAGCTTCCATAAGTGTCAGTGTCACATGATCTTTCAGAAATAATACTGTAAGAAACATAAAACTCTACATAAGTCAGTAAACATATTTTGAGATCATCATGCATCATGTGCTAAATGGTCATGCAGTGATTTACCTACTTATGTACCCAGTGAGTTAAACCTGTCAAAATCTTTCTATTCTTAAATTGTAAAAATGCAGAAAGTTTTCTCTTAGGGTTAGGCTATAGTATTTATAACTACCTATATATATATATATATATATATATATATATAAACATTAGAAGTCTATGCAATGTCCCCATTTAGATAGCTAAGTAAATATGTGTCTATTACCATGAGTGGAATCTCAGGAGTATATAAAAGGCCTAAAATGAATGTGCTGAGGCACATGTGGGATCTGGAGAGGTGTTGTGTACCCTGAGGCCTGTAACAAGGCTGAGCGTTGCAGCGTTCAACGGTGGGAGGTTTGGGTTTGGCCTGGCACTCCTCTACCCGGTACAGGTTTCTCTGTCTGTCTGAACAGATCACCTGCCGTTCCCGCAGCCCCGAGCCACAGCTCTTTGAGCACTTGAGAGAGAGAGAGAGCAGATGAGGTTAAGTCATATACAATTAAGAGGGCGGTTGCAAGCATTTCCAAAGGTTTGTCTGTACTTAAAGGCGCCATATGTCGTTTTTCACCACTAGAGGTCGCATATTCAAAACAAAGGCATAGTTTGATGACGCCGAGATTAATGGGAGTTGTCTTCACCTCACAGCCGGCGGAAAAGAATCCGATGGGACTCGGGCAGACATAATAGGTTACACTTTACGTGAAGGGGTATGCAAAAGACTGACATGACACCTTCCTAATCATGACATGAATATGAAGGAGGTTTTATGCACATTTATGACAACAGTCATTAAGTGTCATTTGTTCAATCATGATATTTTTAATGCAAATATGACATTGTTTGCGATGTCTTTGTTATGACATCTCCTTGTGACAAAATCAAGAAAACAAGCGATTCAAACAATAAGAATAACTGTGTTGGGCTGCATAACAATTAGTTTTCTGTCAAGTTGTTCCCTTGTCTAAAAAAACATATCATCTATTTAAGTGTCTTTGTTTTTTCCATGGTTTCTGCATAATATAACTGGAAGTCGAGGGTAGCGCGAGTATAATGTCATTGATAGGCGACGCCATGACACAGCCCATGGTTAAAATTGCGTATTTCTCTGTATTTGAACATTATTGGAAACATCTGGGATAATGGAAGTACACAACTCAACACAATAAATAACACTGTTCTAGTGTTTTTTGGGATATTTGAATCCAAAAATCATACATACTGTGCCTTTAAGGAGTGGATTATTACTCACCAGGCCCCAGTCTCCAATATGCCAGCCAATGGGGCTCCTGCAGACGGGCATCTCACAGTCCTGTGTCCTGGGTGGCTTTGGTTGAGTCCCGCATGCATAGTCTTCCAGAGAAGCTCCGTCTGAACCCGCACACACTACATCTCGCGTCTGTTTCCCAGAGCCGCATGTCACAGAACACTACAAAAACATCAACGTGTCTGAATTTGGAGCAATGGCATACTAAAATGTTCTTGAAAATTAAACCTACTTAAGAACCACTAAGATGTTTTCACATTGTGACATTGATTTTAAAGGGGTGATGAACTGAGAAAACAATGTTTCCTTGAGCTTTTGACATGGGTCATCATATTATACGAATATCCTGTAAGTTTCAGAACTAAAACGTTCTTGTTAGTCCAATAAAAGCTTTTATTGACACCAGCATAGCATTTTAGGTGCTAATATGTATATTTTAGGTGTTATGTACATTTCAGGAGCTATTATGTCCATTTTAGGTCCTAATATGTACATTTTAGGTGCTAATATGTACATTTTAAGTGTTAATATGTATATTTCAGGAGCTAATGTGTCCATTTTAGGTGCTAATATGTAAATTTTAGGTGCTAATATGTATATTTTAGGTGTTATGTACATTTCAGGAGCTATTATGTCCATTTTAGGTCCTAATATGTACATTTTAGGTGCTAATATGTACATTTTAGGTGCTAATATGTAAATTTTAGGTGCTAATATGTACATTTTAAGTGTTAATATGTATATTTCAGGAGCTAATGTGTCCATTTTAGGTGCTAATATGTAAATTTTAGGTGCTAATATGTATATTTTAGGTGCTATGTACATTTCAGGAGCTATTATGTCCATTTTAGGTCCTAATATGTACATTTTAGGTGCTAATATGTACATTTTAGGAGCTAATATGTAAATTTTAGGTGCTAATATGTACATTTTAAGTGTTAATATGTATATTTCAGGAGCTAATGTGTCCATTTTAGGTGCTAATATGTAAATTTTAGGTGCTAATATGTATATTTTTTTAGGTGTTATGTACATTTCAGGAGCTATTATGTCCATTTTAGGTCCTAATATGTACATTTTAGGTGCTAATATGTACATTTTAAGTGTTAATATGTATATTTCAGGAGCTAATGTGTCCATTTTAGGTGCTAATATGTAAATTTTAGGTGCTAATATGTATATTTTAGGTGTTATGTACATTTCAGGAGCTATTATGTCCATTTTAGGTCCTAATATGTACATTTTAGGTGCTAATATGTACATTTTAGGTGCTAATATGTAAATTTTAGGTGCTAATATGTACATTTTAAGTGTTAATATGTATATTTCAGGAGCTAATGTGTCCATTTTAGGTGCTAATATGTAAATTTTAGGTGCTAATATGTATATTTTAGGTGCTATGTACATTTCAGGAGCTATTATGTCCATTTTAGGTCCTAATATGTACATTTTAGGTGCTAATATGTACATTTTAGGAGCTAATATGTAAATTTTAGGTGCTAATATGTACATTTTAAGTGTTAATATGTATATTTCAGGAGCTAATGTGTCCATTTTAGGTGCTAATATGTAAATTTTAGGTGCTAATATGTATATTTTTTTAGGTGTTATGTACATTTCAGGAGCTATTATGTCCATTTTAGGTCCTAATATGTACATTTTAGGTGCTAATATGTAAATTTTAGGTGCTAATATGTATATTTTAGGTGTTATGTACATTTCAGGAGCTATTATGTCAATTTTAGGTCCTAATATGTACATTTTAGGTGCTAATATGTACATTTTAGGTGTTAATATGTATATTTCAGGAGCTAATGTGTCCATTTTAGGTGCTAATATGTAAATTTTAAGTGCTAATATGTATATTTTAGGTGTTATGTAGATTTCAGGAGCTATTATGTCCATTTTAGGTCCTAATATGTACATTTTAGGTGCTAATATGTAAATTTTAGGTGCTAATATGTACATTTTAAGTGTTAATATGTATATTTCAGGAGCTAATGTGTCCATTTTAGGTGCTAATATGTAAATTTTAGGTGCTAATATGTACATTTTAAGTGTTAATATGTATATTTCAGGAGCTAATGTGTCCATTTTAGGTGTTAAAATATACATTTTAGGTGCTAAAATGTACCACTAAGGTACCAATATGAAGGGTTTGGGTACAAAAGTTTACCTTTTGAAAAGGTACAGCCCCAGTGACGGCTTTTGTACCTTTTTTTCTGAGAGTGTGACGTAATGAAGCAAAGACTCGAATTACTCGAAATGCTCGAATTACCCAGGTAATCAACTAAAGCCACTGGAGTTAAAACATTATTATAAGCTTACCGTTTTGAATCGAGCTAAGGCATGCAGAAAGTTTTGAACACTGGCTGGATATGTATTTGCTCAAACATTTATTCTGGATCATTTTCAACCGAAAAAAGTTACGGACTGGAGTTTTTTTTTTTTTGGGTGTGAACTAAGACTAAGGCAGGTTTTGTGAGATTCAGTCGGACAGCATTACACATACCTGACTCCAGCCGGAAATGCTGTATTGAGCGCATTTCTGCATGTTGCAGTTGCGTTGGCTGAGAGGTCTGGGAGCGTACGCGGCGCACTGAGAATCCTCAACCACTCGCGATCCTGCAGAGTCGTGAGACATACACTCCACTCTCCTCACCTGAAGACCCCCGCCACACGTCACCGGACACGGGTTCCACTCGCCAGTCGTCCAGCTGGCACACACACACACACACATGACCATACAGCAAGGACAATCAGAGCGAGTCAGCATTCACTATGCCGGTCTAACCCAAAGAAGCTGCACGCTTCAGCTTTGGGTCAACAACATTCATGGACTATTCGAATATTCTAGGTTGAATATAATTTAAGATCTATTAGCACAAATATATTTTGACTCGTCTCTCAGTTGTTAAATACAATTTTGCTTTTCTAGCAGCTGAACTTTTGATTATGTATTACAGAAGTAATTGCTGGATAGTTTTCTCCATGTAAACAGCACTTTAACATTTCTCATGTGCCATTCTGGTAAACACAGACACTGAGCGAAAGTAAACTCAGTAATATGCTTTGTTATTGATTCGATCAAATTAGATTTTAATGCTAATACATTTATATTCAAGTGTTAAGAAACTGTGTGATAGTATGCATGTTTATATATATATAGATTATGTTTTAAGTTCACAGATGTAAACACCCATGATAATCCAATTGTTACCTTAAAGCTACACTGTGTAACTCTTTTAGTTTATTCTTAGCTAAAAACACTTAGTTCTTTCAAAAATATATGTGCTCATTAATGTATATTTACTCCGTTCAAGTCATAAAGTATTCTCGTGAGTGTATAATATGCCATTGAAAATACATACAGGTAAGGGGTTCTAATGTCGGTCGCCATGTTGCCCCTCCATCTTGAAAGTACATTAGCCAAAGACGGACATACCCGTTAATTCAAGCTTCGCCTTTCGCGTTTACGTTTGAGTTAACACTCATGGACGAGGTCGAACTGGAAGCCATGTTAATCTTGGACTACATTGGCCACCGTAGGAGTTAAAACAAAATCTGAATTGAGAGGAAAAGAAACTAATATTCACTGGATGATCATATACCTTTTCACCGCTAGATGGGGGTAAAAATCACACAGTGTAGCTTTAAAGACTGTTACATTAAAGACTTGTTTTTTCGCGATTTAATGCATAAGTATTTATTTTGTTGGTATAAATTTATGTATTTAGGAACATTCAGAAATATTAAATAATATTTTTGACTTGAATAAACATGTCACGCCTGTTTTGAGGTTTTGTTTATAGTTTGTTTTCATGTCTATATTTTGTAAAATTCTTGTCTGTCATGCGATTCCTTGCCCTCATGTGATCATGTCATGTGCCTCCCTAGTCTCATTGTCATTTTCTGATTGGTTCTCTTGTTTCATGTCTGACTTTCTGATTGGTTCATTGCTAATGTCTTGTTAAGTCATTAGTCTCTAGCTGCGTCCCAAATCGCATACTATCCGTCCTAAATAGCATTTGAAAATAGAATTAGTTCGTCCCAAATCGTAATATGTTGAAATGAGTGTTACAAAGAGACCTGGAAGGTCTACTATATCCGGTCAGAATCCGAAGAGCAGTTCGACGCACACTCTAACGACCGATATTGCCCACAACCCATCGTGCGTTGTTCGAGGATTCGGTTAGAACTATAAAACATGAGTGAAAAGTGTTAAACAACCACAGACACGGATGCCGCGTGAGTCTGGCGATTTTGCATAGAGGTTTAGGCTACGTTCACACTGCAGGGCTTAATGCTCAATTCCGATTTTTTGAAAAAATTCGATTTTTTTAGCAAGGTCGTTCACATTTCCAATTAAATGCGACCTTTTGTGATCTCCTGTGTGAACGTGAAATGACCCAGAAGTGACCCGCATGCGCAGAAGAGTAATCAACGGTCAACTACGTCACTTGTTGTTTGCGGAATAGTTCTTTTTTTCCATATGTTGCGAGCTTTTGTTTTATTATTATTATTGCCACAGCCAATATTCAAACACAGACAACAATTATTTCATCAACGGGCAAAGTTTGCACATAAATGTAAGATTTTTCCGATCCTCACTGACCTAGTCATAAAACCCGTTTAATTGATAGTACGCGTCCTCCGCGCTCCTTGCTTTGTCGCCGTCGGCTGCGGTGCGACACTGGTGGCTGGTGTTGCCAGATTGGGTGTTTTTTCGCTACATTTGAGGGCATGTTTACATATGTTTTAGCCAGGTTTTCAACTGGAAGGCTCTATAGAAATCTGGCACCCTACTGTACGAAGTTAAACTGACAGAGAGCGCACGTTCACAGACACCAGAATGAACGTGTTCACAGTAATGTTCATCAGGCAGTAATACAGTACGTTTATTTTGGGCGAGCGTGAACAGTCACGTTCGCCCAAAATATGAACGCATTCATGCACTATCGTTCATTGGACACGTTCAGGCACAACACCGCCTGCGGCGGCCCATAACAGTGCAGAAAAGCGTTGGAGTTAGCGTGTATTGGCTAGCTACAGGTGCGTGCAATGACGTGCGGGTCGGATGTGACCTGTGAAGTCGCATTTCAAAAGATCGGATACATATCGGATTTGGGCCACATACCCAAGTGGCCTGGGTCGCATTTGAAAAGATCGGATCTGTGTCGTTCAGACTGTCATGAAAAAAGCAGATACAGGTCGCATAGGGGCAAAAAAATCGGAATTAGGTCATTTCAGCCTGCAGTGTGAACATACGTAGCCTTTGATAAAGGGGTTAAAGTGATTATCAGTATCTACGTAACCTGGCGAAAATTTATTTATTCAATCTTGGCTACATTATTATATCGCATCTGCAGCAGCATTGTGAACTTTTGTAAAGATACTGCAATGTGTGGCGTGTTGGGATATTGTCTTGGCAACTAATTAATGGGACTGATTGGGAAATGAGAAACACCGGGGCGGGAGTGGTGTACGGAGAGGCTGTGGAAAATGTTTAAATGGGGCGCAAAAGAAGATGGCAGGTGGTTTGGTTCGGTCTGCATTGTGGACAAGGTACAAGACGGCGGTACTCACCTTTTCTTTGGGAGGGGGGTGTCGTTCGTGGTTGTACAGGACCGCCGGTGATGAAGATAGATAGATAGCGTGTCCAGGGAGAGAGAGATTACTCGCGGTGGGCGAGTTAAGTGTTTTAAAGATTGTTTCTGTTTTAGACTAAATTAATGTGTTGAATAAAGTTGTGCTTTTTAATTAACAGAGGGCGATAGTGAAGGTGGGTGGGCTTAAATGGAGAAGTTTTAGAGAATAGACATGGATACCATTTTGCACCTGGGTGGTCAGTGGAGGCTTTCTTAAGTCAGCTGGGGTTAGACCAAAAGGGGGAGTCTCTGGTTGAAACGCAAGTCATCCGTGAGTTCTTGGGGCAGTATGCATCAGTAGGGCCCTATAATTTCCGCGATCACGGAATCGTGGACGGAATCGCGGAATTGGCCAATTAACGCGGAATCTAGTGTTAACGTGGAATTTCGCGGAATTTTACATATTTGAAATGAAATTCGTTTTTTGTGTGTGAGAAGAACGTATGTCTGGGGAAAATGCAGAGACGGGGAAGCAAATCTGGGCAACACAACCCCTCCCGTCATTTCAGCTCATGGCGGCATCAAAACAATAGCCGCGTTTCCACTGAAAGCATGGCGAAGCGGCTCTCCACGGCTCTGCTTTCGTCAGCGAAAAAGTTAAGAAACTCGTCGCACACACGCACAAAGTCCCCTCCGTGCACGTCTGTCTATGAGGTGCCGGACCGCGTGTGTGCCCGTGTCGAGAGTGCGCGCAAGAGACGAGACAGCACGTTCAACAGTGCGCGCGATAGAGACCGAGTGTGTTCGAGAGAGCACGCGAGATAGACCGGTTCGCTTGTCCGAGAGAACGCTTGACAGTTCGCGCAAGAGAGACCGAGTGTGCCCGAGAGAGCGCTCGAAAGTGCGCGCTGGAGACAGAAGCTGGGTCCCAATGTGCATACTATGCCCGAAATAGTATTGACAGTAATGTCACATACTATTTAGGATGGATAGTATGCACATTATGACGCAGCTAGACTGTAACTTTTATTTTAACTTATATAAAACTAATATAATTTATTTTTACATGACAGTTAAAGGCTCATAACCATATTTTGTTGTTACTTGAAGTACTTAGAGTGTAGTGTTATGTTGCATCATTCAGTATTTGTCATTTTTAAGAGTAAATGCCTATTTTATTTGTGTACATTTTAATCATTAACATTAAAAGCAACATTAAAAGGTCTTTTTACAACTAAAATAACAGTAAAGGGTAAAAAAAAATGAATTCCCAAAAATTAAAATGGAAAAAACGGAATTTGCAAAAATTAAAATGGAAAAAACGGAATTTGGGGAAAAATAAAACGGAATTTGGGAAAAAATAAAACGGATTTTATAGGGCCCTACATCAGTGTTTAGCACTGGGGATCATGATCTAAGGCGAACCCTCCTGACCTTGCATCAGATTAATACAGGGGATGCAAAGCCAATTAAGATACCCCCACGTCGGATTCCGATACATTTGGAACAAGAGGTACATGAGAATATTAAGCAAATGCAAGAAAATGGGATTATACAGCCTTCATGTAGTCCATGGGCGGCTCCGGTTATCCCGGTACGTAAGAAGGACGGTAGTTTGCGCTTTTGCGTAGACTACCGGAAGCTGAATGATGTTACAGCTAAAGATGCCTAGCCCTTTCCTTCGCATAGATGATGCGCTTGATAGTTTAACTAATGCAAAGCTATTTTCCACCCTGGATCTTGCCAGTGGTTACTGGCAAGTTGAGGTAGATGCTGAAGATAAGTGCAAGACCGCTTTTTCCACCAGACATGGGTTATTTGATTTTAACGTGTTACGTTTTGGTCTTTGTAACTCACCTAGCACGTTTCACCATTTAATGGATTTGTTTTTAGCTGACTTGCAATGGACAATGTGTTTAGTTTATTTGGACGACATTATAGTGTTTGGTCGGTCATTTCAGGAGCATTTATCGAGATTGGGGGAAGTATTGGCTAAGTTGAAGGTTGCAAATCTGAAGGTAAAACCTTCCAAGTGTGATTTGTTTTCTTCTCGTGTCAAGTATTTAGGGCATATAATTTCTGCGGATGGAATTATGGCCGACCCTGTAAAAGTGGAAGCAGTGAGGGAATGGCCCATGCCTGGGACTCAGACTGAAGTGAGGAGCTTTTTAGGTTTGGTCTCCTATTATAGACGGTTCGTAAGGGAGTTGGCAGAGATAGCACGTCCATTACATCAGCTGACTGAGAAGGGGAGAAGATTTAGGTGGGGTGAGGTGTCGGGTAGCCTTCAACCGGTTGAAGGCTAGTTTAATTACTTCTCCTGTGCTTGCTTATCCTGACCCCAATAAAACTTTTATATTGGACACTGATGTTAGTGCTGTGGGGGTAGGAGCGGTTCTTTCACAAGAGAAGGGTGGGTTGGAACAAGTAATAGCTTATGCCAGTCGGGCGCTTACTAAAGAGGAACGCAAGTATGCAACTACAAGGAAAGAGTTGTTAGCGATGATGACGTTCACAAAGTACTTTAAGCCTTTTTTGCTAGGTAAAGAGTTTGTGTTGTGTCAGACCATGACTCATTGAGATGGTTGCATAACTTTCAGGGCGTAGAGGGGCAGCTGGCTCGATGGGTGGAGCAGTTGGCAAGTTTTCACTAAAAATTGTACATTGCCCTGGAAAATAGCATGGCAATGCAGATGCCTTGTCGCGGCTACCAGCATACGTGAAAGCCAAGGAGCAGGATGGCCCCATCAGCCCTATGCAGAGACCAGTTATATCAGTGTGTGCTGTTAAGGATGGTCCCCGGGTGGTGCAGAGGAAAATGAGTTTTGGGGTGAGTGATGATTTGGCACAGGCCCAGTGAGATGATCCAGAGTTGGCCCTCCTAATTCATCTTAGGCAGGACTCAGATGGGAATGCTGCTGAAATACAGCAGCATGCTGTCCTGAAGAAGTTTACTTCTGTTTGGGGCTAATTGCGATTGCAAGATCAGCGGCTGGTACGAGTTCCCCCTAATTTGTCAGATGCAGCTTCAAAAGTACAGGTGGTTCTCCCTAAGGTGCTGGTAGCATCTGTGTTAAATCAACTGCACAGTTCAGTAACGGGGGGCCATTTGGGTATTCAAAAATTGCAAGAGAAAGTAAGAGATCGTTTCTATTGGCCAGGATCGTTTGCAGATGTGAGACAGTGGTGTAGACAATATCCAGATTGTGTTTGTCGAAAAACACATGGGAAAGCCCCCTGTGCTCCAATGAATTCTTCATTTACATCTCGTCCTCATGAACGTATAGCTTTGGGCATTTTGGGGCCTCTACCTGAGATGCCTAGAAAGCATAGGTATGCATTTCCTCTTCTCAACCAGGAGGCACAGTCGGTGGCTCGTGTCCTGGTTGAGGAGTGGATACGTCGCTTTGGCACTTCCCGGAGCATTCATTCTGATCAGGGGCGAAATTTTGAGTCTGCCCTGTTTAGAGAATTGTGCCGACTGTTGGATATGAGTAAGACGCGTAGCTACCCATATCATCCTCAATCTAATGGTTTGGTGGAGCGATTTAACCGTACTTTGCTGTCGATGTTGAGTTTGTTTGTTGATGAGAATCAATCCAATTGGGACTGTCTGTTGCCATACGTGTTAATGGCTAATCGAAGTAGTGTCCATGCCAGTACAGGGTTTACACCTTACAAGATCTTGTTTGGACAGGAAATTGTTCTCCCTCTGGACGTAATGCTGAATGTAGGCCAACATGAGAAATTTGTGTCTGCCAGTGAGTATGTTACTGGGTTGGCAGATACATTGTCCACAGTGGTAGAGGCAGTAAAGAGACATCAAGCTAAAGCCTCTGGGCAGCAGAAGGGGTCATTTGATCTTCGGGCGAATCTGCAGTTCTATTCTATGGGGGAATTGGTGTGGGTACGGAATAAGGCGAAGAAAAAGGGCATTTGCCCAAAATTACAAAGGCGTTACCGGGGTCCTTATAAAGTTGTGGAACGCATCTCTGATGTATAGTACCGCGTGGTGTTAGCAGATGGGGGCCAGAGATAGTAGTACATTTTAACAGACTTAAACCATATGTTCTTTATCCTCTCTCAGAAACCGATGCACCTGCTCTCCCTCCACAAGAGGCAGCCAAGTCCCAGGGCCCCGGGCAGTTAGAAGTCCCTTTGGGGGCCAGTTGGGTTCATCAAAGGGCACCCGTGTTCCCTCGTAACTCGGAAGGGTCAGCATTAGTGGCGGCTGATCCAATACAACAGCCTGTCAAGGAGCCCGATGTGCGACAAAGGGACCCGGATGGACGGCAGGATGGCTCTACGGTGATACACCAGCTAAAGTCACAACGCCCAGTACGAGAACGACGTCAACCTGGATGGACGCAGGACTATGAGATGGATCCAGTATGACTCGGGGACGAGTCTGTTCTTTTGGGGAGGGGATAGTATAATGTGTGTGGCGTGTTGGGATATTGTCTTGGCAACTAATAATGAGACTGATTGGGAAATGAGAAACACTGGGGCGGGAGAGGTGTATGGAGAGGCTGGGTGTGGAAAATGTTTAAATGGGGCGCAAAAGAGGATGGCGGGTGGCTCGGTTCGGTCTGCATTGTGGACAAGGTACAAGGCGGCGGTACTCACCTTTTCTTTGGGAGGAGGGTGTCGTTCGTGGTTGTATAGGACCGCCGGCGATGAAGATATATAGATAGCGGGTGCGGGGAGAGAGAGAGTATAGAGATGGGAAGTTAGGAGTGCCGCCGCTATACTGTGTGTAATGCTGATGCTATTGATTCACACGAGCCCGGCTGGACTTTGCCTTTCGAAATGGACTTATAGTGGGATTTCCCCTTGTGTGCCTGAGACTTTCTAGAGCCAAATAAGTGACTGCCGAAGTGACGATACGCCGAGAGCGTACACCTTTCACTTCACGGAACGAGCTTATGGTGGGATCTCCCCTTGTGTGCCTGAGACTGCCTAATGGCAAAGTGACTGCCGAAGTAACGACACGCCGAGAGCGTACGTAACAGAGGCCAGCTAGTAGTTGCTGTGCGAGTAAACCTCACTCCCCTGATCTCAATAGGCACCAGACACTAGAGGTTGCAATCTTTAACCTCCTTGTTAGCGCGCCTGACTCTCATGTCAGAGACCCGGGTTCGAGGCCCGCTCGGAGCGGGTCGAGTGGGACCCAGGTGTAGGGGTTACATTGGTGCCGTGACCCGGATGAGAGTGAGTTTTAGGGGGGTGAGTGTAACAGAGGCCAGCTAGTAGTTGCTGTGCGAGTAAACCTCACTCCCCTGATCTCAATAAGCGCTCCAGCGACAGACGCTAGAGGCAGCAGTCTTTAGCCTCCTTGTTAGAGTGCCTGACTCTCATGCCGGAGACCCGGGTTCGAGGCCCGCTCCGAGCGGGTCGAGTTGGACCCGGGTGTGAGGGGTTACATTAGCAGTCCCCTCTGCCAAATAAAACTGTATTCTGATTGAAGTTGTGGTGGTGTGTTGTCTTCTGGTGCCAGACCATACTGGCTAAAATAAAGGTGGTGGCAGCAGCCTATTGGCAACCAAAAATATTACAATACGTTTAGCCTTTAACTTTTAAATGCATCATTATATTCAAATTGCAAACACATGAGGAGAGTCTCCACTCGAAAGACCCACGACTGGCAGATGAACGTGCGACAACATTTCTCTCCGAAACGGTACGAAATTAAATTAGACTGAATGGAGGATGTGATGAGATGATTGACAGGGCAGTTTATGCTGACAGGATCGACGCGACTGAGCTGTCTGTTAACGATGACGATGTAGTATGTCCCAAAGCTTGCCTACTCTTTTACTACACACTCAACACTCTCAGAAAAAAAGGTACAAAATCTGTCACTGGGGCTGTACCTTTTCAAAAGGTAAACTTTTGTCCATTTTAGGTGCTAATATGTACATTTTTGGTGCTAATAAGTACATTTTAGGTGCTAATATGTACATTTTAGGTGCCAAGATTTAGGTGCTATTATGTACATTTTAGGTGCTATGTACATTTTAGGTGCTAATATGGACATTTATTTGCTAATATGTACATTTTAGGTGCTAATATGTACATTTAGGTGCTAATATGGACATTTATTTGCTAATATGTACATTTTAGGTGCTAATATGTACATTTAGGTGCTAATGTGGACATTTATTTGCTAATATGGACATTTTAGGTGCTAATATGTACATTTAGGTGCTAATGTGGACATTTATTTGCTAATATGGACA
Organism: Cyprinella venusta; assembly: GCA_038021265.1. Classification (NCBI taxonomy): domain Eukaryota; kingdom Metazoa; phylum Chordata; class Actinopteri; order Cypriniformes; family Leuciscidae; genus Cyprinella; species Cyprinella venusta. The sequence goes on along the minus strand of CM075875.1, from coordinate 32,199,624 downwards.
TTTTAGGTGCTAATAAGTACCATCAAGGTACCAATATGCACCCTTTAGATAAAAGTGTACCTTATGAAAAGGTACAGCCCCAGTGACAGCTTTTGGACCTTATTTTCTGAGAGTGAAAAGTATGTACTTTTTCTTCACAAAAAGAGTACATACTTTTAGGGCGTAGTAGAGGTAAGCGAATTGGGATGCATATCTGTGTATGTATAGTCCTCATGTTACCAGTGTCTTTTGACTAACTTTGTTTCATGTCATCCTAATGTTGGTAAATCTTACGAAGTCAAGCCATTGTTTTGTTCACTTTGGATTATTTTCGATAAACCGTACATATTTTGGTAACACTTTACAATAAGTTCCCATTAGTTAATGTTACTTGCAATGGACAATGCATTTGTTTTTATTAATCAACAGTAGGTATTAATCCATGTAAAAATTGGTTAAATAAAAATAAAACTGTTCTTTGTTCATGCCGGCTCAGGTTCATTAAATATTAACAGATTCAACTTTTGAATACTGCACGAGACATAAATGTTGAAATTAACATGGAACCTTATTGTAAATTGTTACCATATTTTAGTTTTATACATCAGGACAGACAAGTCAAAATTATTTACTGTGGTAATCGATAGCATGCCACAAAAATTACATTTAACCTAGAATATTTAAGTGAAGGGACAAAAGCCCTTCACACCACTACACATACATTCAACAAACAAAGGGAACGTAGAAGGACAAAGCAAGTGTTCAACAGAAACACTTTGCCTGTCAAAGTCAAGCAGGTGCTCCCAGAAACCTGAAGATGAGAGAATAAATGAAGATATGAGTCACGGGGGGACAAAAGAACTTGGTCTTTCCCACAACAAAAGGGCAAAAGTTGTTCACTGGCAGGTCGATCTGCTCAGGGACCACAACCGTTTCAGGTTTCTGTCCATAAACATGACAGAAAAATCCCAGAGGGCACCACCACGACCAGTCAAAGGATCTTTTTGTTTTTTAAAGACCAAATGCTGCTTTCTGCTTCACACGCAAATATATTCAGATAAACAAGGCAAACTAAATCAAAAGAACACAGAAGACACCCAGACAGAGGACTCGTCCACAAAACATCTACAGTATATAACACATGCAGGCCATGATTTACTAGGGTCGCATAAAAGTCTCAGCTGATCTACTAAGGGGACTGTGTTATTCACTCATAATCATTTTTATGTGCCAGCTTTTATCTCGCAACTGAATGGAGAATACATAGATAACCATTCAATGCATTTGCATTTATGTTTTGCACACAAGATCCTAATTTAATTTACATTTAACATTTGTTTTACGCTTTTATCCAAAGCGACTTACAATTGCTATATATGTCAGAGGTCGCACGCCTCTGGAGCAACTGAACTCTGAACTCTCCCTCGCGCACTATTGAGACAAAGGTCTCACCTCACTCATCCTAATCTACATTTCTTCCCCTCACCCATCCATTCTTGCAGAGATTACCCAAACTCACACAAGAATCTATATGGTTTAATGTGAATTATTATCACAGAGTATTATATATATAAATGTCTCAGGGTGACTGGTATAAATGTCTCATTTCCAAATAATAATTATTATGATATTTGGTACATATAACCTCGTTTTAATGGACTCATCCAACCTATTTGCGAGAATCATCATTTGTGCAATTATTCTTCAACTGAGCGCATAATTATTACTCTCTGATCTAAGTAAATCAGGGCCATCATGCATATACAATCTATATACAGAAAACAGATCTGTATTACCCACAAAATCGACACTGAAACAGACAGTACCCTACCTAGAACACAGACAGCAGCTCAGATCAGAGCTCCACAGTTCATGTGAACATCAGGCATCAGTGGAATATTAGCTCTTATACCACGGTCTGGGTGAATACTCGATTCTGATTGGCTGCTGGGTGGCTATTAAAAAGAGATAGAGGACACCTAGTAAAGGAGTTCTGGTGAAACTGACTGTTCACCGTTCGAAATTGATAAATAAATGTGTTGGCTAGATCAGCTGTGAGTAACCATAGCAACAGGCAGTCAAAGTATCCGTTTATCTGTCTACGAGCTGAGTGGAATATTAACAATCTCCGCTTGCTAAATAAACCATCAGGCGTAACCAGGGAAACCGAGTTATTGTTCGTAAAAACTAATTAAAATATAAACTAATGTTTTAAAAAGGTGTTATTTGGCAAGTGACCATGGTATAAGCGGGTTAATGCCCGACGAGGTGTCCATTGTATTAATGGACTCCGCTGCGCGTCGGACGGTTCACGCCTCGCCGTCGTCCATTAATACCTGACAATGGGTATTAACCCTTACATGTGAAACTACTGCAGTGTCTATAAACACACGAGGGAGGATCGAAGAGACGTGAAGCTCTGAGCTGAACAGTTGCCCAAGGCCTTGGTTCATCTTCACATGTGAAGGAACAAAAGACTCTAACAAAGAAGAATCGCACTAAACATGTAAAAAAAAAAACTAGTGCAAATTGAACTCAAACACATATTAATGATGCGAACAATCTCTGAGAGCTGTCAGCCAGGGTTAATATAGTTATCTAAAAAACAAAAATGTTTTTATAATGAAATCCCTCCCAACAAAACTTTAGTTACTTGAAATAAAGTAAACGTTAATTGAGATAAAATACAATATAAAAGACATTTCTCATTTTCATTTAGTTTAACTTGACATACTAAAAGACTAATGAATAAAAAATATATTAATGTCTTAAAAAGCAATAACTAATAAATATGACAAAACAACAAAATTGCTAAACCTTAAAATACAAAAAAAAAAAACTATAATAGTGTAAAAAGTGGTAACCTGCAAAATGATACCTTAAAGGAGTAGTTCACTTTTAAAAAACTTTGGCTGATAATTTACTCACCCCCATGTCATCCAAGATGCACATGTCTCTCTTTCTTCAGTCGAAAAGAAATTAAGGTTTTTGATGAAAACATTCCAGGATTTTTCTCAGTATAATGGACTTCAATGGGAACCAAACGACTCAAGGTCCAAAAGACAGTTTCAGTGCAAACTGTTCAAAGGGCTTTAAAGGATTCCAGACGATGAATAAGGGTCTTATCAAGCGAAACGATCAATCATTTAATAAATAAATAAAAAGGTTTCAGTTTTATAAGCTCAAATGGTCGCCTTGCTCTGTTCTGTGATGCGCGTTTGTGACTCTCCTGTTCGAACTCGTTCATCAAAATTAATGAATCTTTTTTCGATTCATTTGGTTCATTCAACGAACGAAATGAGCAAGTTGACTCGAGAAAAAATTCGTTCATTTTGATGAACGAGTCCGAACAGGAGAGTCACACAGAACAGAGCAAGACGAGCATTTGAGCTTATAAAAACTTAAACTTTGTTATTTATTATTAAATGAGTGATCGTTTCGCTTGATAAGACCCTTATTCATCGTCTGGAATCGTTTAAAGCCCTTTGAACAGTTTGCACTGAAACTGTCTTTTGGACCTTGAGTCGTTTGGTTCCCATTGAAGTCCATTATATGGAGAAAATCCTGGAATGTTTTCATCAAAAACCTTAATTTCTTTTCGACTGAAGAAAGAAAGACATGGACATCTTGGATGACATGGGGGTGAGTAAATTATCTGCAAAAGTTTTTTTTAAAAGGAGTGAACTACTCCTTTAAAGAGCTGTGTTTTACTTGATTCAACCCTCAAAACAATTTCTGGGATAAATGAATGCATTAAGGTTGATTCAGGAATATTTAATAATATTTTTAACTTGAATAAAAACAGTTAATTTAGATGTTATACTTTTTTTCTCAATTATACTAAAATAACACTGCCAGCAATCTGTTTTACTTTCCAGCTTTCATTTTCAAAAGCCTGCAAGGTCTAAAAAGACATACATCAGTGTTACACTGGGGATCGGGATTTGATATACTGTACGTACAAGGAGGGGATGGGAAAACAGTTACGCCCTTAAAATTCTTTCGAAAATCTCATAATGTAGCCCAGAGTTTGTGACCCGGGCACACGAAACACTGAGATTCCTGAGAGATTGCGTAGACTGGACACAAATGTGTGTTTGAGATCAAGCGCTGCAGTATATCAGCCTCTGAGGGCTGTTACCTGAACACTTGCACATAGACTCGAGGCGGTTCCACGGGCCTCCACAGACGCGGCTTGTACACATACGCCATCCTTACAGAACAGGAACAGTACAGCCAGAGCTGTGAGACCCAACGGTTCTCCACAAGTCAGACAGCAACCGCATTATTTTAACACATTTGTGGGCAGGAATCCGTTTCTGATGTTCAATAAAAACTGTACAGTGTGTTAAAGCACAAAACACATCTACGTTACAGTTGGCTTTTAGCGGGACGTGAGGTGTGGACGTACCTGCGGGTTTGCGGGCACTGCTGCTCATTGCATGTGCGGTTGCTGAGGGGTCGAGGGAGGGAGGCGCACAGGTAATCAGAGTAGGCTTCATTATCAATGGTGCAGAAGACCAGACGGGACTGGTAACCTACAACATGAGGAAGACAAATATGTCAAACTGCAGAAGAGTTGAAATTAGGGCTGTGAAACGATTAATCGCGATTAATCGCATCCAAAAAGTTTGTATTTACATAATATATGTGGGTGTAGTGTGTGTAATTATTTTGTATATATAAATACACACACATGCATGTAAACATTTAAGAAATATATTAATATAAAAATATATATATATATATATATATATATATATATAAATATAAAAATATTTGCATGTATATACTTAATATACTTTGTAATATACTATATATATTTCTACAAAATGAATACTATACATAAATATAAATATTTGATATATTAATAACACATTTTTCTTAAATATATACGTGCATTTGTGTGTATTTATATATACAAAATAATTATACACACCACACACATATATTATGTAAATACAAACTTTTATTTTGGATGCCCTGTTTCACAGCCCTAGTTGAAATCCTCTCTAATACAAATAAACTAGCCATGAATAAATACATTGCAAAGAACACTCAATTATAAAAAAAAAACTTCATGAAAGACAGCTTAAAATTATTTAAAATGAGAGGGGGGGATAATTAATAATATATAATATAAATTACAAACAATTTATATTTATATATAAATAAATATATCAAGATTAAAGATGTATTCCTTTTTTATATTTATTTTCACAAATAATTTTTTTTTTGTTAATGAACCACGATTCTCACAGTCTTATTAGGGACTTTTATAAAAAAAAAAATCTGGAAATGTCATGGAAAGTAATAAATGCATAAAATGACTTTAATAAATATATTTTTGAATGATTTTTTTCTAGTTCTGTAAATCTCTTAACAGATTTTATTGTGTAGAAATTAGGGCTGTCAAACGATTAATCGCGATTAATCGCATCCAAAATAAAAGTTTGTTTTTACATAATATATGTGGGTGCAGTGTGTATAATTATTTTGTATATATAAATACACACACATGCATGTATATTTAAGAAAAAAATATTATTTAGATACAAAAATATTTATATTTATATATAATATTAATCATATATAAATACAGTATATACATGAAAATATTTCTTAAATATATACAAGCATGTGTGTGTGTTTATATAAAGAAAATAATTATAAACAGTGCACCCATATATATTCTGTAAACACAAACTTTTATTTTGGATTAATCGCGATTAATCGTTTGACAGCCCTAGTAGAAATAGCTGATAAATTGTGAGTATACAGTTTATTGGTAATAGAAAGTGTAAGAACATTTGTTTATGAAATTATCAAATTTTAATTATTTTAATAAATTACCACTACCAAATTATCGCACTACTTTCTGTAAATAAAAAAAGTTTGAAAATGAGCAGCTTTGTCAATACAGCAGAAGTACGAGAAAATAGCAGTTTTGTCATTTGACACTTTAAACGATCAAACTCTTTAAAGTCGGATGGATTCTGCTTTGGCAGTCAATGTTTTTAACAAAAATCAGCTGTGGAAAATCATTCAGAAAGTGATTCGAATGTCATTGCTCCTCTGTTTCGCTATATTTATAGCTATAGTGTGGACTTCCCAATCCTCACTGAATTAAAACAATTATTAAAACATTATAGTTATCATCCTTTATGTGAACACGCCTTAGGGCCCAGTCTTTTCCTGCTCTCCTTCTTACTAGATACTCATAAAGACTGTTATTATACGTCATTGGATTATAATGTGCATCTTATTTGAAGCCACAAAGAGTAGTCCTTCCAAGCTGTGATGATACGCTTCTCAGCGGCAATTTCTCCTGATGCCCCTTAGTGAAAACAACCTCCACATTGCCTAGACACTCCTGACGCGGCTGGGCTTTCATCAGAGATGAAATATGCCGGATATTAAGCATCCCCTTCAAGCTCTTCAAACAGTGTTTGAGCTTAAATGCCTCAGGGTGTAGCGCTTGGCTCCCTACACACCCTACCTGTCCTGTTCAGTTCAGTGTGTTAGTGACACAAATCTTCACTAATGAATGCATTTTTAACATAATTCACAAAAAAAGCGAATGTAAAAAGGCTGACTGAGTGTTTCTGGACGTAATTCCAAATTCACAGAACTGCGTTAAAGGGTACATATCATGCTTTTAAATCATTCATTTTTACTAGGGCTGTCAAACGATTAATCGCGATTAATCGCATTCAAAATAAAAGTTTGTTTTTACATAATATGCGTGGGTGCACTGTGTATAATAATTTTGTATATATATATAAACAAGCACACATGCATGTATATTTAAGAAAAAAATATTATGTATATGTAAAATATTTATATTTATATATAATATAAATTATATATAAATCTATATACAGTATATACATGAAAAAAAAATCTTAAATATATACAAGCATGTGTGTGTATTTATATATATATAAAATAATTATACACAGTGCATCCACATATATTACGTAAAAACAAACTTTTATTTTGGATGCGATTAATCGCGATTAATCGTTTGACAGCCCTAATTTTTACATATAAATTATACATTTGTGGTCTATATAAAGAGAAACTGCAATGCTTGGGTCTGAACTCCTCATTATTATAGCTACGCAGGCCCCTTTTGTGATGTACACACTGTGAACAACTCGTTTTGGAGCGGTCTCTTTAAATGCAAAGGAGATGTGTCATATCCCGCCCTCTCTCCAGGTCGCTGAGTTCAACTCCACCCCGTTCGGCCATTTTTGTAGTTTGATTAGAGATCATATAGCGTCAAAGAACATTTTTATCCACACGTTAACAAAATGCCAATGACGGAAGACTGGGCCATCAAGCCTTACATGTTCGAGCGATTTGAAAAAGAAGACGACGAACCTACAGAACAACGTCTTCATATGGATGTATCGCAATGGTACTGTATGTGACTGTATTGTGTTATAAGTGAAAGTCGACTATTTCTCTTGTTAAAACAAGCACACTGACAAGATAAATGACTACGCTCTAATCTTACCACTAAAAATCTGTATTGATAATATGATATATTTAGAAAAGCATCAGAAAACACAGTAGCTAAATGACCATTGATGAAACTCAAGAACAAATACTGCAGACGCGTAACGTTACTAAAAAACAAAGACAAAGAAAGACAAAGGTACTGCTAAACCATGACCACCACGTGTTTTAAGAAAGTAAAGTACTTTATTTTTATTAACGATATTTACAGCTTATCGAGATGCTCTGTTCGTCGTCTCCAAAGATAGAAGGAATTGACCCCTCGTTCAGACGAAGTCGATCCGCGAACCCTTCTTTATACCGGCGGAGGTTGTTGAAGTGGGGAAAGTGCTTTGGGTCACCACATCCAACAACCGAACATTTTGACTTGCCCTCTCGTAACTTCTGCATCATTGAGCTTGGACTACAAAATCGGAGCGAGAAATAATAATGGCGGATTGCTCGACGTGTTGGGCCGGTAGTCGATGTCCTTATTTGTCAGTTCCGCTGCAAATCCTGTGACGTTATTGTTCAAAAAACGTCATAGAGAACAGAAAAATCCGAACAGGTTGAAAAATATGACCAAAACAGAATATAAAGATAAACGAAGCACCTGAAGAGAATAATTTCATCTTTTCTGTACTTATAAACACTCCAAATATACAACAAAATGCATTTAAGGGCTAAAAAAAGTGGATTTAGCATGATATGTCCCCATTAAAGCAACTTTTCCTCTGAGGTCGCCCTACAGGTTGGAAGCGGAATTGTCCATTTCCGCTGTGGTAAATAATTTAGCCTAGCGCATCCTAGTGTCGCACTCACGCTCGCTGTTTATCCAGCGCCGGCTTTGGAATCATGATGACAATTCAAAAGCTACCCGGCTGCTAGATATCTTACATTTCGTTGTCTACTGTCGAGTACGCTCCACCTATCGGCAGTTGTAACGCTTGCCGTAAAGCAAGTCAAATTTGTAGTTTTCTTACGTCTCATTCGGACTACATAAACGCGACCCGGTCTGGCAATCTTACATAGCGTGGATATATCAGATAAAGGACCGCAAAGCGGAGGCATAAGTGCATTTCACCGTGTCACGACTTGTTGAACCACTGAAACGACTTTGAAAACATTATTTTAAGGTAAAAAAAATGTACTTAATGTTGCTTCAAGACAAGAAACTATTGGTGCGTTTCCACTGCTGGTACTGCTCAGTACGGCTCGGCTCGCTTTTCCACTGCATGGTAGGACTCGGCTCGGCACGGTTCAGTTCGTTTTAACTCGGTTTGATTTTCGACTCCTTCAAAGTGGGTGGGATTATAGTCTGGTCTAGTTTATCCGCTCCTTGCAACCAAACAGGAACGTCTGCACTTCGTCCACAAACAACTTAGCCATTTCTTTTTTGGGCATTTTTTTTTGTTTCTTTTTTCTTCAAGCAAGTAGTTTTAAAACAGGTGCTACAGCGGAGGCTGTTGTTGGCTAAAGTGGCTATTTAAATCTAGCGGGTTTGATGTCTCGCAAATACTTTAACGCTGGTACTGGTACTTTGACACTGACCTGAGCCACACTCCTTGCTGCAGGCCGACCAGGAGCCATAGCTCCAGTAGTAGCCCTCCGTCAAGCGTCCGTTAGGCAGATAATACTCATAGTCCACGCCCTCATTAGCCTCTTGAGTGATTAGCTGTAGATAAACAAAGACACAGATGGTCATAGTATTCAAAAAAAGACCTCAAAAAGTAATAGGTGCATGCAGTATGTTTAAGTTCCTTTGACTGGCTTTTCCTTATTTCAGTGGTCTTGGACTTGACCACTCACACAGTTGCTGATTCATACATCACTCTGGATTGAAAATATTACAATACTAATATTATTGGATGTCTTCATTTTAATATGTCGGACTACTTTTTCATAGTAGCCCATCTTCTGTTTTATGCGTTTCTCATTACAAGTTTGTGAAGATGATTGGCGCCACGGTTGGTTTCATTCCTAAATGCACGTTAAAGCGACTCACACTCACAGTTCATGTATTACATCTTAATTTTTATTTAATTTTTTACTTGGTAAAGGTTTTAGAACTTGCAATGTGATAGTGATGGGGACGAGACTGCCTATGCCAAGTCCGAGCCAAGGCCGAGTCTTTGAAGGGTCGAGTCCGAGTCAAGACCGAGTTTTTGAAGGGTCGAGTCCTAGTCAAGACCGAGTCTTTGAAGGGTCGTGTCCGAGTCAAGACCGAGTCTTTGAAGGGTCGTGTCCGAGTCAAGACCGAGTCTTTGAAGGGTTGAGTCCGAGTCAAAAACGAGTCTTTGAAGGGTCGAGTCCGAGTCGAGACCGAGTTCGTTGGTTTTTAAATACAGTCAGTCCGAGCCAAGGCCGAGTCTTTGAAGGGCCGAGTCCGAGTCGAGACCAAGTCTGTTGGTTTTTAAATACAGTCAGTCCGAGTCAAGACCGAGTCTTTGAAAGGTCGCGTCCGAGTCAAAACCGAGTCTTTGAAGGGTCGAGTCCGAGTCAAGACCGAGTCTTTGAAGGGTTGAGTCCGAGTCGAGACCGAGTCCGTTGGTTTTTAAATACAGTCAGTCCGAGCCAAGACCGAGTCTTTGAAAGGTCGAGTCCGAGTCAAGACCGAGTCTTTGAAGGGTTGAGTCCAAGTCGAGACCGAGTTCGTTGGTTTTTAAATACAGTCAGTCCGAGTCAAGACCGAGTCTTTGAAGGGTCGAGTCTGAGTCAAAACCGAGTCTTTGAAGGGTCGCGTCCGAGTCAAAACCGAGTCTTTGAAGGGTCGAGTCCGAGTCAAGACCGAGTCTTTGAAGGGTTGAGTCCGAGTCGAGACCGAGTCCGTTGGTTTTTAAATACAGTCAGTCCGAGTCAAGACCGAGTCTTTGAAGGGTCGAGTCTGAGTCAAGACCGAGTCTTTGAAGGGTTGAGTCCGAGTCGAGACCGAGTCCGTTGGTTTTTAAATACAGTCAGTCCTAGTCAAGACCGAGTCTTTGAAGGGTCGAGTCCGAGTCAAAACCGAGTTTTTGAAGGGTTGAGTCCTAGTCAAGACCGAGTCTTTGAAGGGTCGAGTCCGAGTCAAGACCGAGTCTTTGAAGGGCCGAGTCCGAGTCGAGACCAAGTCTGTTGGTTTTTAAATACAGTCAGTCCGAGTCAAGACCGAGTCTTTGAAAGGTCGCGTCCGAGTCAAAACCGAGTCTTTGAAGGGTCGAGTCCGAGTCAAGACCGAGTCTTTGAAGGGTTGAGTCCGAGTCGAGACCGAGTCCGTTGGTTTTTAAATACAGTCAGTCCGAGTCAAGACCGAGTCTTTGAAGGGTCGAGTCTGAGTCAAGACCGAGTCTTTGAAGGGTCGAGTCCGAGTCAAGACCGAGTCTTTGAAGGGTCGAGTCAGAGTCGAGACCGAGTCTTTGAAGGGTCGAGTCAGAGTCAAGACCGAGTCCATTGGTTTTTAAATACAGTCAGTCAGAGTCAAGACCGAGTCTTTGAATAAACGTAACTCGATGATTAATGAATCTCCATAGTTACGAGAATAATAAGTCGCGGGAAACTAAACAAAGGAACACATCTGACTGAAAATAATAAACTAAAAGTTCATGAAAATGAAACTAAGATCAAAATAACAGAATGCATTTTATTATTATTGTTGTTATGTGTTGTGTTTTTTTAATATGAACATAAAAAAATGCGCTTGGAAAAAAAAATCTCGAGGACTCTGGACGTCTCGAGGACGTCTGAAAATGACGATTCTTCTCCTCCCATTATTGTCTGAGTCCGAGTCAAGACCGAGTCTTTGAAGGAACAAGTCCGAGAAAGCAGAAATCGGTCTCGAGACCACAATGTGAAGACAAAAACAATCATGGAGATGATTTGAAAAAAAAAAATAGTCACAAAAATATTGAAAGCGAATTTTTTGAGATATCAAGCTCAAATTCGGAACACAAAACCACATGTACGGCTTTCATTTTCTTGCAGTTTTAGAGTAAACTTTTTTCACTTCAGCAATAATCTTTCAAGTGTCGTCTTTAAAAAGAGATTAAGACAAACTTAAATTTGTGCTCTAAAGCATTCAAGATTTATGAAAGTTTAAGTTGGAGATTTAATTGTCAGGTCTATGCTCAAAAAGTGAATAAATGGAATATAAATGTAGCGTAAATATAATTTAATTATTAAAAATCCCTCAAAAATACAAAATAGAAAATAGAAAAAACATTATCAAACTAAAATATAGTACATTCATTTCATTGACAAAAAAACAGTAAATTTGGATAGAAACGCGAAGAGCTCCAGAGGTATAAACTGGCTCTCACCTCTATCACTAGAGGCTCAGTTGTAGGGCCACGTCCAGTGATGATCTCGGGTGTCTTTTCCCCTTCTGTTCCCCTCTGGTAATACAGTACGGTGCCAGCAATGGGTGCGGCTCGAGAGAAATCGATCGCCCAGTGTCCATTAAGGTAGTACTCACCACGTAGGTTCTTGATTGCTATTAGAGGCAAAATGTAATGATAAAAAGGTTGATACTGATGATGAAAGATTTAGGATTAGGACCGTATTCACAAACACTCACCAAGGTAATTGCGTGTTGGTACAGTTTCCTTGATGCTGATAGTGGTGGCCCCAACAGGGATGATGAACATTTGATTGTAACCTGTAGGGGGTAAAACTACTTTTTAAGGCATATTTGTATATATATAGTTCCAAATGCATTGGGTCTTGGGTGAGTTTACCTTTGGGCAGGTTGCGCATTGAGAAACTGTTTTTGACTATGTTGCATGACTGTCCATTCCCTCCACACTGTAAACAGGGGTCCTCCTCCTGGGACGACTCCAGCATGTTATCACAGCCGAGACGCTGGACAAAGACAGAGCAATAGTTCTCAGATCACACCCTTCACAGTCAAGGCAAAATACAGAGACAGTGATTTGAGGCTGCGCTTTTTAAGTTCTTTTGTCCCACGTCCATCTAGTTCACAAAGAAATCTCAAACAGCTCTTACGTTGTTTTTTTGAGGCAATAAAGAAAGTTCACGTTTTAAAAAATCTTTAAAAAAAACTTAAAAAAATCAGGATTTTTCATACAAGGTCATAAATTACATTTAGCCACGTCTTAAATTGATGTGCTCATTCATTCATTATCGCGATATAACTTTTCTCGATAAAACGATACCAAGTTCGAGTCAATATCGAGTTCGATAATGTTTATGTGCCAAAAGTGGAACGAAACTCAAGTGGAACGAGACTTTGGCTCGGCTCAAAATCCAAAGGGCAGTGCGAGCACACTAGAGGAGACATGTTTACTCTGATTGGCGATATTTATATATAACTCCTGACCTGATATTTATATACACTATTCAATAAATATATTTGTTTGAGAGGGAAGTAGTGCGCAAACAGTAATATATATCATTTTTCAAAAAAAAAAAAGATGAATAACCTTGACAAAAAAACTGAGGCAGGAAACATAACTGTGACATTATGATAAATTAAAAAAAAAAAAAAAAAAAAGAGTCACACTTGTCAAAAATGAACGCCAAACAAAATCTTATTGAAAGCGAATTGTTCGATTTGAAAAAGTAAAAAAAGAGTCACACTTGTCAAAAATGAACGCCAAACAAAATCTTATTGAAAGCGAATTGTTCGATTTGAAAAAGTAAAAAAAGAGTCACACTTGTCAAAAATGAACGCCAAACAAAATCTTATTGAAAGCGAATTGTTCGATTTGAAAAAGTAAAAAAAAAGAGTCACACTTGTCAAAAATAAACGCCAAACAAAATCTTATTGAAAGCGAATTGTTCGATTTGAAAAAGTAAAAAAAAGAGTCACACTTGTCAAAAATGAACGCCAAACAAAATCTTATTGAAAGAGAATTGTTCGATTTGAAAAAGTAAAAAAAAAGAGTCACACTTGTCAAAAATGAACGCCAAACAAAATCTTATTGAAAGCGAATTGTTCGATTTGAAAAAGTAAAAAAAAGAGTCACACTTGTCAAAAATGAACGCCAAACAAAATCTTATTGAAAGCGAATTGCTCGATTTGAAAAAGTAAAAAAAAAGAGTCACACTTGTCAAAAATAAACGCCAAACAAAATCTTATTGAAAGCGAATTGTTCGATTTGAAAAAGTAAAAAAAAAAGAGTCACACTTGTCAAAAATGAACGCCAAACAAAATCTTATTTAAAGCGAATTGTTCGATTTGAAAAAGTAAAAAAAAGAGTCACACTTGTCAAAAATGAACGCCAAACAAAATCTTATTGAAAGCGATTTGTTCGATTTGAAAAAGTAAAAAAGAGTCACACTTGTCAAAAATGAACGCCAAACAAAATCTTATTGAAAGCGAATTGTTCGATTTGAAAAAAGTAAAAAAAAAGAGTCACACTTGTCAAAAATAAACGCCAAACAAAATCTTATTGAAAGCGAATTGTTCGATTTGAAAAAGTAAAAAAAAGAGTCACACTTGTCAAAAATGAACGCCAAAAATCTTATTGAAAGAGAATTGTTCGATTTGAAAAAGTAAAAAAAAAGTCACACTTGTCAAAAATGAGCGCATTGGAAATTAATGGGAGTCTAGAGAAAACTTTTGGTAATGCATCCAAACAAAATCTTATTGAAAGCGAATTTTTTGAGATATCGAGCTCAGATTCGGAACACAACTCAACATGTACGGCTTTCATTTTCTTTTAGTAGTTTTAGAGTCAAATTTTTCACGTCAGCAATAATCTTTCAAGTGTCGTCTTTAAAAAGAGATCAAGCTTAAGTTTGTGCTCTAAAGCATTAAAGATTTACGACAGTTTAAGCTGGAGATTTAATTTTCAGGTCTATGCTCAAAAAGTGAATAAATGGAATATAAATATAGTGTAAATGTAATTTAGAATAAAAAAAAATCCCTCAAAAATACCAAATATTAAATAAAAAACATTATCAAACTAAAATATAGTACATTCATTTCATTGACAAAAAAAAAAACAGTAAATTTGGATAGAAACACAAAGCTTCCCAGAGGTTAACATAACTGTGACATTATGATAAATTAAAAAAAAAAAAGACCAAAAAATTTGATTTGGTCAGCACTGCCATTGTTATTATGCTTATTATTGGCTCTTTGACGAATTGCTGTTTTTCCTCATTAAATAAAAGTATCTGTTAAATGCATGAATGTAAAAGTAAGCTGGTTAAAATAAGTGTCCTGAAGGATTGCTAACCTTACAGAGCCCGTCCACACAGATGTTCTTTGCTCCGGGGTGGCAGGGAGTGCCGTCCACCACAGCCGACTTCTGCCGGAAGAAGAAGTTCTCTCCTCTGGGAATGCAGTTCAGCTCACAGGGATTCTCTCCTGAACAGGCCAACGGAGATACGGCTTAACATCAGTACCGTCACCTGTACAGAATACTTTCACAGAGCTAAAACATCATGAAAAAATAAAACACTATTTTAGCGCAAACCTACGCAAAAGCCTCTAAATGCCATTTGAAATTTTCTTCTAAAATGATCATTTTTTATCAAGCTTGTATATTTAAGTTCAGTAATTTCACTTAAATGACAATTAATAGGTAATCTTTATTGCCATGTAAGTGAAATTACTGAACTTAAATATAGAAACTTGATAAAAATTATCATTTTAGAAGAAAATTTCAAATGGCACTTAGAGGCTTTTGCATCTGAACTCTTTATTTATTTATTTATTTATTTATATATATTTAAAAGATATCATAAATCCCATAAAAACTGCACAAATGTTGAGTAAAAACTTAATAAACAGAGTAAAATTATATTTGTAAAAAAAAAAACCCTATTGTTCTGTTGCAAAATTACGCTTTATTTTTTGGGGTCCAATGGACCCCGAAGACCACGAGTGTGACTATTTTTGTCACGCCTACATAAAAACAGATAGAATTCCATTTTATTTTATTTTTGTAGATCTAGACAGTGTTGAGAGCCGTGGGAAGTTTCATACCATTTGGAAAAAGAGAACATTTTTTTTTAATTCAAGCAAAAGTCATTTGGGGTCCAATAGACCCCAAAGACCATCAGAGGGTTAAATATGGATCAAGTGATTAATTGAATCGCGCTTTTAGTCTTCCCATTTTCTTGCTAAAGAAAACACAGTTTTACTCAAATTCATCAAAATGGATTTATAGCGTTTTGGAACCAAACTCTTCATATGTAGCATAGGGTTCTTTACTCAACTCCAAAGGACATTTAATGCTAAAAAAGGTTCAATAATGACAAGAAAGAACATTTTTGGCACAAAGGTTCTTTAAAGGCTATTATTCATTCATATATTACATTATTCTGCACCATTTTGTAGTTGTAATTAAATTATTGTTTATTAAACTGTTGTAGTAACTTAATATCACATTTTAATCATGCTGATTTTTGAAGGATAAAAACTGAAATGGCACTCTTCGTGTGATATTGATTAATTACATTTTTAACCCCCATATCTTGAATTTTGTGATCATTCACACTCATTGCATTTTAGGGGTTCCACATACGTAGCGCTTTAGAACCTTTTAAGGTCCTATATAGAACCTTTTCTTCTAAGAGCGCTGTATCTTATGCGCCTTATAATCCGGTGCGCCCTATATATGAAAAATGTTATAAAACAGGTCATTCATTGAAGGTGCGCCTTATAATCCGGTGCACCTTATAGTGCAGAAAATACGGTACATGTTCTTTAAGAATGCAGATAAAATGCCACAAAACTAAGTCACATTCATTGTAAATGCTTTCGCATAAAAAGGATGGAATATAGCACACGTGTCCTATGGGCTAATGTTATATTAGTCATGCAAATAACTTAAAAATTAATTTTTGCTTTCGGCTATGACAGATTTGTTGAGCTGAAACGGTAATGTTTAATTAGCGCTTCTCTGATGGCAAGTTTTGATTGTGTCAGTGCCTGTTTTGAGAACACCGTTAATAAGCTTCAACGACAGGTAAACATGTCAGCTGTGTGCATGCTAGGACTGATATCGATTTCTCGATTTTAAACACTTCACTTTGATGAACCGAGATTGAGTCTAGACTGTTTACTATTAATGCGTGAACAAAACTTCAGTAAACATTATTTGTTGCGCCTCACTTCCGATAATCACAATATGCTTTGTTACTTTTGACATAAACAATCAAATTCCGTCAATTTTATCATGAAATTCAAACAATAAATGTAGTTTAGTGGCTCTCTAATGTGTGGTGACAGATCGCTGTAGTGCCGATCATCCCTTCCTCTTTATTACTAGTTACAGAAGCAAATAAAAAAGAAAGGAACTTCAGAAGAAATACAACTTACTCAAATGTATCACGTTTCATGTAATTGCTTAAACACAGTTACAACCACAGAGAGAAGTCAATAAAACGATTTGTAAACATTATGTCACATAACCTGCTGTCTTCATAATTTCATAATTTAATGTATGTGTAATACATTTTTAAGAAGTTTATATAAACTGTCTTATGTGCAATTTTTATATATATATACAGTATATATATATATATATATATATATATATATATATATATATTAGGGCTGTCAAAACGATTAATCGCGATTAATCGCATCCAAAATAAAAGTTTGTGTTTACATAATATATGTGGGGGCACTGTGTATAATTATTTTAGATATATAAACACACACACATACTTGTATATATATTTAAGAAATATTTTCATGTATATTCTGTATATAGACTTATATATAATTCATATTATATATAAATATAAATATTTTATATATAAATAATATTTTTTTTTCTTAAATATACATGCATGTGTGTTTTTATATATATATATATATATATATATATATATATATATATATATATATATATATATATAATAATTATACACAGTGCACCCACATTATGTAAACACAAACTTTTATTTTGGATGCGATTAATCATTTTGACAGCCCTAATATATATATATATATATATATATATATATATATATACATATATAGACATATATTTGAGTGCTAATTATTAAATACATTTAATTAATTAATAATTAATAAATAAAAATCATAAAATAATAATTTAATTAATAAAAATAAATCATATTTTATAATTTGGTTTTTGGGTAATTGAAAATCATTTTGGTGCATCACTATTTTAAATGGTGCATTTGCTGATTTCCAGTCCCTGGTCACTGTATGATGTCATTAAATAAAAGTAAAAATCAGGATGAACATTCTGCGAAACCTCCAGTTGCACAACATTCCATAATTTCATTTTTTTTTATTCAGCCCTGACACACAAAATCACTTCCTGTCTGTACATACCACCATAATACGGCAGCCATTTGTAGCGCTTTCCTTGAAAATCAGTGCCGTCGAACTGAGAGCACTGTTCCTCTCTGAAATCCCTGGAACCCTCGGGACAGTCCTGAGAACTCAGATAATTCAGATCACAGACACTAGCGTTCAAAGGTTTGGGGTCGGAAAGATTTTTGTTTTAAAGAAATTAATACTTTTAATCAGCAAGCATATATATATATATATATATATATATATCGAAAATTAGAGTAAAATACATTTATAATTCTATTTCTGCATGTTTTTTTATGCAGTTTTTTAAACTTTCTAATTAACAAAGAATCTTTAAATATTAAGAATATCACAGTCTCCACAAAAATATGAAGCAGTATTGAAAATATTTATAATAATCAGAAATGTTTCAGCAAATCATCATTTTAGAGTGATTTCTGAAGGATCCTGTGACACTGAAGACTGGAGTAATGATGCTGAACATTCAGCTTTGATCATAGGAAAAAAATAAATTAAAATAAAAAACAGCTATTTTAAATAGTAATCATATATATTAACAAGATTAGTTTTTGATTAAATATATACAGCCTTTGTGAGCCTTTTAAAAAAACATAATCTTCCTCGCCCCAACTTTATAGTGTAAATATTAATGATGTCAAAAAAAAAAAAAAAAATCAACAACAATGCTAAAAAAGATTAAATCCTCAAATATATCAATGCCATTAATTGATCAGACATAAGCTTTGAGTTTTTTCCTTCAGGCACAGAAGAGCTTTCAGTGTGTACCTGGATATTACATGAGCGATAGGACTTCTCTGGTCCCACACAGCGGTGACCCCCATCAGTCCTGCGGAGACACACACATCACATACAGATGAGGTGTTTTCACTCTCAGGGCAGTCTGAGTAAACCTTCACCTCAAAAATATTTGCCATTATACAAATTTGAAAATAAAGAGATCCTGTTGCGCTGTGTGTTCATGATTAGTGGTTGACTGATAGACTTTTTGATGGCCGATGCTGATTTATTCAGAAAACAGGATGGTTACACTATATATATATATATATATATATATATATATATCACAATATTCATTTAAAACTAGTAAATATCTGTAACAAGAGGGCAGGCAGAAGCTGGCTCAAAGTGCAAAATGAAAAGAGCAAAGCAAAAAGCCAGGAAATATATATATATATATATATATATATATATATATATATATATATTAGGGCTTTCAAAACAATTAATCGCGATTAATCACATCCAAAATAAAAGTTTGTGTTTACATAATATATGTGGGTGCACTGTGTATAATTATTATATATAAATACACAGACATGCTTGTATATATTTAAGAAATATTTTCATGTATATTCTGTATATATATTTAAATATAATTTATATTATATATAAATATTTTATATATAAATAATATTTTTTTTCTTAAATATACATGCATGTGTGTTTTTTATATATATACAAACTAATTATATACAGTGCCCCCACATATATTACGTAAACAGAAACTTTTATTTTGGGTGCGATTAATCGTTTAATTAATTTAAATTAATTAATAAATTTAGTTGATTAATCGATTAATCGTTTTGACAGCCCTAATATATATATATATATATATATATAAAAGAACTGACCAAACACAAAATACATGGGTATAAATAATAAATACACAAGGGCTAATATGGAAACTAGAGACACCTGGGGACGATAACAGGCGATTAACAGAGAACATTACAAAGGACTACAGTGATGGCACAGCATTGTCAAAATAAAAGTCCCACTGACAACACTTGTATCGGCTGATGCTGGCAATTCAATATATTGGCCTTGACTATATGTTACAACATGATGCACGTTATAGGTGAACCACACTGCAGACTTAAAGTCTAAAAAATGTAAATCCTTTATTAGTGACATCAACTCGATTTTAATCACAACAGTCGACTTAAAAACTCTGAACTCGATCAACCTCTTGCACCATGTTATGATTAGTAGTAGGCAAGCAATAAATATGTTGATGCTCTCTGCAAGACTGTAACCTTACACAGTATCACTGTAGCACCAATAGTATTTGTTGTTCAAATAAAATTACGGAAAAATATACATTGTCCGAAATGTTTGCAATATTAGGTAGATTGGACAACACGGATGAAATAGCAGCATCAATGTTAACGCTTGCTTCCTCGATGCGAGCCGGCATTGTTGTCTGAATCAAAACAGTCTCACGGTTGCTTCTCCACTACGTCACATCTATGAAACTCCCGCCCTGCGTCCTGATTGGTGATCTGCAGTTACGTAATCATCACGTTATCAAAGAGCGTTTGGGTTGAACTGGTTTCCCTCAAAGATGGCTGGAGAATTGAGATGTATAGATTACGCTATACGCACAACCGGCACTGCGTCATATATAGGGTTGGGTATCATTTGAATTTGAACGATTCTGATTCCGATTCCTTGTTTCGATTCCGGTTCCCAACGATTCTTGATTCCGATTCTTTTAAGAGGCAGGGTCAAAAAAGTTTAGCTAACCTTGCTAACCAACGGTCTTTCTGAAGGAAATACTCCTTTTGTCACAAATTTTGCATTTTGCCGAGATTTTGTTATTTTTAGAAAAGTGAAGCCACACTTTGGACCGCCGACGTAAGCTACTCATGTTTGACTCGCGCGGTTATGCCAACACTTCCGGTAGACGCTTCTTCGTTAGTGGTTTCAAAACTAGGAATCGAAATTTTAACTTTTGAATGATTCCGGGAAAAACGAAAAGTTAGTCCCGATTCCAATCGATACTCGATTCTCGATATCCAACCCTTGTCATATAATGTCTCTGAATAGGTTCACGCCCACTTTTGGGGGAAAGAAACTAGGCTCCCCATAGACTTCAATACAAAATAACGGCAAAAACCAACAAACATTAAATAAATCGCTAAACTGAAATTATACTTGCTTACATTTGAAAGCATATTGCCGTTCTCACTCCGACTCCGCTAACGGTCGACATTTTTTATTTTTTGAACCATAATCAAAGACGTATGACGCCGTATCAGACTCACAGTCTGACTAGAATATGAGTTGGACGAAGTCAAACTATTTAAGGCTAAAATAACCAGTGTCTAATATTATTGACACGTGTAAGCAGGGTGGGAAATTAACTTTTTTGCCCACCAGCCACAGTGGCTGGTGGATGCCCAATTTTACCAGCCAATTATATTTTTTAACAGCCACTTTTTCCGAAATTCAAATTTATAAAAGAAAGTGCACTATTTTCATATTTTGAATTGCTTCAGTTAATTTGATACGACTTGATTTCATTAACTTTATTGTCTGTTCAGATTTACTGGACAGACGATAAAAAAATAAAACAAAAAATCATTTTATTTATTTATTTATTATTAATACAACATAAATACATAATAAATCAATAAAAAGTGATGTGAAAAAAGTCACTTTAGTCTTCTTCAGAGTCATCATCATCTTCGGACGTCTCTTCATCTTCAAATTGGCTCCTCTGTGGATGCTCACGGGCGTACGCCCTTAAAAAAAAAGCACTATTCCGCACAAACAGGGCAACCATAATATGTGAGCAACATGTATGTACATGTTTGTATTTTGGAGAGAATTTTATGCATGGTTATTTTACAGTTTATTTTTTAATATTAGTTAAGTTTGTATGACCATAAATAACGGAGTATTTAAGTGTATTTTGCTGCTAATTGAAAAAAAATCCAGCAAAACGTGCCGGCGCGATTGCCGACCCCAGAGGGTTTACTCAATAATAAAGCTGTAAAGTAGGCTATCTTTTAACTCAGGACAGCACCAATTTTCACAAATACAGATAAGATTGGAGATGAAAAGTTTAACTGACACGTAACCAAGCTCCGGAGCACCCACTTTTTTGGCTCCTATCCTCACGGCTGCTAAAACTATAGCTAAACTAAATAGCGATAAACTAAAGAATGATAGTTATCTAGCCATCACAAAACACAACTTCAAGTTAGAAATTTACTTACTTGCACGTCCAAATGTAGTCCCGAAAAGGTCTGCCCTTTTTGCCGATCGTATGGACGTTTCGGAATACAATTCTCATTCGGTGAAAACCATTCAAATTAGTTACTCGACAAAAGTGCGTTGTTACTTAGCAACAGCATTCTTTGACAAAAGCTGTCCAATCCGTTACAATAAATGTTTTAAGTAGTAGCCAATAAAATTATGCTTTACAATCTACCTGCCACTGTAGCTGGTATACGAGACAAAGTCACCCGCCACTTTGAAAAAGTACCAGCCATTGGCTGGTGGCTGGTGCTAATTTTCCACCCTGCGTGTAAGGACGCATAAAAACACACACCCTTACAAAAGAAGCACACACCCACACAGACACACAAACGCACGGAGATCATAACAAGTGCTTATGGGTGTGTGTTGAGGACTAATGCCTCAACCTCTTCCGAGACACAACAGGGTCTGCTTCGCTACATCTCAACCTGTCTGTTTCAGAGAGGAGTCATCCCGTTCTTCCGTACTCACACATAAACAGCATTATTAATGAGCGGATACAGCTGCATGGGGTTTCCAGTATTTCTAGATGTTAAGTCAGCAGATGACCGACAGTAATACTGCGAGGAGAAGGCAGGGTGTGGTGCCTGATTCACTCACCCGGCGAGACTTGCACCAAGCTGGAAGAGAGATCGCCCGAGGGGGACGTTTTAGTCTTGAGCGAGAAGAGCATTTATGAGCTCAGGTTTCTCCCAAGTTACTGAGTTCAATGTCAAAAGTGTTTCTGGGAAACTCTACATTGTACAACTTCCTTCAAATAAATCAAAACAGATTCTGACTGGTAGGAATATGTCCGTATTGTTCAGTTTCTATAGGCATGGGCATTGGTTCAAGGGTTTGTATTAGACCACAAAAGTATCATTTGACTAAATTTGGGCTGGGAAAATCATTTAAAGAAGAGTGGTAAGTGGATAGACAATCTGCCATGTTTTCATGAGCGCCATTCCCAGAGTAAAACGCAAGACAGAACAAGCAGACCAGATTCCAACACCCAGATTTATGGGCAAAGCTCTCAATGTCCTGTTGAAGACTTTCCCCAGCCAAATCCCTATCACTCACACACATAATTATACAACGTAACACGTTCCACTTAAAGACGGTGCATACTTGACCTTGCATACTTGACTAAACCAGCGTGTGTCCCACAGGAGACATAGCATGTTACTATGTTACTAAGTTTCCATGAATGTTAAAGGTTCTTTATGGAAGCGTTAACTCTTTCCCCGTCAGCGTTTTATTTGTTTAACTTGCCAGACAGCACCAGAATTTCTGATCATATTCACAAAACATGTTGTATGAATATGTAATCACTGTATAATCTCTACTTTTAAAGGGATAGTTCACTTTGAAATTCATTTTTGGTATGTTTTAGCTTACCTCAAGGGCATCCAAGATGTAGGTGTCTTTGTTTCCATAGTTTTTTTAATTTGGATATTTTTAGGTCAAACCGTTTGTGTCTGTCAATCATATAATGCAGGTTTAGGGGGTCCACCTCAAAGAGCATGCACAGAGAAGTCCAAATTAAACATGATTTAATGACTCGTAAATGTAAGTACACACTGATGGCCTAAGACACGAAACGAGCGTTTTGTGTGTGAAAACGAACAGTATTTAATTTTTTTTTTATATTATCTCTAACCACAGCCACGTCCAAGTGATCTGAGGGCACGGGCGCTTTGTGACTGTGGTAACAAAAGGTAAAAACGACATAAACACTGTTGGTTTTCTCACACAAACCGCTCGTTTCGTGTCTCGGGCCATCAGTGTGTACTTACATCTACGAGTCATTAAATCATGTTTAATTTGGACTTCTCTGCATGCTCTTTGAGGTGGACCCCACAGACCTCCATTATATGACTGACAGACAAGAACGGTTTGACCTAAGAATGTCAAAATTGAAAATAATGTGGAAACAAAGACACCTACATCTTGGATGCCCTTGAGGTAAGCTAAAACATACCAAAAATGAATTTCAAAGTGAACTATGCTTTTAAACATCATTACAAAAAAAACACACATTTTATTCTAGCTTCAGTCTTTTTTATCAATACTTGAATGAGCAAAAAAACAAGCAAAAGAAACATTCAAAACCTCTTTGTGGGTTCAACGTTTTCCTCAAAAAAGTTACACTATTTTGATTTATATGCTGTTGAATGTTTGCTGATCACATTAGCTTGTGTCTAAACAGCTCCTTCTGGTTTTAATTCTTTGCTTGTTTTTTTGAATGCAGAGATGCTGTACTGTTTTAGAAGATCCACAACAGCGCCCCCTACCTTAAAACATTGAACACAGATTACTTGCCAGAATAACTCACCAATGGCAGGAAAGCGTTGTTTCGTAAACGGCAGGGAAAGAGTTAAAGGGTACCTATTTTGGGTTTTTGAAAATTGCCCTTCATGTAGTGTTTAACATAGATCTAAGTGAACGAAAACATCCTGCAAAGTTTTAAACATGAAAGTTCATCGTATACAAAGTTATTGTCTCTCAAATACAAGAGTCGACTCTGAGTCGCTGATATGAATCGTTCGAAGAACGATGCTTTTCCTTTGTCTGGTTGACGTCAACTTGACAAGTTATTTGAATAAGAAACGCCCACTTATTGCGCTCGGAGACGCCAGGGAAAACCGGAGCTCCAGGGGTGGCGGGCAAATCTGAAACTGGCCCAGGACGGGCCACCCTGCCTGGGCTGGCGAGGGAGGTCTGCGCACCTTTTTGGACTCTGTCGTTTTTCGAGATCTGGGCTTCGGAAAACAATCATGTCAACGAGACGCTGTGTTTTGAAGTGCGACGCAAAAGCGAACTTTTTTTAACCTGCCAAGTGAGGAGTATTTGAAGACTAAGTGGCTGCAGTTCATATACAAGTACTGCTATACCACACAAGTATAGCCCAAACCTTGTTCTGTGTTCGCGTCATTTTGAAGATGATTGCTTCACAAACCTAAACGCTATAAAGTATGGATTCGCGAGCCGGCTCTTTCCTAACGAACTGAGGATCTGAGGTGTGTTAAATGAGGGAGACATATGCAGAGCAGTGGGTCGCGAGGACTGGAGTTGAGAACCCATTTAAGGTAATAAGAGTTCCGTTTTTCTGCACAGAGAATACCAATCACAACTGACTAGGTCATCTGACCAATCACCGCAGATTAGCGTCACGCAAAGGCGGGTTTTGGAAAAGAACTCGCTAAAACGATTCATATGGGAGTCGGTGGGCAATTCAGGTAAAAATAAATGCATATTATAAGACAACAAAAGTGTTTTTTGTCATTGCATGCTTGTAAAACTGTTGTTGGGGACTCCCAGAACAATATTAGGAACATTTTAAATGCATAATAGGTACCCTTTAAGAGTGTAAACTAAGTAATATCTAAGAAAAAGATATTAGGGGTTATTTAAAGAGCCCCTATCATAGCATTTGAAATGTTCCTATTTTTGTTTTTAGTAGTTCCCAAAAACAGTTTAACGTGCATGCAAGGATAAAAAACACTTTATTCGTCTTATAATATGCATTTATTTTCTACCTGATTTGCTCAACGACTCCGAAATGATTCGTTCAACGATTCATTTTCCCAAACACCTCCTTTGAGTGACGCGAATCTGCGGCGATTGGTCAAATGACCCAGTCAGTTGTTATCGGTAAACCGTAGTAGGCAGAGACTTTTCGGCAACGTAACCAGGATTATAGCTTGTCAAGTGTTGACAATTGTATATAGTGTTTAAACAAACGTGTCAGGAAAAAGTGCACTTTCCACACGGCCCCTTACTCGCGTCTCCGTCAACTGCAAGCTTTCCCAGCGAAACTCACATTGCGGCGGCTTTTGAGGGGCAGTGCTTATTATATAGAGCGAAGTCATATTTGGCTAAGTCATCATGAAAATGATGAGAACACAAGGTTTGGGCTATATTGTGGTATCGTTGCAAATATGAACTCTGACCACTGATTCTTCACATGCTCGTCCCTGGGCAATGAAAACAAGTGGCTAAACTCTCTTTGCGATGTAGAAAACAGCGTCTTCTCGACATGATGCAATTCAGCTGAAGTTTTTGGATGTGTTCTAGACTTCAAGTTCCGTCTGCGCGCACATTTGTTGGGAGCAGCCAATGAGCTAATGTTTTGTCTCTACGTCACGACGAAACAGCTAATGACTAGGGTTGGGTATCGAGAATCGAGTATCGATTGGAACAGGGACTAACTTTTCGTTTTTCCCGGAATCGTTCAAAAGTTAAAATTTCGATTCCTAGTTTCGATATTCACAGTCCACCGAACGGAAGAAGAAACCGCTGAACAACACCAACGAAGAAGCGTCTACCGGAAGTGTTGGCATAACCGCGCGAGTCGAACATGAGTAGCTTACGTCGGCGGTCCAAAGTGTGGCTTCACTTTTCTAAAAATAACAAAATCTCGGCAAAATGCAAAATTTGTGACAGAAGGAGTATTTCCTTCAGAAAGACCGTTGGTTAGCAAGGTTAGCTAAACTTTTTTGACCCTGCCTCTTAAAAGAATCGGAATCGAGAATCGTTGGGAACCGGAATCGAAACAAGGAATCGGAATCAGAATCGTTCAAATTCAAATGATACCCAACCCTACTGATGAGTCGTTTCAAAAACAATTCATTTCATAGACTCAGAGTCGACTCTCACATTTGAAAGACAATAACTTTATATACGGTGCACTTTCAGATATAAATCATTGCAGGATGTTTTCATTCCCTTAAAGCTATAGTCCACACTACATGAACAGTCATTTTCAAAAATCCATGATAGGTGCTCTTTAACTAAACATCAAGAGGAAAGGCATGGTTTCCATGAGGCTTCTCTAAAAAGCAGAAAAGGTATGTAAATTTGATGATGATGTGTACGTTCGATTGTAGGCTCTTCCTCACAGTGAATACTGACACATGTGCCTTGATCTGCCTTGACTAAGTATTAGGGCTGTCACTTTGGTGAAAAAATCCTGTTCGGTTGTTGAGTCACAAGTGTTCATTGAATCGATTGTAAAATCGATTTCCCATCTAAAGACGTTTCCATTTCAGGCAATTCCACGGACACCTAACAGACATTAGGACGAGCGTAAAGAGGGCGCTTGAGACTAGGGTTGCCATCCGTTCCGTATAATACGGAATCGTTCCGTATTTGACACATAAAAGTCTTGTTCCGTATTGAACTGATACAGAACGCACTTTGTTCCGCATTTTTGAGAATCAATTCAGTGCAAATCCATGACAGACACATAGCTTCTAATATGTGTCATATCATAACCTAAAACATTATAAAACGGTCAAACTAGTATAACTTCACAGTAAGGTTAGAAGCAAAAAATATGTTCTTGTTGATGTTTGAGGGGTTTAGCTGACTGAGGACGTCCATAGTTTAATCCAAAGATGACACTTGTCAGGATTTGACTTCGGTTTTGGGAAGGGAAAAAACGGACACCCCCTCCAACCTCTCTGGGAAACGCGTATCTGTGTTACAAACGCCCGAGACACAACGTTTAACCATATTATTGATAAAACCACGACGGTGATAGACCAAAAATATGAGCCGCCTGTGTTGAAAGTCAATGGAGCGCTGTGAAAAAAAAAAACCCACACAGACATATAAACTACATTAAAAGCTGGACTTTCACCAGAGGGGGGACTTAAAAGTATTCAATAACCATTGGGTGACACAAATCGAGTGTTATTAGAAGTACAGTAAGGAACGAAGCGAAGACTCACCGCTGGGTTACACATGTCCTGGTCCTCGCGGTCACGCCCCCGCCACAGCTGCGACTGCATTCGCCGTACGGACCCCACTCACCCCAGACATCTCCAGTGGGTTGCTGTTAACAGTGGGGAATCATATGTTTCTATTAGGGCTGGCAAACCGATTAATCGCGATTAATCGCATCCAAAATAAAAGTTTTTAAAAGTGTTTACATAATATATGTGGGGGCACTGTGTATAATTATTATATATATATATATATATATATATAAATACACACACATGCTTGTATATATTTAAGAAATATTTTCATGTATATTCTGTATATAGATTTATATATAATTTATATTATATATAAATATAAATATTTTATATATAAATAATATTTTTTCTTATATATACATGCATGTGTGTTTTTTAAATATATACAAAATAATTCTACACAGTGCACCCACGTATATTATGTAAACACAAACTTTTATTTTGGATGCGATTAATCGCGATTAATCGGTTTGACAGCCCTAGTTTCTATCAAATAACATAATAAGAAGGTAAAGCTGCAATGAAATAAAAGCAGCAAGAGATATGATCTAGCTCATTGTGATGTACAACACTTGAGTATAGTAGAGTGTATAATGAATGTTGATATTTGGGATTTCTAATGACCGATGGCCGATACAGACACCGCAATCTTGAGAATCTGCTGATATTTATGCATATCTGATTCAATTTTCTTTTTCTTGATCAGTTTTGAGTATCTATACCACATTAACTACATACTACTACATTATAAATGAAAAAAAGTGAGTATGTGTGTGTGTGTGTGTGCCTACTTTTGGGGAAAATTTTGCAACCAGAGGTGACAAAATCTCTGAAAACTTCCCTTTAGGGACATCCTTATATGTAAATCTGATATAAAAACAATCTGGTGTGTGTGTGTGTAATGTCTAATTTGTATAATGAGACTGGTATTACAACGTAAACATTATTTATGAGGACATTTCTTCAGTCTTCATATTTAAAATGGCTTTGAAAACGTACAAAGCAGTGTTTTATAAAATTTTTTTAAAAATGCATAATATAAATAAAGTATATATATATATATATACACATATATATATATATATATATATATATAAAGTTTTCTGTGATGGGTAAGGATCAGGTTAGTGTGTGTGTGTAAATATACGTTAAATCTAAAAATAAAATGTCAGTGTTAAAAAGACACTGCTACATCTGGTAAAATCGTGATTTCAGAAACTAAATTGAAAATTACTATTTGTGTTACACAAGACAAGAGTTCCAACGTTCCTCAAAATTGCATGAACATAAGTGTATGCACTACAAAAACATTTCTTTTGAAATGCATGGTGTAGATTTTTGATAACAGACATGACAGATAAAACATATAGATGATCTTTAATTGAGCAAAACTATCATAGTATGAAAGGTTCGCATAAAGAGCACCGCAAAAGTGTGTGTACATTTAACATGCAAATGAGCCGCTTTACCCGAAGAAAACGGCTTCGATACTCCGGCAACAACAAAACTGGAGAATCTCACGTAGCTAAAATGTCAGAAATTGTCAATTGTCAAAAAATTCGAGCCATTTGGTTCATTCAACGAACGAAATGAACCAAATGACTCGAAAAAAGATTCGTTTTGATGAACGAGTTCGAACAGGAGAGTCACGAACGCGCATCACAGAACAGAGCAAAGCCAGCATTTGTGCTTATAAAACTTAAACTTTTTAATTTATTTTTTAAATGAGCGATCGTTTCGCTTGATAAGACCCTTATTCATCGTCTGGAATCGTTTAAAGCCCTTTGAATAGTTTGCAGTTTGCACTTAAACTCTCATTTGGACCTTGAGCCGTTTGGACCCCATTGAAGTCCATTATATGGAGAAAATCCTGGAATGTTTTCATCAAAAACATTAATTTCTTTTCGACTGAAGAAAGAAAGACGTGGACATCTTGGATGACATGGGGGTGAGTATATTATCAGCAAAAGTTTTTTTTAAAGTGAACAACTCCTTTAACCCCTTAACGCCCAATGTCGCAAATATGCAACAAACCAGCCGAGATAACGTCTGCATTCCCCCAATGCCCGGTCAGTGCATACTCGCTACGGACCTAGGACCTTCGACAAGCACTTGTTTCTAGTGGGACCGCAAAGTGACGGACTTATTTCCTGTTTACGCACGGTCAGGAACATTTGCAACATTTGCAACATACCAAATTGATCATTATGCCCGCTGTTGCAGATTTGCAACATACCAAATTTGACCCCAAATTGACCATTTGCAACATACCAAATTGACCCCAAACTGACCAATGCCCGCTGTTGCAGATTTGCAACATACCAAAATTTTGATTTATTTGTTGTGCAAAAGTGAAATTGATAATCTCAACATTATTTACCATCTACTTAAAGGCAAAAACACACATAAAACATTTTTTTATATACAGCTATATAAATTCGGGCGTTAAGGGGTTAACTTTATTCAACTTTACCATTACAGGCTGGCTGTTTTAATCAATTTTGCATAATAATTCCCCTTTAAAGTTTTTTCTCTTACACCGTACTGGGAGTTTTCCTTAACATTTACATTTTTCGGTCCCACTTTATATTAAGTGGCTTTAAGTACTATGTACTTACATTGGAATTAATAATTTGATACAATGGACTTATTGTGTACATACATGTTTTTACATTGTACTTACATTTTAAAATTCCATCATGTAATTACAGCTATAATTAATTTATGTAATTACATTTGTAATTACACAGTTGACCCTCCCCTTACACCTTAACCTACCCTTAAACAGACCCATACCACCACACCTGTCCCTAACCTTACCAGTATCACACCTCAATAGAAGCAAAACTGTTTTACAATACAAAAGGAACACTATAATACATTGTACTTATTGTTCAATGTAAGTACATAGTACTTAAAGCCACTTAATATAAAGTGGGACCCATTTTTCTATTCCAGGGTTCATCGCTGTAATCTACTTTACAAGGTGAAGCACATGTGATTCATTGGAGTGTACTGCAGTGTTTCACTCACCGTAAACACAGAGACCAGTAACAGCTGCACACAGACCACAACCGCCAGCATCCTGATCACTGAAGGGGACAGCAGACACGCTGAAAACACAACCGTGCCATCAGTGCCCACATGACGAGTGTAAAACATACCTGTTTTTTTGCCAATTCAGAGCTCACACACACCCAATGTCCTGCAACAGACAATGGTTTGTGTTAGTTTTTTGTTGATTTTAAAAAAGCCCCTGAAGCTGTGCATGCTCAAACAGACAAGACACATCCCCTCGTCTGAAAACATGAACACACACTATTAGGAACGCCTGCCAAAAAGCCCCTTTCACCCCTTAACTGTCACCGTCCCGGTACTGGGACGCCTAACTTTACTTCACTATATTTCTATTAAATCCTAATCTAATTATGACAAATTATATATTGTTGGAAAGGTCTAAGACTTCTAAATAGATATTCTACCCCTGTTTTGTGTTCCAAATTACGTAGGAAGAGTAATTGATGAATTTATGACAAGAGTGCACCTCAAAAAAATCTGCATCATAACATGAGGTCTGACCTTAGTCACAAAAAGTAGATGTACCCACTTGTAATCATTGAAACTTCTGTTTTTATGCTATAAGTTCATAATGAAACATATTATCTAGTGTTTTTCAATAAAAAAAATAAAAATTACAGTATAATGTTATCCTCTAAAAATTATAATATGTATATATATATTATCCTAAAATATAATATAATTTTTTTATCGCCTTTTTCATTATATCACATTTTAGTAGTTATCATAAAGTTGGTATCATTTGAAAGCTTATAAACTCAGAATTCATCCTGTGAAAACCAGTTTATAATTGAACATTGCATTACCATATAAACGGTACTTATTTTATCAGGCTCCTCCCCTTTTGGGCATCATTATATTTATAATTTATAATCAAAACCTTTTCTAATCTTGACAAAACATATATCTCAAGGTTCCAAATTTTGTGACAAAATTGATATTTAGACAGAAATGTATTAATTTGTAAAGGCAGAATGTATACAACTAAATTCAATGGAATTCAATGGCACCCGGTGGCTATTTTTGGTACTACGCCTAAACAAAATCACATGGGAACTTCAATTTTTGTGATATCAACTTCAAATTTGGAACATAACTTGGTTAGATTTATGCCTTTGATTTTATAGTAATTTTATAGTAAAAAATATTTTGTAAAACATATATTTTATGTAAAATAAAAAATATATCGAACAGTATATTTGATTTACTGTAAATTTAAACTTCCATAACTTTTTCATACTTTCATTTTTTGAAGTGTTTTCACTTCAGTAATAATCTGCTGAGTGTTATCTTTAAAACAAGACCAAACTTGGATATATATTCCAAAGCATTCTTGAATTACAACCATTTAAGTGTGAATAGCGCATTTTAACCCCCATTCTCAAAAAGGGGGGTGACAGCTAAGGGGCTAAAGCATTAATTGAGATTTATCATGTGCACTCATCACCTTGCAGATTTTGTTTATTAGGTACCCTAGAAAAAACCTGGGCATCAAACACTAAACGACACACTGGCAAACTTTCAAGTCATTCCTAACACAACTCGCAAAGAAACAAATAAAAACGTGCTGAAAAATTGGCTCAAAATATCAAACATGTTTCATATCCTCCAACTGGATTGATTGATTCAAATCTGCCTGTCATACACACATTTCCTGTGTAATTGGACAACTCCCAAAGTCTGTAGACTGGCTCTGAAATTTCGCTACTTAAGTTGACTTTAACAGACTGTACTCTTAAAAATAATGCTTCTTTATTGCCACTAATGCTTCCATTCAGAACCTTATAGTTCCATGAAATCTTCCATTGCACAAGGTTCTTTAACCCCTTAAAGGAGAACTCTGGTGCAAAATGAACCTTTGCACTCTTTCAAAGAAGCCATCTTTGAAAAATAGTCTCTACCAGTCGATCTACGAACGCCGATCCAAGTGCGCTGAACTGTGCAGAATCTCTTATGGTCCGTTGTTTCCGGAAGAAACACAAACACGAACCATTTTCTTCTCTTCAATATGTACACGTAGCCTACTGTTCGCGCTCATCTTATCACCTTATTCACATCTCACTAGCACACATGGATCGGCGTTCGTAGAACGACTGGTAGAGACTATTTTTCAAAGATGGCTTCTTCCTGTATTCGCAAAGTTGACTGTGTGTATAAAATATCTTCTTATTAAACTGACAAAGTTCTCAATGCTTTGGTTTGAATGTAGGGACCCTTATTATGCTACCATGTTACTGTGGGGCTATTTTGAGCCTTGTTAGTGGTAATAACAAGCGATTTTTATTTGTCTTTAATCTATGCCCCATATACTAGCGTTATACTAGCGTTATAGGCTAAACTGTTTTTAGAGATAAAACTATTTACATTCGGCAATCATGAAAACAAATCTCAGATAACGCTTGACTAGGTAGCAATGTGTAATTAGACCCAAGGTTCATTTTGCGCCGGAGTTGTCCTTTAACTGTCACCGTCCCTGTACTTTACTTCACTATATTTCTATTAAATCCTAATCTAATTATGACAAATTGTACATCGTTGGAAAGGTCTAAGACTTCTAAGTAGATATTCTACCCCTGTTTTGTGTTACAATTTATGTAGGAAGAGTAATTGATGAATTTATGACAATAGTGCACCTCAAAAAATCTGCATCATAACATGCGGTCTGACCTTAGTCACAAAAAGTCGATGCACCCACTTTTAATCATCGAAACTTCTGTTTTTATGCTAAAAGTTCATAATAAAACTAGGGCTGTCAAAACGATTAATCGCGATTAATCGCATCCAAAATAAAAGTTTGTGTTTACATAATATATGTGGGTGCACTGTGTATAATTATTTTAGATATATAAACACACACACATGCTTGTATATATTTAAGAAATATTTTCATGTATATTCTGTTAATAGATTTATATATAATTTATATTATTTATAAATATAAATATTTTATATATAAATATTTTTTTTCTTAAATATACATGCATGTGTGTTTTTATATATAATAATTATACACAGTGCACCCACATATATTATGTAAACACAAACTTTTATTTTGGATGCGATTAATCGCGATTAATCGTTTTGACAGCCCTAAATAAAACATATAATCTAGTATTTTTCAATAAAAAATTATAGAATAATATTATCCTCTAAAAATTATAATATAAATATACTATGGAAAAATTATAATATAATATATATTAGGGACTGATATTTATATTAAAATACAAAAAACTTGGCGACTTTAAGAACTGCTCACAGAGTGGTTCTTTTGGGGAACCAAATGGTTCCTCTATTGGCTGTGATGGTCGGCCATTGACCAATATTGGCCTTTTTTTTTTTGCAGTGTGTTCCACATGTCAGCTCTATTCGGCCCCGCGGGTGACAGTCTGGCCTGTTGAACCTGCGTCTGGACTGCTGGTGAGAGATATTACTCTAACTGTTCAGATTACCCAATGAGAATAAAGGAGAAAGTGATGAAAGCAAGTAAAGAGGTCAAGAGGGCACAGACAGAAGGCTGTTCTAAAGTTATCTTTTCTTACTTCTTGATCATTCCAAAACACACATATCTATCAACATAAGACACACCTGGAATGTATTTTGGTATACATGGTATGCGCGTGACGTCACCGTCGGTCAGAGCGCCTGCAGTTCCTCACAGCGAGTGGCAAAAAGACTGAGCGGCTGTATTTGTTATTAGTGTGAATGCCGTGGAAAACAAACACAACACATATAAAGTGGGAAAGAGCTTTGAGATTGACTGTACAACTAGATTTGACAAAAAAACAACAAAAAAACGGAGGAATGTTTTTACAAACTGCTATAGAAAGAGGAGCAAATGGATCGAAACAACTGGACTCAGCGAAACAACTCAGCGAAAGGTGGATCTGCAGTTATCATTTTGTGTCAATATGATGAATTAAGCTGTAAAACCATACACATAATTTTGTATTGTTATATACAGTATATTAACAACTCATCAATTAAACATTTATCATTGCATATTCTGCATTATTGGATGTTTTTTAATAAACACTGACCAAAAAAACTAAAGTTTTAGGGCTGGACGATATATATATATATATATATATAAGTGATCATCTGGATTTAGACCTACCTATATTATATTTATATAAAGCGTTCACAGGCAAATTTGCTTTATGTTTAGGTCTACTGTATATTGCTTTTATTTCCCCGGTGTCGAAATCAGGCAAACATAAATGTCAGGCAACACGATTCCTGGCTGCATGTCAACATCCATGGATCACTGGATCTTTAGTAAGTTGTAAGGAACACTATATTGAGTCCAACATTTAGTTTAAATTGATAAAATTGTTCGTTTTAGTCGCATTTTCGCAGTTTCTCCTATTAAATCCAGTCGCGCAGCAGATCTTTTGCCACTCAGTCAAGCTGAGGGGGGTGGTTTTGGCGGGAAAGGGACGTCAATGCAATTCCCTCTATTGGTGTTTTTGGAAATATGGTATTGCTGTGAAATACCCTTTATGTTTATGAGAGTAAAGTCACATACATAGTGTATTCCAGTTTTTAGAATTAGCCTACTGTAAAATTTGTATTCAAACACTGATTAGAACTGAAGCAGCAAACAGAATGCAGTTTTGATGGGCGTTTTGATTATTTTAACGGTAGTGAGCACAAGCACATTGCATATCACATGTAACCAAGCCTTAGGCACCAATAACCTTGAAGTGCATAGAAGAGCTTGCATGACTGACACTGCCAGACTACCAGAGGCTAGGATTTATTGTCATCGCAATTAATCAGTGAACATAAAAAGTGCAACTAGACACAATCTGTCTCAGATGGCTATTCATAGTTCAGCTCAACTTTGGTTTATTTTACAAAAATATGTCCAATCATTTTAGAAAAATATACTCTACGTATATCAAAAATAGATTCAATTCAGTACCTAAATTCCTCAATCAATCAATCAATTAATCAATCAAATTCATCACCATGTGTTAACGTCAAAACCCAATTCATGATTTCTGGGTTTGTGTGACGTTACTGTGATCTGAGGTTTGTGTACAGGATCAGTGATGAATGTGTGGCACTTTTTGTTTGGAAAAAAGTACTGTAACTGTCAGCAAACCGTGAAAGCTTTTTAATATCCACCAACTCAGTGATGCCAATATAATATCAACTTCTGAGTAATCAAGAAAGCCTCTCATAAAGCATGTTCTAACAGCCTGAAACAAGCTACAAATGTAGTTTAATATGAGAAAGCTGCCAGAGCATGCTGCCACCTGCCAAGACCGCTTCAACATGAGAGCTTCTGAACTGAAGAAGCCAAAGAAGTAAACTTTACTTGTATGTAATATCCATTAACACACCATACAGTTATCATATACTGTCAAAACTGCATCACTACAGCCAAAATATACCACAACAAAACTAAAACAAACAAACAAAAATGACAGGACGATACACTGCATCTAAAACTAAACAGCGTGTTGTTAATTTAATAATTTAAATAAAATAAACACCACATGACTATTGTAGGTAACTGCAAGGGTGGTTAAATAATGCGACATAACAAAAACATTAATAAAGGACATATAAAACATACTTTGATTTTAACTTTCGTTTAATGTCATCCGTTTCTCGTATACTATTCACTTTCATTTCAATGTTTGTACGTTTTTGTTTGTTGTTTTTCTGTAAAAATGACCTCCAAATGACCGAATTCATTCAGATAAAGAAAACTGATAAGACTCGTTTTAATCAATAATCCAGCCACAGAACACACATTAATCTCCATTAGAGATCGATGAAACTATCACTTGATGAACTGTCCGTGTTTCAGCGAGAACGTCAACAACTTTTTGTCTCACACAGAAAACATATTGAAAGAAATAGTAGGTAAGTAGGTAATAGTAAGTCATAACTCACTTTTTCCAGCTGTCGAAAGAAAACAGAGTTGATGTTCGCATCTCACGACGTAGATGAATCTCTCTCTCTCTCTCCCTCTCCCTCACTCTCCCCCTCACACACACTCTTTCTCTCCCCCTCTGAAGCGCGTGAGAAGACTGGTGTTAAATGTCCACAGTGAGTGAGTCACACACACACACTAGAGAGAGAGAGAGAGAGAGAGAGAGAGAGAGAGAGAGAGAGAGAGAGAGAGAGAGAGAGAGAGAGAGAGAGAGAGAGAGAGAGAGAGAGAGAGAGAACGAACGAAAAATACCATGATAACTGCCATATAGGCCTATTGTACAAGTGTTGGCTTGAGAAGAATACTGTTATTCTATTTAAACGTAGGCTATTGTAGTTATAGAACTAAAATAGTTGACTGTAGAGCTGCAATCACTAAACTCAGCTCAGTGTGCTTCAAATTTAATAAAAAAAGTAGCTACAAACATTTTACAAAACACATAGGCCTATTGATATCTGATCAAATACTTCACGTTTTACTACCAAATCAATTGAACTTTCACTGTTTTCCTTTATATCGCACATGAGTTACTGATCATGAACGCACCCCCACATCTGTAATAATTTGAATAATCGTCACTTTTACAGATTGCAACAGCATTTCAAAAATATTTTGAGGGCATTAATGTTTTGCTGACTTATAATAGACCTTATTCAGAGCAGTGCCATGACAGGTATGAAAGTGAGGCTGTGAGGGATAGACTTACCGTGTTTCCAATGGCATCCGCTGTAAAAAGCTGAATAAAGCGGCTAGATTACTTACAATTTTCCACAGCTCACATTGTCGAGAGTTTTTTGTCAACGGACATTTCTTGGAAAGATATTTTTCCAGTGTTTCATGGGCAGAACAATCCGAAAACACATTAAATAACAGTACGGCCCATTGAAGAGATGCAAGTCTATCCCTCACAGCCTCGCTTTCATTCTCATTAAAAATCAAAGATGGCGCAGCCGTGAATAAGGCGTATAGGCTACATGTCATGAACATTTATCTATTCATTTATTTGTTATGTGGATGTAGGAGATGAACCCAAATGCAAGCAGAGTGCGATGAAACGGTTTAATGGTAACAAACTAGAAAACAAAACCCATGAGGGGGCAAAACAGAACTGAAGGGCTGAATACCAAGACTAGGAAAATAAAGTAAACTAGAACAGGATACAGACTTGATGACTAGGAAATGAGAATTAACAGGTATTCAAACCACAACTCTTAACACGAGATACAGACTAGTACTCACAGATTGCGACTCACAATGTTTGACAAAGTTTTACAATGAACCAGCACAGGACAGCAATCACAAGGGGATTATAAAGGGAGACTCTAATGACAAAGACAGGTGAAACTGACTAGACAATAATGACAAGACAAGGATAACAAGGGGGCGGGGTTATGAAACGAGACAACACAAGCACATGGCCCAAACATGCCATGCACTTGTACTCAAAACATGGGTCTGCCATGATCCTGCCACAAGACTAGAAAAATCAATGACATGACGGCAGAATCATGACAGAACCCCCACCTTAAGGAGCTGCTTCCAGACACTCCTCAAAGGGACATTAAACATGAGACATGACAGACTGTGAAAAAGACACAAACCAACAATACATGACAAAAACTAACAAAGGCATACAAGAGAAAACGATAACAGGGTTGGGATGAAACAAAAAAAAAAAACAAACATGGCAGAGGAGGTGGAGGAATCACAGAGTTCACAGGGGGTGGTCCAGGGTGGATGGGAGTGCTGGAGGTCTTAGGTCCACGGGATGAGGGCGGGGAACGAGGAATCCGGGCAGGCTTGGAGGGGGACATGCCAGGAGGGGACTTAGGGGAAACAGTACGGGGTATAGTGGCGACAGGGTAAACAGTCCGGGGACTAGTGGCGACAGGTACAAACGGGGAAACAGTCCGGGGACTAGTGGAGACAGGGACGGACGGGGAAACAGTCCGTGGACTAGTGGAGACAGGGACGAACGGGGAAACAGTCCGGGGACTAGTGGAGACAGGGACGGACGGGGAAACAGTCCGTGGACTAGTGGAGACAGGTACAAACGGGGAAACAGTCCGGGGACTAGTGGAGACAGGGACGAACGGGGAAACAGTCCGTGGACTAGTGGAGACAGGGACGAACGGGGAAACAGTCCGGGGACTAGTGGAGACAGGTACGAACAGGAAAACAGTCCGGGGACTAGTGGAGACAGGGACGAACGGGGAAACAGTCCGTGGACTAGTGGAGACAGGGACTAACGGGGAAACAGTCCGGGGACTAGTGGAGACAGGTACGAACAGGAAAACAGTCCGGGGACTAGTGGAGACAGGGGCGAACGGGGAAACAGTCCGGGGACTAGTGGAGACAGGTACGAACAGGAAAACAGTCCGGGGACTGGTGGAGACAGGTACAAACGTGGAAACAGTCCGGGGACTAGTGGAGACAGGGACGAACGGGGAAACAGTCCGTGGACTAGTGGAGACAGGGACTAACGGGGAAACAGTCCGGGGACTAGTGGAGACAGGGGCGAACGGGGAAACAGTCCGGGGACTAGTGGAGACAGGTACAAACGTGGAAACAGTCCGGGGACTGGTGGAGACAGGTACAAACGTGGAAACAGTCCGGGGACTGGTGGAGACAGGTACAAACGTGGAAACAGTCCGGGGACTAGTGGCGACAGGTACAAACGGGGAAACAGTCCGGGGACTAGTGGAGACAGGGACGAAGGGGGAAACAGTCCGGGGACTAGTGGAGACAGGTACAAACGGGGAAACAGTCCGGGGACTAGTGGAGACAGGGACGAACGGGGAAACAGTCCGGGGACTAGTGGAGACAGGGACGAACGGGGAAACAGTCCGGGGACTAGTGGAGACAGGGACGAACGGGGAAACAGTCCGTGGACTAGTGGAGACAGGGACTAACGGGGAAACAGTCCGGGGACTGGTGGAGACAGGTACGAACAGGAAAACAGTCCGGGGACTAGTGGAGACAGGGGCGAACGGGGAAACAGTCCGGGGACTAGTGGAGACAGGTACAAACGTGGAAACAGTCCGGGGACTGGTGGAGACAGGTACAAACGTGGAAACAGTCCGGGGACTAGTGGAGACAGGGACGAACGGGGAAACAGTCCGTGGACTAGTGGAGACAGGGACTAACGGGGAAACAGTCCGGGGACTAGTGGAGACAGGGGCGAACGGGGAAACAGTCCGGGGACTAGTGGAGACAGGTACAAACGTGGAAACAGTCCGGGGACTGGTGGAGACAGGTACAAACGTGGAAACAGTCCGGGGACTAGTGGCGACAGGTACAAACGGGGAAACAGTCCGGGGACTAGTGGAGACAGGGACGAAGGGGGAAACAGTCCGGGGACTAGTGGAGACAGGTACAAACGGGGAAACAGTCCGGGGACTAGTGGAGACAGGGACGAACGGGGAAACAGTCCGGGGACTAGTGGAGACAGGGACGAACGGGGAAACAGTCCGGGGACTAGTGGAGACAGGGACGAACGGGGAAACAGTCCGGGGACTAGTGGAGACAGGGACGAACGGGGAAACAGTCCGGGGACTGGTGGAGACAGGGGCGACTGGGAAAACTGGGGTACTGCAATAGTGGCAGCAGCAACAGACTCAGACACAGAGGAAACAGAGGATGGGAAAACGGGACTCCTGATGGGAGACATGGCCGGCAAAAGGGCAGGACTGGGTGCTGCGCTCTCGGCGACAGGCTCGGGTGCAACGCTCTCGGCGGCAGGCTCGGAGACTGAGGGCGAGACAGGACGGACAGGG
Organism: Cyprinella venusta; assembly: GCA_038021265.1. Taxonomy (NCBI): domain Eukaryota; kingdom Metazoa; phylum Chordata; class Actinopteri; order Cypriniformes; family Leuciscidae; genus Cyprinella; species Cyprinella venusta. The sequence goes on along the minus strand of CM075875.1, from coordinate 32,159,283 downwards.
ACTTCGAGGATCTTTGCTAGACACGACAAATAATCAGACAGGGTCCTGGCAGCCAGGACGACAGGCATTTCATGTTGTGACTGCAAAACTGCATTAGCCGCTCGATCGGCCGCGGCTCTCTCAGCAGGGATCACTGCATCAGATCTCGCCCTCTCAACCGCAGGCTCAGGAATCGCGCTTCCAGCAGCAGATACAGGACAAGCGTTCACAGATGCAGCCTCAGGAACAGCGGTCACGGCTGCAGACCCTGGAACAGCGCTTACTGTTGCAGCCTCAGGAACAGCGGTCACGGCTGCAGACCCTGGAACAGCGCTTACTGTTGCAGCGGTCACGGCTGCAGACCCTGGAACAGCGCTTACTGTTGCAGCCTCAGGAACAGCGGTCACGGCTGCAGACCCTGGAACAGCGCTTACTGTTGCAGCGGTCACGGCTGCAGACTCTGGAACAGCGCTTACTGTTGCAGCCTCAGGAACAGCGGTCGTGGCTGCAGATTCAGGAACAGTGCTCCCAGTAGCAGTGGTGGGTAGAGAAACCATGGCGGACTCAGGAGAAGACGGCGATGTGGAACAGGAAGCTCCCTTCTTCCTCCTCTTTCTCTTTGGCCGCGGAGCAATGGTCACAGCAGGACTCGTGATCGGCTGGCCTGGCTCTGCAGAAGACGAAACGAGAACAGGGAAGACCACTTCTGGTTGGGTGAGCTCAGATGACGATGAGTCCGAGGGGGAAGTGCCTGTTGGTCCTCTTGGTTCCTGAACCCGTTCATAGATACACTCTGGACATGGTTGCCTTAAACCTAGCCCGAACACACTCCCCTGCTGGCCCGAACTCACATTGCATTTAACGTTCCATGCCGGAGCACTTTTTGTTTTGAAGGAAACAGGAAGAAAAGTGCTTTCGCTAATAGACTGTCTAATAGATTTATCATTTATGCCACGCAGCAATTTTCACTTGATTGTGCTGCTGTATCATAGGATTATTTCGATTACTATTACAAACTAAAATTCATATTCATCAATAAGGTGAGAACCAGACCAGTTATAAAATAACTCGAATTAATGACAGTGTAGTATCCAAGTAGTAATAGAAGATGTTTGCTGTGGTAATGATTACAGCAGCGCACACAAAAGTAGTAGCCATCACACTACATGCGAACCACGCCCAGGCCAAACTGAACCTGGGCTCTGGTCCACCTCTTCTAAGCGGGCCAGAGACGGCGCCCGGGCACGGCACGGACTATGGAGCGATCACACTAGTCAAACGAACCAGAGTTTGGCGTTCAAACGTGCTTGGGCATGATTCAGATCGCCTAGTGCGAGTACACCCTGAGCAACTGTCAGTGGTGGAGATTTTTTAGTGACTCTTTCTGTAGTCACTTCATTATTTCAGTAGGTGGCGACAAATTACTTTCTCTATGAGTGAGTCATTGAATTATTCACTCATGCTATTTATTAAAAAAACACTGCAGCTTTTGTGTATTGCTCAAAGAGGACTGTTTTTTTCATCTTGCAGTTTGAAGTCAAGATTGAAATCAAGATTGACCCTATTTACTTTGTTGCTTGTGCATTACTAGTCTTGTGGTGAACAATTCATCTGTGCAGATTAATTCACGTGTTTGTCTGACGACGATTTGTCTGATGAAGATGATTCAAAATGATCAAAAACAACCTCTCTTGTTTTCATTTTTGTTATACACTTATTGCTATACACATTTTAAGTGCAATTTAAAGTTGTACAGTTTACTTTTACTCAAACTTTCACACTGGTTTTGAGTAAAATTTTCTTTCTAGATGCTCTTTTTAATTTAAATATATGATTAATATTCTAGTCTAGTTTTCAGTAATGGTTTAAACTATTTTATAACTTCCAATAACAGATATTTAACCTTTATTTAAACCTTTATTTAACCTTTATTTTGATCTAATAATTAATCTTCATTATTCTTCATTATCCTGATTCATTAATCTGCTGAGGTAAAATAAGTAGCTACGCCATCTAGCTTCAAGAGCTGGTATTGGCAGGATTTACCTTCATCTCATTTACACTGACAGCTTAGACACTGAGGCAGATAAGCACCATCAAATCATCCATACACCATGCTTTAAAGTTAAAGGTGCTGTTTGTAAGAATGACAGCTAGTGATGGAAATAGGTACTGCATATCAGAGATCGTTGTTTCCCCCTCCTCCTCAAACCCGACTGAGGACAAGCAACAGGAACGAAAGCCGAGAAGAATTAGGTGAGTTAATTTATCCGCATTTTAATATGCTCTCCTTCATATAGTTTTATAGATGGATATTGTGGCTTTTTAGGTTGTGTGGAATCTGCAATCTCTGACCCAGTTTGTTTGCTCGTTTCCAAGGCTACGATACACTGTGTTTCCTGGCAACTGGCATGCCGAGGAGTTGAAGTACTATTGGGTGAACTGGGAGTGGGCGGAGTCACACAGACCAAAACAAAACCAACTGACAACATGGAAAGTGTAAAATAACATATAAAATAAATATAAGAAGTGCAAACATATGGTATTTTTATGATTTAGTACAATAACATTTACATACAGCACCTGGGTTCCTTTGGGTTTTCCATGGTCTCATTGCGGCTCATGAGGATGGGATTAGTGATATTTATTCTTTGATGTGCTTAATTATAAATTTCAAGATGATCCTCTGATAAAGGTCAGGGTGTTATGGAAGTTTGTTTCCACCACTGAATAAAAGAAAAGAAAAAAATAATTGCGACTTTTTAGCTCACAATTGCGAGATATAAAGTCAGAATTGTGAGAAATAAAGTCGCAATTACGAGATATAAAGGTGAAATTGCATGTTATAAAGTCAGATTTGCAAGATATAAAGTCAGAATTACGACATATAAAGTCAGAATTGCGAGATATAAAGTCAGAATTACGAGATATAAAGTCAGAATTACGACAGTCAGAATTACGACATATAAAGTCAGAATTACGACATATAAAGTCAGAATTGCGAGATATAAAGTCAGAATTGCGTGATATAAAGTCAGAATTGCGTGATATAAAGTCAGAATTGCGATATACTGTATAAAGTCAGAATTGCGAGATATAAAGTCAGAATTGCGTGATATAAAGTCAGAATTGCGATATATAAAGTCAGAATTGCGATATATAAAGTCAGAATTGCGATATATAAAGTCAGAATCGCGTGATAGTCAGAATTGCGTGATACAGTTAGAATTGCGAGACATAAAGTCAGAATTGCGAGATAAAGTTAGAATTGCGAGATATAAATTCAGAATTACGAGATATAAAGTCAGAATTGCAAGATATAAAGTCAGAATTGCGTGATATAAAGTCAGAATTGCGAGATATAAAGTCAGAATTATGACAGTCAGAATTACGACATATAAAGTCAGAATTACGACATATAAAGTCAGAATTGCGAGATATAAAGTCAGAATTGCGTGATATAAAGTCAGAATTGCGTGATATAAAGTCAGAATTGCGTGATATAAAGTCAGAATTGCATGATATAAAGTCAGAATTGCGATATACTGTATAAAGTCAGAATTGCGAGATATAAAGTCAGAATTGCGTGATATAAAGTCAGAATTGCGATATATAAAGTCAGAATTGCGATATATAAAGTCAGAATTGCGATATATAAAGTCAGAATCGCGTGATAGTCAGAATTGCGTGATACAGTTAGAATTGCGAGATATAAAGTCAGAATTGCGAGATAGTTAGAATTGCGAGATATAAATTCAGAATTACGAGATATAAAGTCAGAATTGCAAGATATAAAGTCAGAATTGCGTGATATAAAGCCAGAATTGCGTGATATAAAGTCAGAATTGCGAGATATAAAGTCAGAATTGCGAGATATAAAGTCAGAATTGCGTGATATAAAGTCAGAATTGCGAGATATAAAGTCAGAATTGCGAGATATAAAGTCAGAATTGCGTGATATAAAGTCAGAATTGCGAGATATAAAGTCAGAATTGCGTGATATAAAGTCAGAATTGCGTGATATAAAGCCAGAATTGCGTGATATAAAGTCAGAATTGCGTGATATAAAGTCAGAATTGCGTGATATAAAGTCAGAATTGCGTGATAGTCGCAATTCTGAGAAAAAAAGAGAAGTGCGACTTTTTATCTCACAACTCTGACTTTTATCTCACAACGGCGAGTTAAAATTCAGTTAAAATTTGTATAAATTAGTTACAATAGTAGTTAGAAAATACTAACTTTTTCCCCCTCAGAATAGTTTGAACAAATTTACAATTACGACTTTTTATCTCGCAATTCTGACTTTTTATCTCGCAATTCTGACTTTACATCTCGCAATTCTGAGAAATAAAGTCAGAATCGCGAGATGTAATACACAATTGTGAGAAAAAAAGTCAGAATTGTGAGATAAAAAGTCGCAATTACCTTTTTCATTTTTCACTCTGTGGCGGAAACAAGCTTCCATAGGGTGTAGTACCTTTTTTTCCACTAGGAAACAACATTTCTGTCAATTTATATACATAGTCTGTTTTGTTTTTTTAAAAGTAACGTTTTTAATCGAAGGACCTTTTTCAGTTTTGTTGAAATGACAATCATTCATGAACATACTAAACTTTAAACAGTGTTAAACATTCGAAATGTAAATAGGCTACATCTTTTCATGCAATTTTATATATATTTTTAACAACACTGCATAAACCAGCATATGCAGAGAATCACTTTATCATAACATACAGTGCATCATAACACTGGCCATAACACGGCAAGATTTCTGTTCAACTGCTTATTCAATGACATTCAGGGTGGTATGCAAGTGTCTTCCCACAATGCTCCGCACGTCTACACTTTAGTGTAATTACTTCATCGGGATGGTACAAAGAGATTGGTGGTTTCAAAAGAATTTGTGTATGGACATTTTAAGGTATGGATCTTTGAAAAATAATGATCCAAATGTGATATCACACACATTTTAACCAAACATTGTCATTTAAAAAAATCTGAAACAGTGCCACAGTAATTCAAGATAAAGTCATTCAAAGCCGTTTTGAACATCCATGCCGATGGAAAGCTTGTTTTAGTCCTTTTTTTAAAAACCGATTACCTGGAATGGGATATTTTTGGACATAATCTTTGCGACTTTACATGGCACCGACACCCATGTTGGTGCAATCTATAACCTAAACACTTAACACGGCCTTTTGAGGTCCAAAAGAGAGTGTGTTTCCATGATTGTTTCTCACGTGCACAGTCTCCAGCGAGTTCACATTTGGTTCGATAATCCGTTGTAGTCTGACCATGTGTTCAGGCGTTAATCAACTACAGTGGGATTTTCCTTAGCTAAATTTCAGAGGTTTCACTAAGTAACCTAGTTCCAAGGCATTGCCCTGACCCATTGCACTGAAACCAAACATTTACAGGGTGAACTCAAGTACATTCAAATCAACATGAGTATTGCATATTTGACATGGGTTCACTCCTCGGCTTAAACCCCCCCAGCAGAAGCACACGGTGTGTAATCATTACAAATACATTTCTGCATCTATGTAGTCAGGTCTCTGTCATTACCAATATCCCCAATAACATGCCACATGCGACTAGTAAACGGGTCTCCAGTTGGTCTTTCAGAGCTGTCGGCTGAGCTTCTGGGCTTGCCTCTCCTTGGCGTCAAAAGCATACTTGGTGTCCTGCAATTGCTCGATGACTTCTTTGGCCTCCTTCATGTCCTGGGCCAACTGGTTGTACTTCTCGGCGAGCTCCTGGTTCTCCCGGCGTAGCTCCACCACCAGCTGGCTCAGCTCCTCGCTCTGCCGGCCACAGTGCAGCTTCAGTTGCTCCATCTCCACGAGCGTAACCTCCATGCGCTTCACAAGGGCTTCCAGTTTTTCCTTCGACATGGTTGAGAGAATAAAGTTAGAGAGTGGCTGTGTCCTTGGTGCCTGCGGTGTGAGTATGGCCTAATCCCTCAGCGCTGGCTTGTTTTGTGTGCCATAGGACACTCCCTCACACGTCTGGTAATCTCCTTAGAGGAGCTATCCTTAGCCACATCTCCTGTAGTCTTGGTAGTGGAGGTGCTCAAGACTCACCTCCAGAGATTACAGTGCCTTGCATGGCCTCAAGTAAGCCAGCTTAATACCTTACTAGGAAGTTAATGGACACACTGTCCAAAACAACAATAGTGATCAAATTTAGCTGTCAACTGGATTGAACCAACTACAAGTTTGACGTAGGGTTTTCTGGGTGGTTGCTTATTGGCCCAACTCAAAAGAGTCCATCCTCCAATCTCTGTGATGTTCTGACTTCTCAAATTATATTTTTAGATGCTTGCAATGATATACATTTCATTTATAGTACACCGTTCATCTTGTCAGCTTCATGCATTCCTGGGGAATCAAGTCCACAAGGGTACTGTTGATAGTACCATGCTCTACTGTGGGGTTCCTCAAATACGACTCTGGAGGGCCAGCTAATCAAGGTCTTCAGGATCACTAGAAACTTCCAGGCAAATGTGTTGGAGCTAAACTGCAGAAGTTCTCCTGTGCGTACAAATACAAGATAATCCACACAATTATTAGGGAATGAGACCCAATGTTCTCTCACCATTCCTGATTTCACGTTCGCGTCTGTACTACTGCCCTGTGCGCTTTTCTGTTGTCTCCGGCTACGTTCATGTGTGAATTGAATTGAGCTTATTTTGTCCATTAGATCAAAATATATGAAAAAGCCCATACATTGCCCCTCCCCTCGAAGAAATCAGGACAGAAGTGGTCGGAAGTGGACAAAAGAGATGGATTAAAACACCAGGGGCCGGTTTCACAAAGCTATTTTAGACCGGTCTATAGTAGACAAGTTTAAAATTTGCTCAGACTAGTCTAATGCAAGATAGAACGTTTCCCAAAAATAAAGACTGACTTAATTTAGACATGTTAGGTCAGGCTAACTTAGGTCCAAGCCTCTGTTACCTTGGCAACCAGCAGTAAATCAGTTACATTACAAACAGCCAAAAGAAAATGGAAAATGGTTTACTCGATTTTTTTTTGTTTTGAAAAGTCTTATTTTACCCAGAATGCATTGCAGTAGTCCTACTTAAAGGTCCATTATTGCAAGATTGTTTCGCCACCAGGGGTCGCTAACCTCTTACAATAACAAAGGCGTATGTTAATGACGCATATTACGCATTAAGCGGAATTATGGATCTTGTCGTCAAGCTGATGGATCTTTTATGGATGAGTGAATACAGTGATGTTTTTAACATGACAGGGTGCGATTGCTAGACGTACACCAGCACCACACACAACGAATATAAAGAAATAAGGACATTCAATTCTACTGAACTACACGCTGAATTACTCACAAAGGTGAGTAACACAATTATTAGAGGAATTAAACTTGAGGTAGCGCAGCACAGTTTCACTAAACGGCATTTGAGTGTGTTGAATGTTGTTAATTAGGTTGTGTGTTGGCTGTATGAGGCTAAGCTAGATTAACATTAGAGAATAACATGTTAAACTATTTAACTTTGATTAGTTTTTATCTATATTAATTTGCTCACCTGTTTGCTCAAGTAACATGCAACACTCGCGTCTCTGTCAAGTCGAAGTTAGTCACGGACGTGGAGCTCTCGGCATCTTGAAAGATTTAGTCCTGTCTTTGTCTCAAAGTCTGCTTGCTGTGGTCCATAATGTTTGAACAAAACCATACTAGGGACGCTCACGGTGTTGAGCACGCATAACGGCCATAACCGACCCAGTTGTCCACGTCCGTCGCCATGATTACTATTGAAGTATGAGGTCAAACATGGCGGAAACCGGGGGTAACGTGGATATGAGGTCATTGACTGGCGACTCCTCACCCCTGCTCACACGCCACGTTTCCTTGGTTAAAAAATCACAATTTTCTCACAATTTACAAATAGTTGGAAACATTTGGGATATTGTAAGTAATCAACTAAACAAAATATAACATTGGCCTGGTGGTTTTTGGATATTTTACAGCAAAAATCCTGCATATTGTACCTTTAAAGATAGTCTTCAGTGCTTTGTGCAATGGTCTGATTTAGACGTTTATCTGAAGTCTGACTAAAGTACTATATCTAAGCCATAGTCAAAGTCTATCTTGTTGAAACCGGTCCCAGGTGTGAACGGGAATGCGTCTGCCTCATCTACTTGTGATCCGATTGACCAAAACACACCTTAATACCAGGATTAACCAGCACTAGCCCTCCAGGTCTGGATTTGAAGAGTTTAGTACCATCATTCCATGCAAATCAGCCATTTTATTGTCCACCAGGAAACAGTCGCAAGTCCGAAAGCAATTTGAGGTATCACGTGTTTATAAGCAAAAACACATGCCGAGGTTTAAAACCCATTGTGTTTTTGCAAAATAATCTCTGTTGATTAGATGAACAAAGGAATTGTAGACTTCAGGTGGAACGAGAAGGCTCAGCTTGACGCTAATCGCCAAGGTCCAATCACAAAGGAGAGTGGCCATCCCAGCATGCCATGCCAAGCGGTTCCCATGGAAACCACTGCTACCTCCAGGGTTTCAGGTAACATGCCAGTTCCAGAGGGTCAGGGAGCCGGGAAAGGGGGAGACGCTCCTACAATATTCAGGAATTTCTGAAATGTTCCCACCATTTCAGGCCCTTCGGCATCAGGGAGACTGAACAATAGGTCAAAAACAATGAGCCCCCACAGTGATCCACAATCACATGAGATTAGGGGACACTCACTCACACACATACACAATGTCTCAATATTGGACATATCAACAAAAGAAGACTACAGGTAAACAAATCTGTTCGGTAATAGTAGGGTGTACTGAATTGATGGCAAGAATGGTTCACACATATGTTAAATGGAGCAAACATCTTCTAATAGCAGTATGTGCACAACTGAATGCTCATTGGTCAACAAGCGGCTATGTCCGAGTGCATTGCAGGAATACTATTTTTAGGGCCCGAGCACTAACAGTGCGAGGACCCTCTTGAAACTGTTAGGGTTATTTTTTTTTCGGCAACGTAAGCGCCATTTTCGAGGCCGCAACATGCTCAAAAACTCACTAAATTTAGCACGCATGTCAGGACTGGTGAAAAATTTCGTATTTTGTGGGTTTCGTGGGTGGGCGTGGCAAAATGGCTCCCTAGCGCCACCTAAAAAAATTGGAAAAAATTAGCCCCTCGTCCACGTTCAACCTACAAGCGCGAAATTTGGTGGGGACGTGTATCATATCAAGACGCACTAAAAAAGCATCAAGAACCCATACCCTAAACTCAACAGGAAGTCCGCCATTTTGAATTTGGCGCCCATTTTGGGACGATTTGCACACTCCGTACTTTAACGAACTCCTCCTAGGGATTTAGTCGGATCGACTTCAAATTTCTTCTGTGCCTTCTAAAGGCATTGACGATGTAAAGTTGTGCTATCTGCGCGTTTTCGTCGATGGGCGTGTCCGTGGCGTCGATGATTCGCCGTGAAACAGGAAGTTGTAGTAACTTGGCTGTAAATGCTCAGATCTGCACGAAATTTTACACATTTGACAAGAGTCCCGCCCTGAACAAATCCACATGCCGACATTCACCCATAGTCATAGCGCCACCTAGTGGCAACAGGAAGTGACCTTTAACGAAGCAGCGTAGCAAATGCACAGCCGCACTGGCTGAGCTGCAGAAAATGCAACGCGGCCGTCTCAGACCCCGACGTGCTATAGGTGCGAGGGCCCACCCATCGCTGCTTGCAGCTTTAATCTTTTGGTGGCCTTGCAATTCAAATCTTTGTCACGTTTTTGACTTCCTCCAAATGTGATGCAAGTAATTGGCTCACAAAACGCTATGGACCCCCAATTTACATATTTACTGTATACTCGGTGTGAAGATAAAAAACTAGCTCAATTCTAAAATTCTTTTAACAGAACATGGTACAGACGAATGAAATTTGCTCAAATGAGCAACCCCTTTATTTGTGAATCTTTCAATTAAGTTACAAAATCTTTTCTTAAAATGACAAGGTGTGGCTAGTATGAACGTAAAAGGTAAATAAAAAAAAGAAGAGAAACAAAACAACAAAAAGATTAAACAAACAAAGGCTATCTTGTCCGAACATGAAGGAAATTTAAAAGAGAAAGTTTATACATTCCAAAATAATGCTCCCATACTTTCCAGGAGAGCACAACAGTAGCTCGGATCAGCACTTAAACTAGAGCGTGAGACGTCGTCTCAAATGGTCAAACGGACTCTGGTGGCGATAAGAAAGCTCGAGGCGTCAATCCAAAACTCAAAGTACCTTACCTGTGTGTGAAGAGTCATATCATTCAGAGGGCTTTGGTTAATGCTCGCCAAATCAGAGAAGGAATTAACATAATGCCTAGAGAGTAAATCCAAAGCAAGCACTGGTCCCAGTCGATCCAAATCCAAATTCAGTCATAACCACTGTCGGAAACGCATTCACACACGTAAGATGACTTAAGATGGTCTCTGTGTTTCCTCCAAACAAACAAAGATGTTACCAAAGCAAATATCAGATCCTGGACAGGCACTGGAATTAATAAAGAGTCATTCAATGCCAAAAACAGCCAATCCAGTCGTGTCCAGAGGAAGGGTGTGCTAGCCTACAGGGTTCACGTTCCCTGAAAGAGGGTTCTGGGAACACGCTGTAGACGGAGTGTGTGAGAAGTGACCTCTCTAGATGTAGAACTGATGAACGGCCAGCTGATCCATGAAGGGCCGCACCAGGTTATCGGTGGCGAAGTAGAACACCAGGCCGAAGGTTATGGAGATGGGGAGAGCTGGAAGAGCTTTCTTGAAGATCGCCAGGAGGAGAAGAGTTAGGCATAAACCCTGAGAAAATAGGCAGAATATTGGAAAACGCTAACGAATTGCGCATTTTTGGATGCAAAATGGATTAGGTTATTTGTATTCTTCTTTTGTTTTATAATTATATTCATTGAATTTTCTTAAAAAACGAATATATACCAAGACATCAACCGCCCAGCATGGAAGCATTTGGGTAGCAATGTTCAATTTGAAATGTAATATGCAAAATGGCAATGCATTTTTGTATTTTAATTGACATGTTCCGTTACATTTGTGCAAAAAGAAAATGAAAAATCGGTAACGCTTCCTTTTACAGTACAGTACTTACAGTGAACTTACCTAGAAAGTACTGGCTAATACAAGGTAAGTACATGGAACAGGGGTAGGTTCAGGGTTAGTACTAGTTATTACCCAGTAATTGTAGTTACTAAAGTAAGTACATAGTATTTACATGGGTAACTGGACTGTAAAAGGAAGCGTTACCGAAAAATCAATTATATAATTTACATTTGCCTTTTCATACAATAGTTTTAATATGCAAATTGAATACTGATTTTTAACGCTTTATGAGTTGCAAAATTAAAATGAAAACGTATTACAGAAATGCTCATATGTCTAACATGTTCAAGCAAAAACTGGAGCAAAATGAGCATTTAAAGGGATACTCCACTTTTTTTTTTGGAAATAGGCTCATTGTACCACTCCCCCAGAGTTAAACAGTTGGGTTTACCATTTTCGAATCCATTCAACCGATTTTCTAATATTTAGAAGAATATCAGTAACCAGACAGTTTCTGGTCTCATTGACTTCTATAGTATATATTTTTTCCTACTGTGGAAGTCAATGAGACCAGAAACTGTCTGGTTACTGATATTCTTATAAATATCTGAAAATCGGTTGAATGGATTCGAAAAAGGTAAAACTCAACTGTTTAACTCTGGGGGAGTGGTAAAATGAGCCTATTTCCAAAAAAAAAAAAAGTGGAGTATCCCTTTAAACGTTATTTTTATTTTTCTTATTTTATTTTTCTTAATTGCATTTACGCTCACATTTAAGGCGTTTCCGATTGCATTTTCATCAAGTGTCCTGCTATATTTTTTGCTTGAATATATTAAACATATCTAACCATTTCTTTAATACACTTTGATTTTAATATTGCAACTTAGAAATAGTTAAAATATGCATTCAACTTAAATATTAAAACTAGGATATGAAATTATATAATCGAATTGTCATTTTAATTTTGCACCAGATGTTGCACAAACGTTGGGAAATGTAAAATTTAAATACAGAAATGCATTGCCATTTTACATTACATTGTCATTTTAGATTTTATACTTCAAATTGCATATTGCTACCCAAATGCTTCCATACCACACAAAAAAGGGATAGCCCAGATTTTTATATAAAACAGGACCATAACATAAGGCAGATTTGTAAAAAAAGAAGAAAAAAAAAAGATTATATAGAATATAACCTTTCTAAAATAACATTTCCAAAAGATGAAGAGGGAGACAAAATAAGGTTACATGTCCAGAAAGTTACACAGTTACAATGCTCCTTGTAATATAATAGGGTGAAGACAAGGTTTGAAGGCATCCAGATATTGTCCAGACTGGCCTGTTTTTCCATGTAACACATTTGTAATCCTTTAAGGGATGGAGATTGATCACTGATCCAGTTAAGTCAAATATATTTTTCCTGGCAACAAAGGACAGAATATTATACAATTTCTTATTAGCAGACGAAGTTATTCATCTATTACCCAACACCAGTGAGACTGGGTCAAAATCGAACTGAATATTAAAGATCCTTTCCATCTCCCCAAGCACCAGAAACCAAACCATCCCTTTACAGTCAGTTACATGACCACAGACAATGTGTTATTTGTATTCTTGATTAAATAATACTCTAACATCATTTGTTTGGAGGTGACATGTGCTTTCAGTTGTCTAATGCGATTACAAACGCCCTCACATGCCCACACAAACCCAACTAAGGGTAAGATGAGCCATGTTACAAGGCAAACGGCAGGTGTGAAACCATGAAACCAATACGTTTAGGGAGAATAGTACCTGAAAAAAAGCCTTATTTAGTGAGTTTCCTGTGGGATACTTACGATGAGAATGGCCACAAAGCAGGCTAGAGTGGTGTTCCAGTCTCCGCTGGCTGTAGCGGACGCTTTACCCACCAGCATACTGTAAAATATGAAATCTCCCAGACCCAGCTTCACACCCCCTGACAAACACACAGTGAGGGTTTGGCTTACAGATAACAATATTATGCAACTTCAAAAAACATTTTTATAAAAATATCCAATATATATATATATATATATATATATATATATATATATATATATATATATATATATATATATTGTTTTCACATCACATATAGGCAGAGATATTATATAACATATCTATAGTAAACATATACATAGGTCTGTTGTTGACAGCTGATTATTGAAGATTTTCATGATCTACATATTCTGTGCAGTGAGTGGTAAGTTTACAGTAGGGACAGAAATACACTTTTAAATTAAGGGCAAATATTTGCCAACTTTACTGTTTTCAGGGGCATTTTTAGCTTTATTAGGAAATTTTTTCCCTAACCTTATTATTATCTGTGATGTCAAATTCTTACTAGGGCTGTCAAAACGATTAATCGCGATTAATCGCATCCAAAATAAAAGTTTGTGTTGACATAATATAAGTGGGTGCACTGTGTATAATTATTTTGTATATATATATAAAAACACACATGCATGTATATTTAAGAAAAAAATATTATTTATATATTAAATATTTTTATTTATATATAATATAAATTATATATAAATCTATAAACAGAATATACATGAAAATTTTTCTTAAATATATATAAGCATGTGTGTGTTTATATATCTAAAATAATTATACACAGTGCACCCACTTATATTATGTAAACACAAACTTTTATTTTGGATGCGATTAATCGTTTTGACAGCCCTAATTCTTACATTTAATGAATAAATACCACTGGAATAATAAGACTATAGAAGAGGTTACAAATAAAATTAAATGAGTATCAACAAAAAGCATTTTTTACACTGCAGAGGCTGCATCTAAAACAGAATTTACATGTATTTACACCGCAAGCACAAATGTATTAACAATGCTATTAGTTTTATGTGTTGAAAATCAATTAATTTTTTAGAAATCAAAATTGAAATATGAATCTAAAAACCACCAAGAGGTCTATGAATCAATCACCCAATCGAATTCATTCAACAGCAAATCAAGTCAGTCATCTTTATGAACGAATCTTTGAATGACTGATTCATTCAAAAACAGACAAAAATGTGTCTAATATCTATCAATATCAACTCCTTGTTCATTGAACTGTTGTATAAATTCACTTCCACATCTGCAGTCGTGCTGATATTCTGGAAAACCTCACACTTGCTCGTGTGATACTGGTTAAAGCTACACTGTGTGATTTTTACCCCCATCTAGTGGTGAAAAGGTATATGACCATCCAGTGAATATTAGTTTGTGTTCCTCTCAATTGCGATTTCGTTTTAACTCCTACGGTGGCCAATGTAGTCCAAGATTAACATGGCTTCCAGTTCGACCTCGTCCGTGAGTGTTAACTCAAACGTAAACGCGAAAGGCGAAGCTTGAATTAACGGGTATGTCCCTCTTTGGCTAATGTACTTTCAAGATGGTGCGACCGACATTAGAACCCCTTACCCGTATGTATTTTCAATGGCATATTATACACTCACGAGAATACTTTATTACTTGAACGAAGTAAATATACATTAATGAGCACATATATTTTTGAAAGAACTAAGTGTTTTTAGCTAAGAATAAACTAAAAGAGTTACACAGTGTTGCTTTAAGTATATCCTACGGTGATGCGAGCGTAGCCCTGCTGATACTCACTCTCTTCGTCGTCGTCGGCGGCGGCGGGAGGTCGTGCGGAGGGCATCTCCTGGATCTCTCGCCTGGTCTCGTCGGTGGACTCCATCGGGCCGAGCTGGTGCTGCTGATGATCCACCCACGCCGGCGTGAAACCCCCATCATCCTCCGGCTGGGCTGTGGGCGCCACTGCCACTGCTGGAGACAGAAGACGCGAGTCCATTACCCTTCAAATTGCGAATGGAGCTAATTTCGCAAAAACTACCGTCTATCGCAAAAAAATACGCTCGCATGAGGTGGTTTTCAGGCAATCCGAAAAAAAATGAATAATAGAAGAAAAATGAAGAGTTTGGTTCCAAAACGCGATAAACGCCATTTAAAAAAAAAATGAGTTACTGCAAAAATCGGACTTTTCAAAACCGACCAGATACAAAACAATGTTTAGTTTGACGTAAACGCCGTGTTATTATTAGTTTGACGTATCCGCCGTGTTATTATGTAATGTTTTCTCCCTTTCTTTCCAAACCGTGACAAACGCCAGTCTCCCTTTTCTGCAAAATGCGACATATCCGCTTAACCGATCACAACGCACCATTCACGCAATGTAAACAGTAACGGAAGCGCTTTAACTACACGCGGCTTCCGAGGGATTCTCTATTTCGTCCTTTCGATCAACAAACAAACAAAAAAATTAATAATTTTGACAGCATTGGTGAACTTTCAGTTGTTTTATTCAAAGTCAACGAAAACCGAGCAGGACCAAGCCATTTTACAGCTGATCGCCGTCATAAAGCTCAGCGGCGACATCCCAAGGTTGACAACAGCGATATGCAGAAGTAACGTTAGATCATGCTTCATAAATCAGAATTCATGATGATGTGCTCATCTTAGTTAATGTTTTAATTAAGGTGTTGTTCATCCATGAAGTCATGAATGAAAAACGTTGAACTGTTAAAAAAAAACGTTGTTAGTTCCTGATGATATTAATGTATGAACGAATGCATAATTCATTTTATCCATGAATTCATGATAATTCATGACATGTACCCTTAAAGTGTTACAGAATATTGTTATATTAAAGCAATGGATTTATAGGATTTCAAAAGAAATTCAATGTGTATGAAAGTTTTTTGATTAATTGCATTTTGAAAAAAAAATAAGTTAATGGATTTATTGCATTTTGGGGAAAAAAACAATCTGTTTTTATAATAAATCTTTGAAAATCAAAACATGGATTTCATTTTTTATTGATATTATAACCTACAAATGCTATGTGAAAATTTGAAACTAGTGAAAATAGTGTTTTTCATCTTCCCATTTTCTTGCTAAAGAAAACACAGTTTTACTCAAATTCATCAAAACGGATTTATAGCGTTTTGGAACCAAACTCTTCAAATATTCATTTTTGCGGATTTTTGCGGAAAATATTCGTTTTTGCGGATATAAGATCACCTGACTTTGACGGGCACGGTGTGTTTGGACAGAAGATGAGACGGAGTTCTTTATTAAATTCATATAAAGACAAAAGAATGACAGGAATATTGGATTATAAACCTCAAAGAAACGCCAAAATCACGAACGAGGGAGAAACATATGTGCCGCTCACAGTAAAAGGATCTCACACACAGACTCCTTCCATTAATAATTATAATGTCTAGTGTGGTGTCCACTTCTTTCTTCAGTCGAAAAGAAATGAAGGTTTTTGATGAAAACATTCCAGTATTTTCACCATATAATGGACTTCAATGGGAACCAAACGGTCCAAATGAGTTTCAGTGCAGCTTTAAACGATTCCAGACGATCAATAAGGGTCTTATCTAGGACCATTCGAGTCATGACTCAAAAAAAGATTTGTTCATCTTGATGAACGAGTTCGAACATGAGAGTCACGAATGCTCATCACAGAACAGAGCAAGGCGAGGATTTGAGCTTATAAAACTTAAACTTGTTATTAATTTATTAAATGAGCGATCGTTTCGCTTGATAAGACCCTTATTCATCGTCTGGAATCGTTTAAAGCCCTTTGAACAGTTTGCACTGAAACTCTCATTTGGACCTTGAGCCGTTTGGTTCCCATTGAAGTCCATTATATGGAGAAAAATCCTGGAATGTTTTCATCAAAAACCTTCATTTCTTTTCGACTGAAGAAAGAAAGACATGGACATCTTGGATGACATGGGGGTGAGTAAATTATCAGCAAAAGTTTTTTTTTTTTAAGTAAACTATTGGTTGTATTTTGTGTGTTTGTACCATGTGTTCTGTATCACAGCTCCATGTATGACCTTTGCAGCAAAAAAACATGTGATTAACAGTAAACACTCACCCTGGTTCTCCTGTTGAGGAACTGGATGTCTAGAATTATTCCCGGTCTCCGCAACGTCCGCCATGTTAAACAGCCACACCATGGTTGCTGACAAATCAAAGGAGCACACGTGTAAATGCGACAGACACAACTAAACGAAAAACATCGAAAAGGCCGAGAGGACAGAAGTGCTGAGAGGTTTACTACTTACAGGAGTAGATGAGCGCTGGGAAAATGGGTTCATTCCTCTCTTGAGCCGTTTCTACGAGGATACGCAGAGGTCCTTTAGGGCACAACACCGCCAACAGATCTACAGTAGTGCAAGAACACACACATCACAGCATTAACTCGCTTCACAACTGGATCAAATATGACCTTTATTTCAAATTTGACATTAATGAGACACTTATATCATATACTCTTAGGATCTCAAAGTTCATTTTGAGTTAGACATGAACAGTTCAGAGAACTGGAAATCGGATCGAGTCGCTGACTTGAGAATCGCTGCAATCAATTTGCGAATGAATCGTTCAGTGCGATTTCCAATTCAACGTTCATTGAAAAGAATTAGCTTGTTCACGAATCACAGTACGGGTGTCAGTTTGACATTTTTTATGAAATGCAAAAAGTACGATATTATGCTTTGAAATGTATAGAAGCATGTTTACCAAAATAAAAATGATCCAATAAAGTACAGACACAGACTCTAAAGTACGAAATACTGTATATCAGAGATGGACAGAATGGACATTTTATCCGATACCAACAACTCTTTACATTTGAAAGCCGGCGAGCCAATATGTAGGGCGATGACATCCAAATTTTATATAATTTTTAAGATCAAAATACAATTTTATATCCTTTTTTCCGAGCTGGTTACAAAAACCAAAGTCTCACCATTAAAATCCATGACCCAAGCACACCATTTTTAATGTTCTCATTATAACAGGGTTCCTACAGGTTTCTTCAAGTTAAATTCAAGTCTTTTTAAGAGCTTTTATATAAAAAAATAATACCAATTTCCCATCCTTACCAGCAAAGAAAAACAAAATCCTTCAACTTGTGTTCATTTATTTGTCAAATGTGGAATGGGTAAAAGATAAGCCAAGCAGGTAAAATAAAAACATTTCATTAGTGGGCCACAAGAAAGTTTGCCGAACAATGTTAAGTTGTGTTTTAACATTAGCTAAACACACACAGGACATCAGTTCTGACTGGATCGCTTCCCAGATCGACACTATCTAACATTTTCATCTAGGTTTTTTTTTCGTTGACGATAATGTCAATAGATTTTCGTCATAGTTTTTGTCATTCAAAACTAGCGTCTCGTTTTCGTCAGTGAGAAAAAATGTTGTTGAAGAAAAGTTTTCATCGTCAATGAAATTAACACTGACATACAGCACAATTTTTAAGACCCAGATATCAAAATTCAAGACTTTTTAAGGTATTATTTCCAAATTCATAAATTCAATGCTTTTAAGGCTTTTTAAGACCCTGTAGGAACCCTGTATAATTTAATGTGGCCTATATGACAGATTTGTGCAGCACATTTAAAAAAAAAGGTGATTTCAATCATATTTCAAGCAATTCAAACCCATCAGGTTGAACAGTCCGCATCTGAAGTGTCTCAGGTCAAATCAAGTCAAGTCAAATATATTTATATAGCGCTTCTCACAATACAGATTGTATCAAAGCTGCTTCACAGTATCAATCAAAACAACTTAACAGTGTTTGTTTATTACTGGAAAAAAGACACCCAAGTTTGGTAGAGCTGATCAATGCTCAGCTGAAGGAAATAATCCTACCCTATCTCACGACCAATTCGTACGAATCCGTACGAGTGATTCAAAAGTGGCTAATTCGCACTAATTCATACGACCTTACTCGTACGAATTGCCTAAACCCACGTGACGGTTATGTTTAGGGGCGGGGTTAGGGGTAGGTCAATCGTATGAATTCATACGAATTGGCCAATTCGTAAAATATGTACGATTTCACAAAAATCGTACTAATTCGTACGAGTGAGGTCGTTCGAATTGTTACGAATTAGCCACCTCGTAAAATTCGTACGAATTCCCGTGAGATCGGGTTGAATAATCTGATTATTTATCGGCCTTAATATATTGGCGCTTTTCCAATACACGACTCAACTCGGCTCGCCTTTGTTTGGTTTTCCACTGTGTAAAAGTTGTACCTGCTTTCGGGTACTTGTTTTGTATCACCTCCGGCGAGGTTGTGAGCGAGCTGAGCCGATACTAAAATGTCACTTGAAAACAATGCCGACTGCGGATTGGTCAGAGAGAATCGTCACCATTCACTGCCTCATCATTGCACGCGCCAGTTGGAGTATCCAAAATATCCCCGCCATTTTTAAATAATAAAACTTACTACTATTATTATTATGGCGGCTCGGAAGAATACGGCGAGGAGGTGCAGACTTTCCTTTGTTTGGTTGCCGAAGAGAGGATCCAGCGAGAGCTTGATACTAGGGAAGCGAGGAACGAAAGGCGTCGCTATGACGACTGGGTACTATTTATGACGGTACTGTCTGCAATGGAAAACAAAGCCAAAAGCGTGCCGAGTTGGTACTGGTAATGGAAAAACGCCATATTATAACGATGACATCAAAAATGAGCATATATCGGCCGATACCGATATGATGGCCGATATATCGCGCATCCCTACAGTATAGGAGTAAGCAATGCAGTTTGCGAGGCTGTGCTGTATCGTGAATAAGTCACGGCTGAAGGGTGATGTAAGTCAAGACGTGAAGCGGAGTTATCGGAACTAAGTAAAAATCACTAAAAGCCATCCTTCCGCTGGAAAAAATAGTCCCTGCCCGTAAACAGCAACAGAAGTTACATACATTATTTCGCCATTTGCTAGATGGCGGCAAAAACAGTCTTTTTGCGTGAGTCAGTCGGTAGAAATGGAAAATGCTATGTCTACTGTAAATACAGGATCACGCGCTTCCTCGATCTCCCACAATACTCTAGCTTCAATGAACAATAGGCTATCAATGAGATCAAACATGTGTTTACGTTGCTAAGAGTGGTTGCTAGGGGTTAGGGCTGTCAATATTCCTCTATAATACTATTCGAATTCCATTCTATATTTTATGTAATATTCGAATAATATTCGAATATTAAATGCTCAAATTCATTCTATTATTAATATTTACGACAACACATTCTCGTGGATCGCCAATGCCACTATAGCCTGTGGTTGTTGTTACACGTTCTGTCCACTAGAGGGACATCTAACATTACTACAATAAACATTTAGAAATCGCTTTCTTATTAACAATAAAAAAAGGGGAATAAACGCGTGTCCATCAATATTAACTACCAGCTATACGGCGTGCTAACCTCGAAAATACAGCTGTATTCTAATAATAACTTAGCCTACCTTATTATAGGCTCCTTGCATGCTGGCTAATAACTTTTTTAAAGCTGGTTCTCCGACATTGACAGCGCTGTGTTAGACTGATTTGTGCAGCGGTGTTTTAACGAATTTGCAGGCATCAGGGAGACGCTACCAATATGCGGGAGACTCCCGGATCTTCCCGGATGTCTGTATGGGAAGCCCTGATGATAGCCTAACAGCTTGGATAACGTGCACAATTGTGTTACGATTCAAAAACTTTATTGTTCATTAGACGAAACAAAAGCATTTCATTTTCAAATGCGTGTAAGCCGCGAGAAAGATGGCATGTATAGGTATGTATTTTTTAAATATATATAAAAGCAATATTCGAATAGTAACTTCAGCATTCGAATAGTATTGTTTTTTTAAATATTCGAATTATATTCGAATTTCGGAATTCGTTCCAACAGCCCTACTAGGGGTGTTGTGTAGTGATACCATAGGTTTCTGCAGGTTTCAGTAAGTCAAATTTCAGTAAGACATTTTAAGACCATAAACATTGAAATTTAAGACCTCAAGTTCGTTATTTCAAATGTAGGTGCGTGGTATGCACGCTCATAACGGAAGCGACGCGCTCGTTTTTTCCAAACGCGTCCGGGCCGCATCGAGATAAAAACATCTCAACTTTTCAGAACGCCGCAAGCGCACCATAAGCGCACAGTAGGTGTGTAAATGGCCTCTTGGCGAGCTACCTCGTATCAAGCCACGAGCTAATGCTAGCACCCAAGTGGCATGTTTGAACCGATTGATCTGCACTAGAGGTCCGCTTTATAGGCTTAGACTCAATACTTTTTTGCTACTTTGTAATAACTTTCTGCGGCCATAGTTTTTGGCAGATGAACGAGGGTAAAATCTTTTTAAGACCAGACTGAATCAAATTTAAGACCTCAGATGAAAATCTAGCTGTTTTTAAGACTTTTTAAGGCCTTAAATTTAAAGTTCAGAATTTTAGACCTTTTAAGACCCCGCGGAAACCCTGGATACATAGAACCGTTGGGCGAAGCGGCCATAGCCGTGTTTAATCGTGAATGAAACAGCTATTGACCAATCAGAATCAAGGATTGGAACTAAGCGTTTAATAACTGTAAATATGAACCAGATGAACTCTGACTGACCGTAGACGGATATAGCAGCGAGGATGAGCCAGGCGGTCCACTCGGGGAGGTACTTGATGAAGACCAGGGCCATGAGAGCGCTGATCATGATCAGATACGCCTGCTGGAGCCGTAGAGGACCCTTCCAGTGGATGCAGATCATTCCCACCACACCGAAGTTCCAGATGATCAGCGCCACCGTGAAGTAGTCCATGGCCACGTTGTACGTCTTGAACACTTCCCTGGTGTGAAGAAACACAGTGCATCTGTCATCAGAACCAACGCTCTCGTACCGTAAGATGAGCATCGGACACGGCCATTGGGAACTAATGGGATGTCTTTGGGATGTGCTGGAGGAGACTTTAGAGAGTCTTAAAGGGATACTCCACTTTTTTTTTGAAATAGGCTCATTTTACAACTCCCTCAGAGTTAAACGTTTGAGTTTTACCGTTTTCGAATCCAGTCAGCCGATCTTCTGATATTTAGAAGAATATCGGTAACCAGACAGTTTCTGGTCTCATTGACCTCCATAGTATATATTTTTCCTACTATGGAAGTCAATGAGACCAGAAACTGTCTGGTTACTGATATTCTTCTAACTATCAGAAAATCGGCTGAATTGATTCGAAAACAGTAAAACTCAACTATTTAACTCTAGGGGAGTGGTAAAATGAGCCTATTTCCAAAAAAAGTGGAGTATCCCTTTAACTCTTGTATTGTCAATAAAAGATCTTGATTTAAAAATGGATTTATCTGCTGATGGAAATAACATTACAACATTTGGTGTGGTCAGAAGAACTGCTGCCAAACATACAACATGCTAATAATCACTTCAATAATAGCCCTATAAACCACAGCCCAACGCTAGGACAAGAAACGGATCTCACCCCAAATAAATGAAGGAGAAAAAGAAGAGGAGGAGAAGGTTGGAGAGGAACAGCCAGGCTTGAATCACCTGCAAAAAAACCCCAAAACAAGTCATGAACCTGCAGAGTGAGTGCAAAAACCATGAGTGCGATCCTAACACTAGAGTGAACAGACCTTGTAGCATCTGTACTTGTAGAGCATCACCAGCACAAGGGTCATGACCACGATCACACTGATCATGATGGTGGCGTTCAGCATGGAGTTCAGAGCGCGCTGGCCCACCGTGTCCGTGTCCTCGCGAAACGGGGTGTAGATCCTGCAACACACACACACATAAACCCGTTAATCTCAAGCGGCAACATTCTAATCTGAAAGATGAAGCCTACCAGGAAGTGCGAAAAACTGCAATACATCTCAAATCCTCTAGAGGCCGGTCCCAAAAGGGAGCAAATATCCATAGACATCATGTTAAAATGTCTGTTTTCACAACATAAATTCATATGTTTACAGTTTGGTCCCATGGACATTTATTGCATTCTTCTATAGGTTTCGCATGCCTGACAACTGTGAGAGGGGTGAATTGTTTTCTAACTCGTTAGTTTAGACAAAGTCCTTTCAGGCAAGTCATGCCACTCGGCCGCCATCTTGGCAACGCCTCCGGGCAACTATTTCGGACTTAACAAGACCAGGCTCCTATCTAAATGAATGGGCAGAGAGTCAGAGCTGGACTTTCACTGGTCACCGAGACATAAAAACTGCATGTATAGAAACAGCAGTAAAATATGATAAAAATCGCTGAAAAAGTTTGATGACTTTGCACTAAAATAAGGTTTAAAACGCCGTTTTCCCACAGGTTATACTTTTACTGCGCATGCGCAAGGGTTCTCTCGCTCTCTGTCGCGAACGCGATGTACAGTTTGAAATGGGCGCTCTTGCTCGCTCGCTCTAGATTCCGAGAGATTTGAACTAATTTGCGGGCATCAACGAGCCTCTATCAATCTGCGGGAGACACCCGGAACTTCTGGGAGACTTGGGATGTCTGATATTGACACAACGCACACATACACTGCATATCTAATCTGCCGCCTTTTCAAACAGTAACGTATTTAAATGTTTCCCGGCTTGACCGTTAAAAGCAGACGATTGGCTGTCCAGCGGGAGGGGCGTGGCATTTGCATACAACCGCCATCTTTGGTGTTACGGGTTTTCCCAATACACAGCAAAATTCCCAGTGTTAAATTAACACTCCTGGTGTACATGTAGGTCCATTTAACTCCAGGAGTGTTAATTTGGTCCTATATGTACACCAGGAATGTTAATTTAACACTGGGAATTTTGCTGTGTACATTTGTATTAAGGGTCGAGGAAGTGACATGTCTCTATATAAATAGTCTCTGGTTTAGATCATATTTAGATATAAAATATATGACATATAAGGGCGGTTAACTTTGATTGACAGCTGATAGCTGCGCCGAGTGAATTTGACGTCTCGGCCATGATCTGATACAACACTTTTCTGAACATATGTATTTTGTATTTCCCAAGATTTTCCAGTATGGCGCCGGCCATACCCCCCATAAACAGCCTCAAACCCGTCCATATTTTTAACAGTCTATGGTTAATCTCAAAACTGCCCATTGCCTGTCTAAAGTACACTTCAGTCTAAAGTAACTATATTTAAATAAAAAAAAAAAAGAGGAAAAAAATTCAACTATTAGAGATAATAGTGATCTTTCACACAGATGGACGGCTTCCCGTAATAAATTAAAACGTGATTAGGCCTTGATCTAGCCTGGGAAAACCCAGACAACTTCCGGCAAATTTAGATTTGCTCTGAAAGTCAGTCCGGCAAAAAGCTCATTCAAACCCATTTTCAATCTGTCGAAATCGAGGCACCAATCAGAAACGTTGGGGCGGGCGTTACACGATGACGACAGCGCTGGGATTTTGAAGCAGATTTTGTAGCCTACATTACAAAGATGGACGCCGCCGTCGAACATCACTCGTTCGGATCCGCTATCGCGTCTGTTTTAAGCGATTTGAACGTTTCCTTTTTGTTAAAAAACGAGTAAAGAACAACCATTCTGCATACGTCATCTCCTCCATCGCTCTGATTGGTTTTAGGTCTATCCGGGACGTCCGTTGGTGACGCCCCTCTGGAAATGATTTGTCTATGACGCTTTGCCAGACCATAACTCAGTTACAACCGAGAATGGTCTGGTTTTCACCAGGCTAGCCTTGATCTAGAATAGTTAATCATGGCTTTCTGAAATACCGATTAAGTCCAGATTACTAACACCTGGACTACGAAGCCCCTGAACTACAACAAACAAGATTCATTTGAAACCGAGAGTGCTAATCTGAATTAGCACGACTAAAGTTGCCCATTAAAGATGGAATGAACCAAGAAAAGCTTAAACTTGTAGCAAATCTACAGAAAACAATGGCAGGAGAACAAAGACTCATTTTGTGAAATCTGTGGGTTGACGTTACAGTAGGTAGACAGTAAAGTTGTCGTGGAAAAAATATAAAAATAAACGGTAACACTTTACAATAAGGTTCATTAGTTACTACATTAGTTAACATTAACAAAGAATGAACAATACTTATTCAGCATCTGTTAATCTTTGATAATGTTAATTTCAACCTTTACTAATACTTTATTAAAATCTTGTTAACATTAGTTAATGCACTGTGAACTATCATGAAAAAACAATGAATAGCTAGATTTGTATTAACTAATGTTAACAAAGAATAACAAATGCAGTAACAAATGGTTAGTTCATGTTACCAAATAACATTAAAAGTAAGTATAACCACAGCTTCTGACTCCCGATGAGAGACATCACCGATGATGACCATGACTTCCTAGAGGAAGACGATACTTCAGGACTTATCTGTCCGAGGCTTAGATTAAACCTACCAGGAAGCAGTTTAGCTTCAGATTAATGTTGCGTTTTAAAGACGAAACACACACATACATGTTTGGCATCGGTAAGGTTGTCTCTTCTGCTCACCAAGGTGGCATTTTTATGATCACAAATACAGTAAAGCTGATTTTCTTCAACATCGACCGTCGGCTTGGTGTGTTCCGGGCTTAAATCTAAACCTCTGGCTCTTCTGGCAAAGACAAACAATCGCTTCAAAATCAATCATACACACACAAGTCAATACCACATGCACTATAGATTATTTACTAGACACTACATCAAAAATGGAGAACATTACAGAAAAAAAATGTGTAGTGTACACACTACACAATTTTTGCAATTACATAAAGTATAGTAATTGCAACTGAGTAAGGTGAATATATTGACTGTATGCACTGCAAGTATAGTGTTGTACTGAATATTGAATAGTGTGCCTATTGAAAGTCAGTATAGACCTTATGCACCCCCACCCCCTTTTCAGGGTTTTGCTCGTTGTCTTTTGCCTTCCGGTCTGTATTTTAGCAGCGATCTTGCATAGGTATGAATGAACTGCTCGTAAAAAAAAATTCCCTTAAAAAAGTTAAGACATCTGCTTTAGAATGCTTATGATGAACATTACAATGCTCATGATAACTTTTATTAACTCTACAATAAGTAAAACCACTTCACCAGCTAACAGCGATGCCATAATAATATACAGAACCGGAAGTTCAAAGACAATTTTCTAAGGATGACGGCGCCCACGTTTCTCTGGTGCATAAGGTCTGTATACTGTGAACATTATGGAAGCTTGTTTCCGCCACAGAATAAAAACACGTCTTTTTATCCCACAAATCTGACTTTTTACCTCAGAATTGCGTGATAAAGTCGCAATTGTGTTATAAAGTCAAAATTATGAGATATATACTTAGCCTAAGGCACATCGTGCAATAATCCTGCTGTCTGATCAGCATCTTGACACGCCACACCAGTGAGGAGGATGGATTATCTCGGCAAAGGAGAAGTGCTCACTAACAGATTTAGACAGATTTGTGAACAATATTTGAGAGAAATAGGCCTTTTATGTACATAGAAAAAGAGATCTTTGAGTTCAGCTCATGACAAATAGGGGCCAAAAAAAAACAAAAGTGTTAAGGCCATTGCACACTGAGTGCGAATTTCGCATCCGAAATTTTCGCACGTTAAAAAAAAAAATTGAAACTCATTCGAAACTAAAAAAAAAAAAAAATATAAACTCATTCACTCCATTTATAAAGCTTGGAAGAGCCAGGACATTTTTTAATATAGCTCTCATTGTATTCGTCTGAAAGACGTGGCTTCAGGGCGAGTAAATCATGGGCTAATTTTCATTTTTGGGTGAACTATCCCTTTAAGGACTGCATGGAAGAATTCTAGCTTTATCCTAACAAACACGTCTGTGATTCATGTCAGGTCATGATTAGTATTTAGCTTACATAAATATTTAGCTGCTTTTAGACAAGAACAAACTAATTCCAGGGTTTGACAGACACTTTAAAATGAAATTCCAGGAGTTTCAAGGACTGTCAATCAGGCCTGAAGGGGGCGAGGCCGGAAACCACTGAGGCAGGAGATGACACTGAAATACAACTTTAAAGAGGAGCTATCCCGCTTTTTTGGAGTGTGTAATGTTGCTGTTTGATCGTGAAACACATCTGCAAAGTTACAAGTCATCAGTGTCAGTGTTTGTGAACTCCTGAAACGCCTCCATTGTAGTCTTGAGTTTCTTCTGGGAACGAACACATCACAATATTCCTCATTTAAATAATTCATACGCAGAATAAAGGGGCGGGGCCTGGTGGAGTTACACCCTATTGGGACGGGACTAGTTTTCTAAGTTTTAATTCTCATTTCTTACATTTCGTCTCTTAATTCTTCAATGTATAGTTTCAGACGGGACGAACACGTCCATGTTTATTACAGAAGTGGGCATGTGTGTTATCTCGACGTGGCTGCTACAGAAGGTCATGTGCTGTGTGTGCATCACGTAGATGTCTTTTACTTTATTGTACATTTATAAAAAAACATTTAAACTAGCAAACTTCACAAGTTTATAGCAGTGGCTGAGAAATCTAGACTAGGATCTTACTCTTCCCTGACACCAGAGATGGGGACTCGAGTTTGAGACTCGGCCTCAAGTCACACACTTAAGTCTAGGAGGAGTTGTTCACTGCATTATTACTTGTCTCTTTTCTTATTGGAGAACAGTAAATGTTTACTTTAGAATTGGGAACATAATCTGAAATAATATTGCACTTATTAGTGATAAATGTGCTTGTTACCTATTAATAAAGGGAATATTTTAGTTATAAATTATTTGTTTGTATAGAACAACTGCTAGAAAGACAGTGTTTCTGAGCAAATTTAAATGTGTTGAAATTCCCATTCTATATTTATTTCATACTTATAAGCTACACATTCATACAGTGTACTGGCAACTTATAAAGTGTGTACTTGGCACAGTACAAGCTACTAGTTTGTTTTATTTTTAGCAAATTAGTACATTGTTAGGACAGAAACAAGTATAAAGGGGCTATAAGACAAAAATAAGACAACAGCCAATAAAGGCCTTATAAATAGCTTGTAATGGCATACAAGTACATAACTAGTTACTTACATGCAGTTGTTAGTCATTAATTAGTGTGTAGTTTCCGATCCTTAAAATAAAGTGTTACCAAAAATTAATTTTGAATATTCGTCGAATTTAAAATGCAAAAACTGTACATTCGAATTTTTGGTGTCAAGATGCATGCGAGGCATGATTACGTAACTGACGCGGTTTGTTTTTGTTAGCTTAACCAGTACAACGCGGTGTGGCTGCGCGTTGTTTATTTAAAAAATGGCGGGAAAAGGCTTCCACTTGCTAACGAAAACCCTCTCAGTTGGTGGGGTAAATCGCTCAGCGACATACTGATAAAAACCTGAATCCAGTGATGATACTCACAGCTGCTGTCCGTCCTTTTGCGTGTAGAAACTGACGGATTTGATCGTTGCCACCACCACCACCATACACAGCGTGACGGGAATGAACAGCATGATGACGTGTTTCGCTCCATATTTGAGAGTCAGCTCCTCGTCCTCGTCCTCCTCGGCGTCTGTGAGCACCTGCGGGGGTCGAGCGCTGGGCGGCTGTCCGTTCAGCTCCACCTCGTTCCTGCCGGGAGTCTCCGTGCGCCGGATGGTCTCCGCACCGTCATTAGACTACAGAGAGAGAGGGAAAATAAAACCGAAAAAGAGTGAATGAAAGAATGCTTTGGAATATAGACCCAAGTTTGGTCTAGTTAGAAAAACAATCAGCAGATTATTACTGAAGTGAAAGCACTTCAAAAAATTAAACTATGAAAAAGTTATGGAGGTTATAATTTACAGTAAATCAAATATACTTTATTAATATTTTTTTAATATAAAATAAATATTTTGCAAAATATTTTTACTGTAAAATTACCAAAAAATGAAGCTATATATCTAACCAAGTTGTGTTCCAAATTTAAAGTTGATATCACAAAAAATTGAAGTTCCCATGAGATTTTGTTTTAGGCGTAGTACCAAAAATAGCCACCGGGTGCCATTGAATTCCACTGAATTTAATCGTATGCATTCTGCCATAACAAATTAATAAATTTCTATACAAATATCACTTCTGTCACTAAATATGGAACCTTAAAACTCAGACCTTTCTGACAATATGTGTTTTGTCAAGATTAGAAAAGGTATTGATAATAAATTATGAAAGATGATGCCCAAAAGGGGAGGGGCCTAATAAAAAAATACCATTTCTAAGGTAACGCAACGTTCAATAAATTAAAGCTGCAAGCAGCATTTATCGGGGTTCAAGCAGTTAAGGCCTTTAAGCGCACAAAAGCATCAAAAGGCATTCAGTTTTATTTAGCATACATTTATCCACTGACATAATAGATGGAAAACACCATTTGCAGCCAATACTGGCAATTTACCATAGGGAATATATGGTTTTAAAGCTTTTTAACAGTTATAGCGCCACCTATAGTCCGATCTCCATGAAACTTTGCATGCTTATTAATGATGTTATGACACATATGCTCATAAATTTTTGTTAAGTTCTGAGTTTTCCTTTAGGATTTATAGGCTTTTGGGTGCATTTTTCCACGCCTTCTTTTGTAAATTACCCTGTTATAGCAAAACAAATGACAAAGTTCAACTTTTTTTGATAATTTGCACTTCGTGCTTGAACCCCTAATAATAAAAATCAGTACAAAAACAATTGGGTTTCAGCACTTCATGCTTGAACCCCTAATAAAACGGTTTTCACAGGATGAATTCTAAGTTTGTAAGCTTTCAAATGATACCTAATTTATGATAACTACTAAAATATGTCATATAATAATAGTTAAAAAAATTATATGTATATATATATATATATATATATAATACTTTTATAGGACTTCCTTCCTAACTTTTTAAAATATAATTTTATCTTTTTTATTGCCAAATACTAGATTATGTTTTATGACCTTTTAGCACTAAAAACCAAAGTTTCAATTATTAAAAGTGTGTGCGTCGACTTTTTGTGTCAAAGGTCAGAAACTCCTGTAATGACGTCGATTTTTTTTAGGCGCACTCTTGTCATAAATTCATATATTACTGTTCATTCATAATTTGTAAGAAAAAAAAAACAGCGCTAAAATATATATTTAGGAGTATTAGACCTTTCCAACAATATATAGTTTGTCATGACTTGATTAGGATTTAATAGTAATGTAGTTAAGTAAATTTAGGTAGCCTGTAAAAAATGTACATGTAAAAATTACAGTAATAACAGTAAAATTGTGAAATAATTACAATTAAAAAATACCATTATCTACCATTTAACATTTACTTCTCCAATCCCTAAAATACAAAAGCAACTAATAGATAATAGTGTTACATATATATATATATATATATATATATATATATATATATATATATATATATATATATATATATATATATATGCGTGTGTGTGCGTGTGTATATACAGTACCAATCAAAAGTTTGGAAACATTACTATTTTACATTTTTTTGAAAGAAGTCTTCATTTATTTGATCAAAAATACTTTAAGAACAGCAATATCGTATTATTATTACATTTTAAAATAATGGTTTTCATATTTTAATATACTTAAAAATGTAATTTATTCCTGTGATCAAAGCTGAATTTTCAGCATCATTACTCCAGTCTTCAGTGTCACATGATCCTCCACAAATCACTCTAATTTGATGATTTGATAATCACAAAACATTTCTGATAATTATCAATGTTGAAAACAGTTGTGCTGCTTCATATTTTTGTGGACACATGATACGAGTTTTTCTTCAAAAGAACAGCATTTATTTGTAATTAAATATTTTGCGTCATTATAAACGTCTTCAAGGGACACGTGACGCTTTACAAGTAAACAAATGCTTGCAAACAGATTAAAAGTGAAACCATTGAGGACAATAATTAAGAATCAGAACATTTTGCATGTCTTCATTAGACTCCACATTAAAATGTAAAAATACAATTGTTTTAGTGTAAACAAATCAAAGCCTATAATGTCTAAGTATTTGATGCTGTGATGAATCTGAAAATCTGAATCTGCTAGTAAGTGCATAAAACAGATTCAATGCCACAGCGAACATGAGGAAAAGGATTTTAAGATCAAGAAAACTAACGTGTGTTATCTGAATCGTTCAGCCTAATCCCGGCAGTGACGAGGAAACGAGAATATTGAAAAAGTGCCAGATTTCTCCAGCTGTGAAGACTGAGTCAGATAAGTGTAGCCTGAAGCAACAAACAGTGATAAATACCTCAAGCCCTAGCTTTATCTGACACGGGTGCGGCTCGATCTTACACAACTGAACACACCTCCGCTGATCTACTCCAGTGTCATCATGGGGGAATGTTCTTTCAGTAGATCTCGATGCAGAAACAACAGCAGCAGAGTGTGATGATCCACACTACTCTACTATAAATAACATCCTAAAAGGAGTAGTCCTAAAAGAAAACTCACCCCCATGTCATCCAAGATGTCCATGTCATTCTTTCTTCAGTCGAAAATAAATTAAGGTTTTTGATGAAAACATGGATCCTGGATTTTTCTCCATAAGGCGACCATTTGAGCTTATAAAACTTAAACTTTATTTTTATTTTTTTAAATGAGCGATCGTTTCGCTAGATAAGACCCTTATTCATCGTCTGGTGTCGTTTAAAGCCCTTTGAACAGTTTGCACTGAAACTGTCTTTTGGACCTTGAGCCGTTTGGTTCGCATTGAAGTGCACTGTTAGGGTTAGGGTGTGATTCAGGTTCGTGACTCTCCTGTTCAAACTCGTTTATCAAAATGAACAAATCTTTTTTTCGTGTCATTTGGTTCATTCAATGGACCTTGAACCGTTTGGTTCCCATTGAAGTCCATTATATGGAGAAAAATCCTGAAATGCTTTCATCAAAAACCTTAATTTCTTTTGGACTGAACGTGGACATCTTGGATGACATGGGGGTGAGTAAATTATCAGCAGAATTTTTTTTTTTTTAAAAAATGAACTACTCCTTTAAACCACAAACCCCTAAACCCACAGAAGAAAAGAGAAATCAGAGGATCCCCTCTCTCCTATCTAGCTCCTTAGCCTTGCCCGTCCCAACTGTTGATTCACACCGTTCTGTTGTTTATCCCATACCAAGAGATGAGGAAATTATCAAAAAGATGAAATCGCCATTGCTAAACTCAAACCTCAGTGTCATACGTCCCATGATTACCAAGGTCCTCAACTAGGGCTGGGCGATATATATCGCACGAGATTGTCATGCGCATCTCGTCAGTAAAGCCGGTTCCAGCTTAATAAGCTAGCGATAATTAATGCGATATGGCTCAGCTTGTCAGTGAACTACGGCTCTTTGTACACAGCAAAAACTCCAGTGTTAAATGAACACGCCTGGGAGTGTATCTGAGTGCACACTCAAGGGTGTTAAAGTTAATAAAGTGATAGTAAAGAGATAATTAAGTGACTAAATGAGTGATGATTGAGCATTATTGAAGACACCTAAAGCAGGATCACTGAAGGAGAAAATCTAAAATTGTAAGCCACCATTATGGAGATCAGTGTAAATTCACTTAAATGGCAATGAAGATTACCTATTAATTGTCATTTAAGTGAAATTACTGAACTTAAATATACAAGTTTGATAAAAATGGTCATTTTAGAAGAAAATTTTAAATGGCATTTAGAGGCTTTTGCATCTGAACTCTTCATATATATATATATATATATGACAGTACAAGTTTAAAACAATCACAATATGCCTCAGAAATCAGCCTTACCACATTATTGACCGCATTTTCCACATGATCGGCCATCGATGCTGTGAAGTGACCCAGGGATCATAGAAACACCAGGACCTGTGGACTGACAACACACACTAACCTCAATAACAGCATCATAAAGTTTATGACTGAGGCGAATACACACCTCAAACTGATTACCTCTTTGAGTTTAAGCCTATAACTTTCAGAAAGAACAACTTATAGTTCATAATATCAAGATATAATCTCTTTCAGGAAGTACTGTGGTTGCACCAGTGATGATATCAGATGACAATATTATTATATTTCAATATAAATACAACGACTGACGTTCCCATCTTCTCAGAAAGCGTGGTATTTCCATAACTCTCCAATGGTAACGTTACCTCAGAGAACACAGTAATACTTTAGTGTTATCTTGAACCCATGCTTTTACAATGCTATTTGATTTAACCACACACAGCAGAAAAGCTTCCTCAAATCTGGTTATGCGGAAACCGCTTCATTTCCCACTTCAAATCGGAGGATGTCGATTGTTCATTATTTATTTCGGGTTATAGAACTTTTGAACTAAATAAACGAGCAACGCTTTTCATTACAATGTAGCTTCAGGCTAGTTAGCGCATCGGCATCTCATAGCCATTTGATTGTCTATTGTAACTCTATAAATAACACGAATTAGGTGTAAGTAAAAACTTCACAGCCAAAAGCAGACAGCCATATAGTCGTCCAACAGTTTATGTAAAATGAAGACACGGAACTGTTTAATTAACGTCATTTCTAGATGATTATCTGACCAACCTGGAGTCTGAATTCACAATGATAAGAGCCCAATACTGTGAAGCGCGACACCGTCAGACACAGGCGCAGCAAAAGGTCAAAACAGTTCGTTTTTCAAAATAAAGTAAATTCGCGTTCAACAAAATAAAATTAATAGTTTCTGACACGCTATGACTTCCTCGTAGGGTCATGCAAGTGTGTCTTTTTTCCTCATAATTTAGAGGTATAAACTCACAATTGTGAATTGCGAAAAAAAAAAAATGCGAGTTATACATTTTTTAAATCCCGATTTCTGACTTTATTTCTTAGAATTGCGAATTTATATCACACAATTCTGGAAAAAAAGTACATTTGAAACCTTTGTAGAATTTTGACTATTATTATTATTTTATTTATTTAATTGTTTTTTGAACAAAGCTGGCATTTTTGAAGCTGGAATATCTGGTACCCTGGTTGGTAAAACTCACTGATATAGCTTGAAACTAAAATATAATGCAGCATATACACAAATAAAAAGCAAAATATGTATTATTATACATATCTTTTATTTTTTTTATAATTATTATTATAATTATTATTAATATTATTATTATAAATAACTTTTATTTTGAAAACCACTATTGGCTTTCTGGGCGTCCCGCATGTGATTGTGGAGTAAACGGTAAACTGGATCATGAGTGGGATGGAGGCATGGTACATGGATGAGTCCAGTGAGGACCAGAGACTCTCTCACAGACTGACCCCGAACCAGCCCGTGACCCGCGAGCAGCTCCAGGACATCGGCGTGTATTACTGGAAGGTTCGGTCAGGAATCACTCAGATTAATGTTGCACACACACATCACGTGACACCAGCAGAAACTGCGGAATGCAGAACAGAACCATTTAGTAGATTTTATTTTACTTGACATTTATTTATTGTCCATGAATGTTGCAGTACACAAACATTTCTGAAATAAAACGTCAGCGATAACTGATATGATGATCCACTTTTACAAAAACACTTTATTTATTCAGTAATGCATTCAAGTAGCCTACATTACGACGCTTTTTAGAATCTTTTTATTGTTTTGATGAATATTATATTTAATATAATTTAGTTTATTAAAGTCTTGGTAGTAGCATACAAATACCCTGATATTATTATTATTTTTTTTTATTTGACAAAATATTAAAATATTACAGAATTACAATAATATATATATATATATATATATATATATATATATATATATATATATATATATGGGCTGTGTAAAAATTAATTGCGATTAATCGCATCCAAAATAAAAGTCTGTTTACGTAATTTATTTGTGTGTGCTGTTTATAATTATTTTGTATATATAAATACACACACATGCACGTATATATTTAAGAATATGTGTTATTCACATATAAAATATTTATATTTATATAATATAGATCATTTATATATATATATATATATATATATATATATATATACACAGAATTAAAGCGCAAATAATTCTTAAATATATACATGCGTGTGTGTATTTATATATACAAAATAACTATATACAGCACACACAAATATATTATGTGAACACAGACTTTTATTTTGGATGCGATTAATCGCAATTAATTTTTGCACAGCCCTAATATATATATATATATATATATATATATATATATATATATATATATACACATTTACATATACATATACACACGTATTTCATTTATATATTAAATTTTATTTCAGCTAGTTTCCAAGGCAACATTTCTAACTTTGGTTTAGTTTGAGAAGATGAAGTACTAAAATAACTGTAAAAAAAATACTAAAGTGAAAAGAGAAAGTATAAAAAAATGCTTAATCAAAATATTAACAATATGTCAAACATACTAAAATAACAGGTTTAATGGTCCTGCTCTTCTTCTTTTTTTCAGTTAAATGCAGATATTTATGAGGATGACCCAGAACTGCAGAAGATCCGTGAGGAAAGAGGATTTTCCTATATGGACATCATAACTATTCACCCGGATAAACTTCCCGATTATGGGAACAAAGTAAGTTATGCAAATTTGGGATAAAATGAGAATAATTTTCAGCATCAGTAAATCTGATTCCCGTCTGATTCCAGCTGAAAATGTTCTACGAAGAACACCTCCATCTTGACGACGAGATCCGCTATATTCTGGAAGGGTCGTGTTACTTTGACGTGAGGGACAAAGACGACCGCTGGATCCGATTGGCCGTGTGTAAAGGTGACCTCATCACACTACCGGCGGGAATCTACCACAGGTTCACCGTTGACGAAACCGTACGTGTCTTCATGATCCACTGAAGTATTTCATTTACTAGACGCTGTGATCCGACACAACGTTTCTCTCCTCAGGACTACACTAAAGCCATGCGTCTGTTCGTCGGGGAGCCGGTCTGGAAGGCCTATAACCGCCCGGCAGATGACTTTGACGTCCGTAAGACCTACGTCAGCTCCCTGAGATCCTCCTGAGACGCCACATCTGATTGGTTTAGAGTTAACGAAGGATTGCTGACGGGATCTTCATCAGAATGAAACTCTGTAGTGCCTTTAACAAACACTCTTGACAGTCGCTTATGTGTCATTGCTGATGATAAACAACACATAATACAGTAATAGTATTTTTATTGTTATGACGATAAATCGTAGAGTTTAAAACTCACGTTTTGTAGAATTGATTCATTACTTTCTATTAAAAAATGTGAGGAAGAACTAGCATACTGTTGTGTTTTCATGTTTCATGCTTCCATCCAAAGTTCAACTTCTGCAAACTTTTAACTTTCAATGCGCAAAATCATCACTTCCTGATAAACTAGCGCAAAATATCTCTAAGAAAAATGGTTGCAAAAACAAAAAAAAAAAGTTGCTGCTTCTTGGTGTTTCCATCCAGTGTTTTTTATGCAACATCCCAAAATGTGCATGAAAATACGTGGATGGAAAGATGATTTGCGTCATAAAATATATTTGAACAAATTATTATATAGTAATACTGCAATGCAAAAAATACTGCACAGAACAAAGCCATTATACTGACGACAACATTATATTAATTAAATAAACGGAATAATTATTTATGTTGGTTATATGAGAATGGGTGGTCTGTATGATTATATTTGGATGTTTGCCGTTTCATTTGTTATTCATATTTTAACAGTAAATGAGTATCAATATAGAAATATTATGCTAAAAAATATTTTAAAAGAGATGTAAAATATTTTTAATTGACAACAATATTTCATGTCTGGCATGTTGATAAAATATTATTGGGGTGTATAGAGGCTACTTGAACATTTACTGACCTATAAACATTTCACACAGATTTCATTAAACTACTGATAGTACATTCACTCACACTGATTTGATAGGATACAAATGTAACTTCATCAGTTGATTGATTACATTAAGAGTAGCAAACAATCCTTTGTTTTGCATGTTTTCTAAAATGCAGTTTCAAAAATGTCCACTCATTTGCATACATATTCATAACAAAAATTGGAACATTGGATAAAGCCAGATTTAAAAAAAATGTAGTTTAATTTGGTTGACATAGATTTTGAATGAGTGATATTGTGGATTTTGTATATCTCTTTATCACTCCATAAATCAGAAAAAAGAGGAAAAAATGATGTATGAATGAGGTGAATAGAGTGCCGAAATTACGACGTCACTCTGTAGGCCAAAACGCGGAAGTGAGTTAGCATTTTAGCACTCCCGGTTCCCTCGCGATTTTTGAATGGGTTTTTGCTAAATCGCCTGAAATAAGGTCTGTGGTGAACAAAGCCTCTAAATATTTTCACGTTTTTATCTATGACACAGAACACACAGTTATAACCTGCTTGTGTTTTTTTTAAACTTTATTGTGTCTGCTTGCGTTTTTTAAAATCTTTATATAGGCTTCAAAATGTATACATTTTGGATTAACTTGCAAAGACAAAACGTGTAAGGGTCACGACTCTTTGTGGAACACAGATCTTATTTTTTTGCGATTTTCCAAAAGTCTATGGGGAAAACGCATAGCTTTTCGACCGAGGGAACGCATGCGCCGCTAGCTTACGAGCTGTCCTACAAAGTGACGTCATCACTTCGGCACTCTTGAACAAACCTCTCAGTAAAAGCCTTCAGAATATATAGATAGGAATGTAAAGTTTGGTCTATGTACAGTAAAGTGGAGATTTGTGGTTCAGTGAATGAGAAAAAAAAATCAACAAATAATATTTCCACTTGCAAATTGCCTAAAAACTCAAACCTGACTGATGCATGATTTGTTTTTATGTATTGTTGTCAGTAGTGTCTGTAAAATCAGTGTTATTTATAAAGCACATCTCAACATCAGAGCAAGTTTTCATACATTTATTCACAAGATTTAATTTTCTCATTTTTCAGAAGTACACAGTACAGTTGTAAGTAGCTTACACTCTTTGAAAACAATCATTTAATGTGCTTAAAAGCATTTCTCTTGATTCCTGAAACAGGGGGAAAAGCGTGTAACCCTTTTTCTGTCCTGTGCGGAGCAAATATCGACATCTCAAGTTAACTTTGGTCCTGTCTGTAAGACTCGTAAAAGCTTTAAATGCGGAGCACTATTCTGGCTGGCTTGGGTTTGGTCCCGCGGGTCTCACACCAGCTTGAGGCACTGGATGTTGAAGCTGTCTCCTTCTCTACAGGCCGTGGCCTCCAGCAGAGCCTGCTTCTTCTGCGTGCTGCGGGACGACTCCAGCTCGTACATGGTGGTGAGGTTGAACAGGACGCTCTCGTGCAGGTACAGCGCAGGGTCCTTGTGCACCAGGCTCTCCAGCTGGCCCAGGGACTCCTTCAGCCGGCCCAGGTACAGGAGACACACCGCTGCGTTGTTGTTCGCCTGAGGAGAAAAAGTTGACGCTCTTAGAACTGGCACATGCTGTTTTTCTAGTTTTAAAGTCCCCACGAGATCAAAAATGACAGTACTTGGTTTTTTAATGAAATATTATTGTATGACTTATCTACGGAAGGGGATTAGGGCCAAGCAAAAATAAAACCATCTTGAGATAAGTCATTATAATGCGAAATTAAACTTGAAATACAGTCTTGAGAATAAACTCATTAAATTTTGAGAATAAAGTGGTTGTGTTTCGAGAAAAATACTCGTTAAATTTAGAGAAAAAATAATCAAAATAGTCGGAATAATCGTGAGAATAAACTCATTAAATTTCGGGGATAAAGTCGTGTTTCAAGAAAAAAATTTGTTAAATTTCGAGAAGAAAGTTGAAATAATCGTGAGAATAAAATCATTAAATTTTGATAATAAAGTCGTTGTGTTTCGAGAAAAATACTTGTTAAATTTAGAGAAAATAGTTGAAATAATCGTAAGAATAAACTCATGAAATGTCGAGAATAAAGTCGTGTTTCAAGAAAAAAAACTTGTTAAATTTTGAGAATAAAGTCATTGTGTTTTAAGAAAAAAACTTGTCAAATTCCAAGAAAAAATTCGAAATAATCTTGAGAATAAACTAATAAAATTTCGAGAATAAAGTCGATGTGTTTCATGAAAAAACTAGTCAAATTCTGAGAAAAAAGTCGAAGTAATCGTGATAATAAACTCATTAAATTTCGAGAATAAAGTCGTGTTTCAAAAAAAAAAACTTGTTAAATTTCGAGAATAAAGTCATTGTGTTTCGAAAAAAAATTCGAGAAAAAAGTCGGAATAATCGTGAGAATAAACTCATTAAATTTCGGG
Source organism: Cyprinella venusta (assembly GCA_038021265.1). Taxonomy (NCBI): domain Eukaryota; kingdom Metazoa; phylum Chordata; class Actinopteri; order Cypriniformes; family Leuciscidae; genus Cyprinella; species Cyprinella venusta. Next base: position 32,120,159 of record CM075875.1, on the reverse strand, counting down.
AATAAAGTCGTGTTTCAAGAAAAAAATCAGTTCAATTTCGAGAAGAAAGTTGAAATAATCGTGAGAATAAAATCATTAAATTTTGATAATAAAGTCGTCGTGTTTCGAGAAAAATACTTGTTAAATTTAGAGAAAATAGTCGAAATAATCGTAAGAATAAACTCATGAAATGTCGAGAATAAAGTCATTGTGTTTCAAGAAAAAAACTTGTTAAATTTTGAGAATAAAGTCATTGTGTTTTAAGAAAAAAACTTGTCAAATTCCAAGAAAAAAGTCGAAATAATCTTGAGAATAAACTAATAAAATTTCGAGAATAAAGTCGTTGTGTTTTTCTAGAAAAAAACTTGTTAAATTTCGAGAATAAAGTTGATGTGTTTCATGAAAAAAACTCGTCAAATTCTGAGAAAAAAGTCGAAGTAATCGTGATAATAAACTCATTAAATTTAGAGAATAAAGTCGTGTTTCAAGAAAAAAAAACTTGTTAAATTTCGAGAATAAAGTCATTGTGTTTCGAAAAAAAATTCGAGAAAAAAGTCGGAATAATCATGAGAATAAACTCATTAAGTTTCGAGAATAAAGTCGTTGTGCTTTAAGAAAAAAAACTTGTTAAATTTCAAGAATAAAGTCAGTGTTTCAAGAAAAAAACTCGTTCAATTCTGAGAAAAAAAGTCCAAATAATTGTGAGAATAAACTAATAAAATTTCGAGAATAAAGTGGTGTTTCAAGAAAAAAAAAATTGTTAAATTTTGAGAAACTAAAGTCGAAATACAATCTTGTGAATGAACTCATTAAATTTCGAGAATAAAGCCGTGTTTCGAGAAAAAAAACTCATTCAATTTTGAGAATAAAGTCGTTGTGTTTCAAGAAAAAAACCTGTTAAATTCCGAGAATAAAGTCGATGTTTCATGAAAAAAAACTTGTCAAATTCCGACAAAAAAGTCGAAATAATCGTGATAATAAACTCATAAAATTTCGAGAATAAAGTTGTATTTTAAGAAAAAAAAAAATTGTTAAATTTCGAGAATAAAGTCATTGTTTCAACAAAAAAAACTCGTAAAATTTAGAGAAGAAAGTCAAAATAATCGTGAGAATAAACTATTAAAAGTTAGAGAATAAAGTCGTGTTTCGAGAAAAAACTTGTTAAATTTCGAGAAAATAAAGTCGAAATACAGTCTTGAGAATGAACTCATTAAATTTCGAGAATAAAGTCGTTGTGTTTCGAGAAAAAAACTCTTTAAAATTCGAGAATAAAGTCGTTGTGTTTTAAGAAAAAGACTTGTTAAATTTCAAGAAAAAAGTCAAAATAATCGTGAGAATAAACTAATTAAATTTCAACAATAAAGTCGTTGTGTTTCAAGAAAAAAAACTCGAAATAATCGTGAGAACAAACTCATTAAATAACGAGAATAAATAAGACTTTATTGTATTTCGAGTTTTTTTTTCTCTAAATTTAACAGTTTTTTTCCTCGAAACAACTTTATTCTGGACATTATAATGAGTTTATTCTCAAGATTGTATTTCAAGTCTTTTCTCGAAATGTAGTGATTTTTTTTTCTCGAAACATGACTTTATTCTTGATATTTAATGAGTTTATTCTCAAGATTGTATTTCGCCTTTTATTTTTTTATTATTGCTTCGCCCTAATCCTCTTCCGTGTTATCTGTGCACATCATTTTTAATTAATAGGTCTCGTAATCTTTGAATCAGAATATCTTCCCCTCCCTCTTGCAGCGTCTCTTCTCTGATGACGAGGGCGGGGCTATAACCTGTCACTCACATGAGATCAGCCAATAGCACGGCACGATAGGGAAGAATCGGCGAGCACAACACCCGTTTCATGTCGATTTTAAGCATCACTTGTTCATCAGTGTTCTGGAAAGAGATCGAGCACTTACCACTGGGTTCTTGGGGTCAAGCTTCAAAACACTGGAGAAACACTCGTGTGCGTCTGCGTAGTTATTCTGGCTCAGATAAACAAAAGCCCTGTGGACAACATCACATCCAGGTTAAACAGAAGCACAGACTCTACACAACCGGACACAAGTTTGGAGGAACTATCAAAAATGTTTTTGAAAGAAGTCTCTTTGCTCACTAAACTATTACTCATTACTCCAGTCTTCAATGTCACATGATTCATATTTTTGTGGAAACAGTGAAGTTTCAGATATATATATATATATATATATATATATATATATATATATATATATACATACATACACACAGTAAATTATACCGTTATTCAGCAAGGACACATTCAATTCATGAAAAGTGAATTTTATAATGTCACAAAATTCTATTTCAAATAAATGCTGTTCTTTTTAACTTTCTATTGATCAAAGTATCAAAAAAAATATGAAGCAGCACAACAGTTTTCAACATAGATGATAATAATAAATGTTTCTTGAGCTTTAAATCATCATATTAGAGTGATTTCTGAAGGATCATATGAAAACTGGAGTAATGATGCTGAAAATTACAGGGAATAAATTACATTTCACAATATATTCACATAGAAAACAGTTATTTTAGATTGTAATACTATTTTACTGTATTTTTTATTCAATTAGAGCATCTTTGGTGATCAGAAGAGACTTAAAAAACAGAAAAATCATAATTATTCCAAGTTTTCAATTTCAATATGAGCAGAAGTGAGTTTTTACCTGTTCATCAGAACTGAGGTGTCTTCATTAGGCGCTTTTCCCTTTGATTGACAGGCGTTTTCCACATCCTGAAAATACTTCTCAGCAGTTCTTATGTCTCCAATCTAAAATATGAACAAACAGGACATTAATTACCTTCTCTGCGTGAAGATAAAACACGAACAGCAAACTGAGTCTTTGATTCTCTTCAAAAACAAGACACTCTGCAAAGAATAGACACCATTCACTTCTGCGATCTCACAGACAACGGCTCGAATATAAGGTTTCGTTCATATCAAGGGTCATTCATTTACATAACTAAACACAGGTTTCGTATAAGCTGCAATAAACAAGCTGCTTTGAAACAATAAACTGATGGTTCTGTTCACTGGTTAAATGACTCTTCTCAGAGCTTCATTTCCATGAATGTGTGTATGTGTTAGTTTTGATTAGTTATGTGTTTGTGATTTAGTTAAATAAACCATTTGTGCACATTCTTGTGATTTGACTCATTTGAAATCATTCTAACAGGCAGATTTTCAGGGGTCTTTGATAAATAGAAAGTAAAAACACAGCATTTAATGAAATAGCATCTTTTTTGTAACATTATAAATGTCTTTACTGTCACCTTTCGTCAATTTAATGCATGAAAGTATTTTAAAATATCTCACTGAACTTGATTTACTGAATATGGAAGCTTGTTTCTGCCACTGAATATAAAAATAAAATAAATAATTTATCTCAAACTTTTTTTTTTAATTTTCTTAAATTTTTATCTCACAATTCTGATTTTTTTCTCACAATTGCAAGTTTATATCTCGCAAGTCTGACTTTATTTATCAGAATTACAAGATATAAAGTCAGAATTGCGAGTAATAAAGTCAGAATTGCGTGATAAAGTCAGAATTGCGAGTTATAAAGTCAGAATTGCGAGATATAAAGTGAGAATTGCGAGTAATAAAGTCAGAATTACGAGATATAAAGTCAGAATTGCGAGTAATAAAGTCAGAATTACAAGATATAAAGTCAGAATTGCGAGTAATAAAGTCAGAATTACAAGATATAAAGTCAGAATTGCGAGTAATAAAGTCAGAATTACAAGATATAAAGTCAGAATTGCGAGTTATAAAGTCACAATTGCATGTTATAAAGTCAGAATTGTGAGATATAAAGTCAGAATTGCGAGCAATAGTCAGAATTACAAGATATAAAGTCAGAATTGCGAGTAATAAAGTCAGAATTACAAGATAAAGTCAGAATTGCGAGTTATAAAGTCAGAATTACAAGATATAAAGTCAGAATTGCGAGTTATAAAGTCACAATTGCATGTTAGAAAGTCAGAATTGCGAGTAATAGTCAGAATTACAAGATATAAAGTCAGAATTGCGAGTAATAGTCAGAATTACAAGATATAAAGTCAGAATTGCGAGTAATAAAGTCAGAATTACAAGATACAAAGTCAGAATTGCGAGTTATAAAGTCAGAATTGCGAGATATAAAGTCAGAATTGCGAGTAATAAAGTCAGAATTACAAGATATAAAGTCACAATTGCATGTTATAAAGTCAGAATTGTGAGATATAAAGTCAGAATTGCGAGCAATAGTCAGAATTACAAGATATAAAGTCAGAATTGCGAGTAATAAAGTCAGAATTGCGAGATATAAAGTGAGAATTGCGAGTAATAAAGTCAGAATTACAAGATATAAAGTCAGAATTGCGAGTAATAAAGTCAGAATTACAAGATACAAAGTCAGAATTGCGAGTAATAAAGTCAGAATTACAAGATATAAAGTCACAATTGCATGTTATAAAGTCAGAATTGTGAGATATAAAGTCAGAATTGCGAGCAATAGTCAGAATTACAAGATATAAAGTCAGAATTGCGAGTAATAAAGTCAGAATTGCGAGATATAAAGTGAGAATTGCGAGTAATAAAGTCAGAATTACAAGATATAAAGTCAGAATTGCGAGTAATAAAGTCAGAATTACAAGATACAAAGTCAGAATTGCGAGTAATAAAGTCAGAATTACAAGATATAAAGTCACAATTGCATGTTATAAAGTCAGAATTGTGAGATATAAAGTCAGAATTGCGAGTAATAAAGTCAGAATTACAAGATATAAAGTCAGAATTGCGAGTAATAAAGTCAGAATTACAAGATACAAAGTCAGAATTGCGAGTTATAAAGTCAGAATTGCGAGATATAAAGTGAGAATTGCGAGTAATAAAGTCAGAATTACAAGATATAAAGTCAGAATTGCGAGTAATAAAGTCAGAATTACAAGATATAAAGTCAGAATTGCGAGTAATAAAGTCAGAATTACAAGATATAAAGTCACAATTGCATGTTATAAAGTCAGAATTGTGAGATATAAAGTCAGAATTGCGAGCAATAGTCAGAATTACAAGATATAAAGTCAGAATTGCGAGTAATAAAGTCAGAATTACAAGATAAAGTCAGAATTGCGAGTAATAAAGTCAGAATTACAAGATATAAAGTCAGAATTGCGAGTTATAAAGTCAGAATTGCGAGATATAAAGTGAGAATTGCGAGTAATAAAGTCAGAATTACAAGATATAAAGTCAGAATTGCGAGTAATAAAGTCAGAATTACAAGATATAAAGTCAGAATTGCGAGTAATAAAGTCAGAATTACAAGATATAAAGTCAGAATTGCGAGTTATAAAGTCAGAATTACAAGATATAAAGTCAGAATTGCGAGTAATAAAGTCAGAATTACAAGATATAAAGTCAGAATTGCGAGATATAAAGTCACAATTGCATGTTATAAAGTCAGAATTGTGAAAAATAAAGTCAGAATTGTGAGATATAAAGTCAGAATTGTGAGATATAAAGTCAGAATTGTGAAAAATAAAGTCAGAATTGTGAGATATAAAGTCAGAATTGCAAGATATAAAGTCAGAATTGTGAAAAATAAAGTCAGAATTGCGAGATATAAAGTCAGAATTTTGAGATATAAAATCAGAATTGTGAGATATAATTCTGAATTGCGAGATACAATTCTGAATTTTTTTCTCACAATTGCGAGTTTACATCTCGCAATTCTGACTTTATCACACATAATTGCGAGTTTATATGTCAAAATTCTGACATCTTTTCTTAGAATTTTGAGATAGAAACTTGCAATTGCGACTTATCAGGCCAATTCTAAGGGGAATTCACAATTCTGATTTTCCATCTTGCAAGTCTGAGAAATAATGTCAGAATTGCGAGAAGTAAACTCGCAATTGTGAGAAAAAAGTCTATATTTTTCTAAAAAAAAGTCTAAAGTTTATATTTTTCATTCTTTGACGGAAACAACCTTCCATTACTGAACCCAAAACAAGACGCATGTTAAAACTCTCCTGCTATTCTAAAGCGCTGAGCTGTGTGAGGCGGTGTGTCATGTGACTCAGCGTGTCCTCCTGACGTCAGGTGTGTATGCTAGTGTGTGTTCTGTTGCCCCTGCTCTCACCTGTAAGAAGATACGCCCGATTCCACTCAGCAACTGCACGCTTTGCTCCGGCTCGTACTCGATGATGGAGTGATACGTCTCCACTGCCAGAACATAGTCCTTAACGGGACAGGAAGGAGAAATATTTTCAATAACATGAGAAATATTTTCAATAATGTCACTGAACGTGGATCCACAAAAGAACCGGAACACAATACAATGCTGAATAAAGTTACAGTTTTTGTTATTTTGGATGCTTCAAAACATTGCAACTAACACACTGATGTCACATGACTACTTTGAGGATGTCTTTATTTCCTTTATGGACAAGGACAGTATACCGTACGCAGATTTAATGGAGGAACAGAAAGCTCTCGGACTAAATCTAAAATATCTTAAACTGTATCTGAAGATTATGGGCTTGGGACGACATGAGGGTGAGTCATTACTGACATCATTTGTGTGTATGGTCACCAATTTATATGTGTCACTACAGTCTTTAGCCAGCAGATGGCACTCATTTAACATGATAACTTGCAAAATATATATATATCAGCTAATGACAATCAAAATCTAAGCGTATAGTATGTGTGCATAGACATGTTTTTACCAATAAAAAAATGATCAGAAAACCTATTTTATCCCATTTTAATACTATCCAGTCGTCACCAGCTTGAAGTAAACCCTATGATTTATAACCCCAGATAGAGTGTATTTGAATGCGTACAGATATGATTCAGGCCAGATATAAATGTGACTGAGTATACGTGTCTGAATGTTTGTTCGCCCATGTACCTTCATCATTAGCAGACAGTTGGCCATGGAGTACATCACCCTGCTCAGACGTGACCTCCACAGCTGGATCGAGGCTGAAACACACACACACACAGAGAGAGAGAGAGACTGAGCAAATGGACTGGAATTGGAAATTGCAGTCTTTCCATCCTTTTCCCGGCTACAAACCATCAATTATTTGTCTGCTGGTGGGAATTATAGTGCAGGAGGAAAAGACAGAGTGACAATCACATTTATTTTCCCCCTCTGGCTCACAGTAGACCCCCATCAGCGAGCCGATCTGATCTCAGATCTGTGTGTGTGCATGAACAGACTTCAGCGTATGTCTCAGTATACTGATGGGTGTGAGACCACAACTGAACTGAAAGATAGTGACACCATCTTGCCTGCCGCACAAACACACAATGATAATATTCCTGAAATGCATAGAAAGTAATAATAGGAATGTCAATCAATTAGAACTATATGAAAGAATAGTCAGAGAATAGTTTTTTTTATGGATTATTTAATTCATCCTGCTTTTATTGCTCATATGGACCATGCTGATATTTAAATGGATTAGATTCTGATAGTTTGCAATGTAAATCAATGAGATATTTATAACAGTATAGAAGATAAATACATACAATGCATATAAATATTAGTCGACCCTCTATATATGCCAATAATGTGTTAGTATGGTATTTAAATGTTTAGTTTTTTATGATCAAAGCTCTGCAGTTTTAAAACATATAATGCAATGCAACAATGATGATTGAGAGATGAACAAATAAACCTTCCTCAAAAGTCTGATGATCATATTTGAGACTCACATTTGAACATGATTTTTCTAAAAAAAATATGTATGGATAATCAAGTAAACCTAAAATGCTTCAGTTCAGTAAGTGTTCATCTCGAAATATTACTAACAATATAAAAGTTATTCTTATGTTCAATCAGTAAAGATGTCACAGCAAAAAGACATGAGAAACATGAGCTGAAGGTGGATGTGAATCAGAATAAAATATTTTAATTTATTTTTATTTTTTTAATTTTTGTTTAAATTTTTTTTTTATTTTATAATTTATTTTATGTAATTTATTGTTTTGGGTGGCTTTTGCCATTTTATCAGTATACATGCTGTATGAAACTATAAATGTAGATTGCATCATTATTATTTTAATTTGTTTTTATCTGTTTTAAGTCTTGAGGAAAAGCACTATATTTTTAATTTAGTATTGTATAATTTATTTTGAATTTTGATTTTTGCTTTATTTCATGCTATCCACTTTCTGCTTTAATGTTGAAATTTCTCACTTGTGAGACAAATAAAGGCTGATCTAATCTAATCTACTAAATGGAGGACAGTAAATGATATTGATTATATTGAAAATGATCCTGCTTTGAACCTGAGCCACCCACAGCTAAGACAAAATTTGCACTTTCGAACGGACATTATAGGATGTTTGTCATTGAACTGAACCCATCTTCCTCAGACTAACCTCTCATCCTCACCGAAAAATCCTCACGCTGCCAAGGCAAACTAGGGCAAGGAACAGCCACACGAATCTCAGGGTGAGAGTAAAGGGGTGCCAGCAGTCTGTCAGCACTTGGCAGCTCCCTCAGAGATGTGCCCATGACGGAGGGAGTCTGTCCCGCTGAAACCACATCAGGCACACAGGCGGTGGGCTGGTGGGGGGCTACTGAAATCACAGACTCTCCTCATAGCTATGCTGAAGCATGTATTTATCTCTGTCTTAACCAAAACAACACGCGAGCAAGTCAATCGAGCGTGCAAGACTTATACAACGCGTCAGCTATCTGTTCTGATGGATCGCTACCATCGACGGCTCTTTCTTAGGTTATTTGAGAGTGATTCCTCTCTGACAGGAGGAATCTTTAGACTCAAATTATGAAGGTGATAGTAAATGGTGAAGTACATTTTTAAAAATTTGTCCTATATATTTCAAATGTTTATATAACATGTATTTGCATTTTTTTCATACTGAAAATAAATGTCAAAATATATTACAAAATGTATTTCAAGGGGCAGAAAAATAATCTAGTTCAGAGTCGACCTCTGTGGCAGACACCGCCGCCCCAGGGTAAGTTAGCAACCCAGACACAAAAAAATGGTGGTAGCCATTACTGGAAGCACTGAGGAAAAGGGAAAGACCAGGAGCATCGGGCTAGAGAGCGCCACTGAGCAGGGAAGAGTTGAGACCAACTGACTTAAGACCACTGAGCAGGGGAGTGCTGAGACCAACGGACTTGAGACCATCAGGCTTAAGAGCGCTGAGACCAACTGATTTGGGACCACCGGGCTAGGGATCGCGGAGTCCAACTGACTTGAGACTACTTACTGGGGAGCGCTGAGACCAACTGACTTGAGACCACTTGCTGGGGAGCGCTGAGAACAACTGATTTGGGACCACCGGGCTGGGGAGCGCAGAGACCAACTGATTTGGGACCACCGGGCTGGGGAGTGCTGAGACCAACTGACTTTGGACCACTGGGCTGGGGATTGCTGAGTCCAACTGATTTGAGACCACTTGCAGAGGAGTGCTGAGACCAACGGACTTTAGACCACCGGGCTGGGGAGCACTGAGACCGACTGACTTGGGACCACCAGGCTGGGAAGTGCTGAGACCAACTGACTTGGGACCACCGGGCTGGGGATTGCTGAGTCCAACTGACTTGAGACCACTTACAGAGGAGCGCTGAGACCAACGGACTTGAGACCACCGGGCTTAGGAGCGCTGAGACCAACTGACTTGAGGCCACTGGCTGGGGAGCACTGAGTCCAACTGACTTGGAACCACCAGGCTGGGGAGCGCTGAGACCAACTGACTTGAGGCCACTTGCTGGGGAGCACAGAGTCCAACTGACTTGAGACCACCAGGCTGGGGAGCGCTGAGACCAACTGACTTGGAACCACCAGGCTGGGAAGTGCTGAGACCAACGGACTTGAGACCACTGGTTGAGGAACACTGAGTCCAACTGACTTGGAACCACCAGGCTGGGAAGCACTGAGACCAACGGACTTGAGACCACCGGGCTTAGGAGTGCTGAGACCAACTGACTTGAGGCCACTGGCTGGGGAGCACTGAGTCCAACTGACTTGGAACCACCAGGCTGGGGAGCGCTGAGACCAACTGACTTGAGGCCACTTGCTGGGGAGCGCTGAGTCCAACTGACTTGAGACCACCAGGCTGGGGAGCGCTGAGACCAACTGACTTGGAACCACCAGGCTGGGAAGTGCTGAGACCAACGGACTTGAGACCACTGGTTGAGGAACACTGAGTCCAACTGACTTGGAACCACCAGGCTGGGAAGCACTGAGACCAACGGACTTGAGACCACCGGGCTTAGGAGTGCTGAGACCAACTGACTTGAGGCCACTGGCTGGGGAGCACTGAGTCCAACTGACTTGGAACCACCAGGCTGGGGAACGCTGAGACCAACTGACTTGAGGCCACTGGCTGGGGAGCACTGAGACCAACGGACTTGAGACAACTTGATGGGGAGCGCTGAGACCAACGGACTTGAGACCACCAAGCTTAGAAGCACTGAGTCCAACTGACTTCAGGCCACTGGCTGGGGAACGCTGAGGCCAACTGTCTTGAGGCCACTGGCTGGGGAGCACTGAGACCAACTGACTTGGGACCACCAGTCTGGGGAGTGCTGAGTCCAACTGACTTAAGAACATTTGCTGGGGAGTGCTGAGACCAACTGACTTGAGACCACCAGGCTGGGGAGCGCTGAGACCAATTGACTTGAAACCACCAGCCTCTGGATCGCTGAGTCCAACTGACTTGGGACCACCGGGCTGGGGAGCGCTGAGATCAACTGACTTGGGACCACCGGACTGGGGATTGCTGAGTCCAACTGACTTGAGACCACTGGCTGGGGAGCGCTGAGTCCAACTGACTTGGGACCACAAGGCTGGGGAACGCTGAGACCAAGTGACGTGAAACCACCAGGGTGGGGATCGCTGAGTCCAACTGACTTGGGACCACCAGGTTGGGGAGCACTGAGATCAACTGACTTGGGACCACCGGGCTAGGGAGCGCTAAGACCAACGGACTTGAGACCACTGGTTGGGGAGCACTAAGTCCAACTGACTTGAGACCACTTGCTGGGGAGCGCTGAGATCAACTGACTTGGGACCATGGGGCTGGGGATCGCTGAGTCCAACTAACTTGGGACCACCGGGCTGGGGAGCGCTGAGACCAACTGACTTAAGACCACTTGCTGGGGAGCACTGAGACCCAGTCCAGTCTGGCTGAGAATAGGGAAGCCAGCTGCTCGCACCAACATCAGCGGTGGATCCACCACACTGGATGCCACGTCTCCCCGAGACGTATCCAGTGGCCAGGGTGGTACAGGCCGATGGTGTATGTAGCAGCCAAGCTCTGCGGCCACCCTTGCCATAGGTGCATAGCCCCATGTGTATATATATAGTTGCTCCAGAGGCGTGCGACCTCTGACATATATAGCAATTGTAAGTCGCTTTGGATAAAAGCGTCAGCTAAATAAATAAATATAAATGTATATAAACTATAGTATATTTTTGCCATATGGGTTTTATTGCTAAATTAAAAAAAAAAGACATAATGAGAGCAGTTTTCTTTCTTGTGTTAACATTTTTTCCTGTTTTCTTTCCTTAAAGGAAGTTTAGGCATATGGAAGGGATTTTATAATTTAGATAGCTTTTTACTGTATGCATTTTTTGATTATTGGTGATTGCAAGATGAGTCATCAAAAAGAGAGAGCCTACAAGTGTATATCTGCTAAAAGTCTATGTAATTTAACATAGGCAGCCTACCAGATACAGAAGCTTATAAATAACCAGTTTGAAGGGTGGTGGAAATGAGGATGAGTAAACAATGACACATTTTTCATTCTGTTTGTATTTGACATGCACTAGGTCTAGAGGAGAGATTTGAGTGGTCTGTACCGAGTCTGTTGTCCTGTGTGAGGTTCACCATACTCCCGTCCTCAGCTAAACCCTCCTGCAGGTTACTCAGAATCTGTGAAAGGACAGGAACAGAAGTTTTACAACCCCAATTACAGCAATGCTAATTAAATTTCAGAGCAGGTGCAGCCAGTGAGGTGTAAAGTTCAGCTCACCTTCTGACAGACGCTCTTTATTCTGTGGAGGCGGTCCAGTGTATCCTGAGGCTTTTGCAAATACTGAGGTAGCTCTGCGTGCAAAACACGCATGGAGAATGGCACCATCGAACCTAGGTCATCCAAGACAGAGGCATATGAAACACATTTAGGGATATTAACACTAATGCATAGTCTTTCTCTTCTGCAAAAACTAACAAGCACACATTTTCCATTCTTGCTTCTTTTTCTGCCAATGCACTGAAGAATCAGACTCCATGCTGGGAAACAAGCTTTGATCACACCACTCTTTGATATCAGTATGGATCCTGTAATGTAAACCTGGGTCTGAAGAGCTTCAAATTTCACCTGACCGATGCAAAAGGTTTTTTATACATTGGCATGATTGGAAATAAAGCTCTGTTGGGTAATGGGCTGATATTATGATTGCATTTGAGAGGGAACTAATTGCTGGAGAAAGATATTTAGAGTCCCATTCAAAAGTGTGGGGTCGGTAGGATTTTTAAAAGTTTTTTTTTTCAATTCGCCAAGGCTTGAATTTATTTGATCGAAACCACAGTGAAACCAGTAATACTGTAAAATATTCAAGATAATTGTGATTATTTTTTCCCCCACATTTATTTTTTAAGCCTTTGCTTTCTCACAGAACAAACACAAAATAAAGAACAACCGTTACAACTCCAAAAAAAAAAAAAACAGCTGAAGGACAAATGCATACAAAAAAAAAAACATCATTGTACAGGTAATTCTGTAACATATACTTGCAAATGTATAAATTAAATAATAATAGGACTTTTACTACCATTATAACATAAAAATAACAATAATAATAAAAATGATCCTTAGTATTGTCAGCCATCTAATAAAGAGTTTTAATCAAACAAATATTGATTACTACGGAGGCGTATTGCATTCACTTGAAGAAAAAAAAAATCTACTCTGTTTTTCTGAATTAACGAGTTAATTTTTCATGACAAAAAAAATTGCTCTGTTTTTTCTGAATTAACAAGTTAATTTTTCATGAGAAAAAAAATTTGATCTGTTTTTCTGAATTAATGAGTTAATTTTTCATGAGAAAAAAAATTTTGCTCTGTTTTTCCGATTTAACGAGTTAATTTTTCATGGATTTTTTTTTTGCTCTGTTTTTCTGAATTAACGAGTTAATTCAGAAAAACAGAGCAAAAACTTTTTTTGTCACGAAAAATTAACTCATTAATTCAGAAAAACAGAGCAAAAACTTTTTATCTCAAGAAAGATTAACTCATTAATTCAGAAAAACAGAGCAAAAACTTTTTTTCTCATGAAAAATTAACTCATTAATTCAGAAAAACAGAGCAACATTTTTTTCTCATGAAAAATTAACTCGTTAATTCAGAAAAACTACTATTTTCTATGAAAAATTATCTCGTAATTCTGAGATAATTAACTTGTTAATTCAGAAAAACAAAGTAGATTTTTTCTTCAAGTGAATGCAATACGCCTCCGTAGATTACAGATATAAATTAAATTTAAATTAAATAAAAAATAAAATTAAAATGGATTAAATTAGTTATTATTGTTATTATTATTAGTTTAATTTATTTAAATTAATTTTAGTAAATGATAATATATTATGACATTATAACATTATAAATGTCTTTACTGTCACTTTTGATCAATTTAATGTGTCCTTGCTCAATATAAGTATTAAATTATTTAAAAAAAATAATAATAACTGACTTCAAACTTGTGTAGTGTATGGGAACTGTTCCAGAATATCTTAATATCGCCTTGCACCTTAAAAACAGTTTAACAACTTTTACCTCGTCTTCCAGGGTAAACCGTCGGGTAATATTCGTAGTAGAGGTTTGGATGGTCAAGATCCCCAAAGGGCTCAAACTCCAGTTCAGCGTTCTGGAACAGGTTGAGCTTCACCAGAAGAGCAAGACGCACAAACCACAGCTGTAGAGACGAAAGAGGTGTCTGCTTCAACAAAACTATGCAACATTAATTCTTTCTGTAAGTGAGTTGTGCAATGCTTTATGATCTGTACTGTACTCCAGACGAGCTCTTCTCTGCAGAAGTACGTGTGGAGATCAGTGTGGACATCAAAGCGAGCGGGGGCTTTGACACGAGCCACGGGCCCGTCAGCGGGTTACTGTGGACTGAGTGGGATCGGGACGCCAGCTCAAACACTGACAGCTCCTCTGCTGCTTTACATGTTTATCAGTGTGGGTTTCGACACAAGCTAGCTATTCATTTAAATTCTGATCTTGAATCGAAATCCAATTATATATCAGGTACATTACATGTCAATTATTCGCAAAGAAAATGCTGTAAACTATACCAGGGAACACTGTCAGTTGGTATATTACAATAAAATTTAAGTTACTTGTAAATGTCTGAATTGCTCATTTAAGGCAGTTTTTATAAAAATAGCATTATAATAATAACTAAGTATTAATTAAATGACAAATGTTATTTAATAAAGTAAATTAATGACAGATGTTCACCGTCGTGAGACAGGTAAGTTTTAGGAGCCACAGGTGCGAAGCAACCATCTGCGGGATTATGACTGAACGCATCTAAGGCCCCGTCCACACTACTGCGTTTTCGTTTAAAAACGGAGACCTTTTGCTACGTTTGCACCTCCCGTCCAGACTAAAGCGGGAAAAACGAAGACCTAAAACGGAAGTTTAGAAACGCTGTAGCTCCGTTTTTCGTTTTGAATCTCGGAGGGCGTTTTAGTGTGGACGAGACAAAACGGAGGAGTTTAGAAACGCTGACGATCGGCTCGATGATTGGGTGTCTTCAGTCGTGACGTATCCTTCCCTGATTCGCCAACCACTGTTTACACCGGCACGTGCAAGCCCAGTGTTGGTGAATGGTCACGTGATCCGCGTTTTCAGTCGTTTTAATGTGGACGGAGATCGTTTCTAATACGCAGATAAAACGCTGGTGTGGACGGAGATCGTATTCGTTTTAATTCTCCGTTTTTAAACGAAAACACAGTTTAAAAACGAGGACGGGGCCTAAGTCTGAAGCCTAGAAGGAACAATACCGCAGCTGGGACTTTGACTTTGCTTGGCCCCGGATAGCCGGCCCCTCCGAGGAAGGCCGTCCGTGACCGGAACTGGGGGGCGGCCGAAAGAGCGTCGCCCCTCCCCCTTATCGCGCCTCAAGTTTGTGGAGAACCCGGTGCTAAATGACTCGCAGACGAGTTACGACCATAGACTGTAAAAAAAGATGGACGACGCCCCTTCGCTCTTTTCCTTCAGAGAGAACTGAGGCCGCCAGTGTCTCGATATGACGCTGACATGTCGAACTTGAGTCTGCGCACTTGCGTGTTTCGGGACCAGTCATGCGCAGTCGTGAGCAGGAAGTAAAGCCGCGAAATCAAGGCCCCGCCCTCATTCTCGCTGAATCAAACGCAAGCACACGCCCCGCACTTTCATTAAGTTGCCTCTGTCTGCTTCGTTCCTGTCCAATGATGTCTGCCGATTGCAGAACCTTGTTAAAATAAGGTAATTACAAATACTAACCACATAATCAACATTATGAAAAAAGTCCGCTGGTGCTTCAGTGGATACCTCGCTCAGAGAACCTGTCAATCACAGCTGTCAATCATGATGTCAGAGCACCGTTATTTTATCATCACATAACTAACTAAAAACAAACTTATTTTAAAAACGAACACTTGAAATTACATCAACGTGATAGAAACTGCAGTAAATGACAGAAACTATCTTTGGAAAAATGATATGTGAAGTGTAATTTAATTGTTTAGTTGGTCTCGCGTCCCATTGAATAACATGGGGAGGCGGGGGTTATGAGCTATACTAGGTCCAGTCACAGGGGGGCGATCGAGACGTTTTGGCTTCACTTTTGAGGGCGTGTGCGGCACTCTTGGTTACGACTTATTACGACTTTTACTAACTCTAGATGGTCAACTTTGATCGTCTTCTCGACGCTCTGCCAAAACCCAGCGAGAAGCACCGGCAGGGCCGATCCAAGGACCTCGCTAAACCACCCAATCGGTAGTAGCCACGGGCGGTGTGTACAAAGGGCAGGGACTTATGGTGCGTTCTATTATACCCAACGAACCGACTCGGACCTCGGATTTGACGTCACGTCCACACTTCAAGCGTTCTATTATGTTTTGCGCATCCGAGTCAGAGAAAAAAAATTGACGCCACCCGGAAAGCTGTTATAATGGTAGCACTGGCCGAGTACCAGGCACTAACATTAAAAAAATATATATATTATGACTACACCTTGTCAAAACGCAGCCATTGGAACTTGAAAATGTTCACTTTGTTTAATGTTTTCATGTTAATCTTCTGTTAGCAACGCTAGCAACGTTAGTAATTGCGCTCACAATAACCGATTCCCATACCTACAGGGGACGCAGTAATACGAGTGATCATAATCGTCATTTAAAATACCAAAGCGGTTCAAAAACAATGAAAACAATTCATTCTTACAAGTCACAGGGCGCAGCCATCTTGAATTCCAAAACGGAATTCTTGCTCGGTGTCCTCACGGTTGTCCGACGTCCGAGAGGAGAAATCCGAGGAGAGGGGGCGTGTTGCTAGGCAACGTCTGTCGTCCGATTCGGATCTCCGAGACGAATGAATAATAGAACGCACCATTAATCAACGCAAGCTTATGACCCGCGCTTACCGGGAATTCCTCGTTGATGGGAAATGGTTTCAAGCCCCAGTCCCAATTACGAGCGGGGTTCCCCAGACATCACAGACCTGTTATTGCTCCATCTCGAGTGGCTAAACGCCACTTGTCCCTCTAAGAAGTTGGACGCCAACCGCTCGGGGCCGCGTAACTAGTTAGCATGCCGGAGTCTCGTTCTTTATCTGAATGAACCACACAAATTGCTCCATCAACTAAAAACGGCCATGCACCACCACCCACAGAATCGAGAAAGAGACAAAAACTTGGATCGAGGGCTTACTTTCAGAAGATGCAGCGATGTAGCTGCTCTGCCACACACAAAACCCTGACCCAGAATCAGGTCGTCTACAAGTCATTTAGCACCGGGTTCTCCACAAACTTGAGGTGCGATAAGGGGGAGAGGGACGCTCTTACGGCCGCCCCCTGGTTCCAGTCACGGACAGCCTTCTTCTTTCTGGGGCCAATCAAAGTCCCGCGGCGCTGCGTTATCGTTCCTTCTCGGCGGGATTCTGACTTAAAGGCGTTCAGTCATAATCCCGCAGATGGTAGCTTCGCACCAGTCGCTCCTCAGCCAAGCACACGCACCAAATGTAAGTTTGTTATTGATTTATTTTGATACAGAAGCAGCGCTTCTGTGTTGTATGCAAGGGGGTAATCCATCGAGCGGAAGTTGAAGTCTCGTGGGAGCTGACATCTTGTGGCAGAACTTAACTTGCGTTAGCATTCCCATTGACTCCCGTTCATTTTGGCGTCACTTTGACAGCGAATAACTTTACATCTGAGGCGTTTGAAGACCCCATTTGTCCTTTATCTATTTCTAAAGAAACACGACAGTTTATAAAATGCTCCATTACCTTGTAGCTTATGTTATGGCCCCGTAGAAGCAGTTTTAGTGAAAGTAGGCTAACGATTGCGTCATACCCACACGACTCTCTGTCGCACAGTATTGAGATTACCGTATGGACATGAGAAGAAGCTCGCGCGCAATCGGGGAAACGTGGAGGCAAAATGACAAAATAATTAAACAGAATACCTAGCAAATTTGTCTCCTTCTCCTAGCTCATGGACAGCTCCTACTCACACTCTCCGCCTCTGTATGTTTCGGAAGGGAATGATTCAGATTTCTCATGGCACAGCACTAGAAGACAGACGGGTCACTCACGTCCCACTACGTAGTCAAACTCTGTTTGAGTCTGCGCGTCAGGGACGGAAGTGCTAAAAAAAAATCGCCAAAAACGGGCTTCAATCGTCTCAATGGAGTTCCAATGAGATGGCTCTGTCCATTTCTTTTACTGTCTATGGTTGTATGTTACATGCAGGCTTACTATTGGCCGACACTGGTCATGTGTGTGACGCGTTTGACGTACAACCCAGAGGCGCTGCACTGTTACACTACGTGAAATCTCGAGGCCAACAGAGAAGGAAATGAATAGTTGAATGAAGTCGTTATTTTTGTTTGTTTTTTGCGCACAAAAAGTATTCCCGACGTTTGATAAACTTAAAGCCAAGTTCACACAACAGGATTTTAAGCCCGATTTATGGCCGATTTGCAAATCGTTGAGTCGCCGACAGGTCAGGGTGTTATCACGTGCAAATCGCGGGGTATTAGCGGACGATGAACGCTCGCCAATCTGTTAGTATGAAAGAGCCAACAACGCAGCAAAGACGCTCGCCGAGCCCAGAAAAATATCTAGCCTGCTAGATACCCAGAGCCGTCACGCGACTCAAACTCAGTGATGTCATGAGTACAGCCAAACAGAGCAACGCATGGGTTGAGGACACCAGGTAAATCTCAGTTTTTCTTTTTTTTTTTGCATTTTTTTCCTCAGAGGAGATCGTCGCGCAAACAGTGTGCAGCACTAGTTTCTGTTTGACGTCCATATTCACGTGTTGTGTTCTCTTCTTCGCTGGGTATTGGTGCAATATTTATTTATTTATTTATTGCGTGTTTTTTCGTAACAACAAGTGGTTTGTAGACAAGATAGAATCGTTGGGTGACAGAGTTGTTGTCAACTCATTATTTATTTGATTATTTTTAGGATTTAGACCGTAACATACACTCACCGGCCACTTTATTAGGTACACCTGTCCAACTGCTCGTTAACACTTAATTTCTAAGCAGCCAATCACATGGCGGCAACTCAGTGCATTTAGGCATGTAGACATGGTCAAGACAATCTCCTGCAGTTCAAACCGAGCATCAGTATGGGGAAGAAAGGTGATTTGAGTGACTTTGAACGTGGCATGATTGTTGGTGCCAGAAGGAATGGTCTGAGTATTTCAGAAACTGCTAATCTACTGGGATTTTCACACACAACCATCTCTAGGGTTTACAGAGAATGGTCCGAAAAAGAAAAAAAACATCCAGTGAGCGGCAGTTCTGTGGGCAGAAATGCCTTGTTGATGCCAGAGGTCAGAGGAGAATGGCCAGACTGGTTCGAGCTGATAGAAGGGCAACAGTGACTCAAATAACCACCCGTTACAACCAAGGTGGGCAGAAGAGCATCTCTGAACGCACAGTACGTCGAACTTTGAGGCAGATGGGCTACAGCAGCAGAAGACCACACCGGGTGCCACTCCTTTCAGCTAAGAACAGGAAACTGAGGCTACAATTTGCACAAGCTCATCGAAATTGGACAATAGAAGATTGGAAAAACGTTGCCTGGTCTGATGAGTCTCGATTTCTGCTGCGACATTCGGATGGTAGGGTCAGAATTTGGCGTCTACAACATGAAAGCATGGATCCATCCTGCCTTGTATCAACGGTTCAGGCTGGTGGTGGTGGTGTCATGGTGTGGGGAATATTTTCTTGACACTCTTTGGGCCCCTTGGTACCAATTGAGCATCGTTGCAACGCCACAGCCTACCTGAGTATTGTTGCTGACCATGTCCATCCCTTTATGACTACAATGTACCCAACTTCTGATGGCTACTTTCAGCAGGATAATGCGCCATGTCATAAAGCTGGAATCATCTCAGACTGGTTTCTTGAACATGACAATGAGTTCGCTGTACTCAAATGGCCTCCACAGTCACCAGATCTCAATCCAATAGAGCATCTTTGGGATGTGGTGGAACGGGAGATTCGCATCATGGATGTGCAGCCGACAAATCTGCGGCAACTGTGTGATGCCATCATGTCAATATGGACCAAACTCCCTGAGGAATGCTTCCAGCACCTTGTTGAATCTATGCCATGAAGAATTGAGGCAGTTCTGAAGGCAAAAGGGGGTCCAACCCGTTACTAGCATGGGGTACCTAATAAAGTGGCCGGTGAGTGTAGTACTGAAACAGCTCTCATTGAGTCACAAATGGTTTGCTCTAATCCTCCGATCGTTGTTGTATCTCTACGTAGTGTGTTGACAACTCGTGTAGTGAGTTACCTCCTGTTGTGGATGGTGTGAACAGCTTAACAACTTGAACACCCCTGATTTCACTGAGAGCAAGTCATGTGGTGTGAACCGCACAGTTCAGCCTGACGTTTTAAAATCATGTAGTGGGAACAAGGCTTTAGGTTGAGCCACGGTAGTCACTCTGACTATTTTAACGATGTCTTTAATAACTTTTGGGCCGGCCAGTTTCAATCCTGTAGAAGCCTATGGAGGAGTGATCCTGCTCTCAGATTTAAAAATATCTTAATTTGTGTTCAGAAGATGAACGAAAGTCTTACAGTCTTGGAACGACATGAGGGAGAGTCATTACTGACAGAATTTTCATTTTGGGGTGAACTAACCCTTTAAAGCCGTATTTTTTTCAGGCTGAAACTTAATACGGTTGTTCGGTATATTCAAGCGGCGAATATTTCAATTAAAAACATTTCAACCACAGTTAGGTGAGAGTCGACGCCTCTCGGTTCAAACAAATAGGGCTGGGGTCCAAACTCAAGCTCCTCCCACATTTCTTTTTAAAAGTCTAATTTTAGACTTCTAGTTGGTGGCCAGTGTTTTGTTTCGTTTATCAATACGTCATGTGTCGGGTCAGAGGTCACCAGAACTAGACTAGTGTATGGCCGCGAAATCCATTGATTATTAAGTTCTAAATATGGATATTTTTCATTCAAAAACACATGGCTTCACCTGAGAAGGCCTTTATTAACCCTCTGGAGTCGTATGGACCACTTTTATGATGGATGGATGTGCTTTTTAGAGCTTGTACAGTCCCATTCACTCCCATTATATAGCTTGAAAGAGCCAGGGTATTTTTTGATATAACTCAGATTATGTTTGGCTGAAAGAAGAAAGTCTTGCACACCTAGGATGGCTCGAGGGTGAGTAAATCATGGGGTGATGTTCATTTTTGGGTGAACTATCCCTTTAAGAGTTGGGCCGCAGCCCTGTAGAGCGCACAGGTTGTGCTCACCTGTAAGGAGTCAGTGGTGTGTGCGGTGGGCTGGCCGCTCTTGCCGTAGCCCTGGCCGTGAGCCGTCAGCAGTCGTCCCGTCAGATCCACGGACGCCCTCCAGTTCTTAGTGCTCTGTGGGCCGAGAGACAAGATGAAGACGTTAAACAAACAGCTGCTCGATCAGGAGGAGGCGCGAGAGAGACGACAAGGCCACTACTGGCATTAGTTTCAGCAAGACTTTCGTTTCTAAACTTGCATATGTTGCAAAAAATCAATAATTGACTGCAATACGAACTAGGGACAGACAAATTAGGCTTGGTTTTCCTCACATATGGCGTACTGTAGATTAGTTTTTGGGTGACAGGCACATTTCCCTGCAGCGGATTTGATAACTTTGCATATATATCTGATTTGTTTTTCAGATCTGATCTTCAGTGTCTGCAGCATTCGGAAATTGTGATCCGTTTGTCGGCCCAATGGTTCAATTTTTACTTGCCCTGCCATACTTTTCACTGGCCTGGCATGCTTACTGTAGTTGTGGACATTTAATTACTCAACAATATTTTCGATCTGCCTTACTTCAGGTGAACTTCTTGTACTTGTTTTTATCAATGTATTTTTTAACAATACAAAAAGCAAGGTGGAACGTTTTACATTTTATTTGTTCCCCACTCAATGTTTTTTTTCCCCACTAAATCTTCAGATTTTATCAAATTATTGTGCAACATTTTATTAAAGCTACACTGTGTGATTTTTACCCCCATCTAGTGGTGAAAAGGTATATGACCATCCAGTGAATATTAGTTTCTGTTCCTCTCAATTCAGATTTCGTTTTAACTCCTACGGTGGCCAATGTAGTCCAAGATTAACATGGCTTCCAGTTCGACCTCGTCCGTGAGAGTTAACTCAAACGTAAACGCGAAAGGCGAAGCTTGAATTAACGGGTATGTCCCTCTTTGGCTAATGTACTTTCAAGATGGAGGGGCAACATGGCGACCGACATTAGAACCCCTTACCCGTATGTTTTTCAATGGCATATTATACACTCACGAGAAAACTTTATTACTTGAACGATGTAAATATACATTAATGAGCACATATATTTTTGAAAGAACTAAGTGTTTTTAGCTAAGAATAAACTAAAAGAGTTACACAGTGTAGCTTTAAGTGCAATTGTTATCAACTTATCCTGCTGCATTATCCTCCAACCTAATTTATAATATCTTTTTTTTTTTTTTTGCAAAAGATTATGAATATAGCCTTCTCTTACTGTGGCATATTAAATCTTTGGTTGGTTGTTTTAATGTTTTTAATTCCTCAGAAAGTGTCTTGTGTTTGAGTGGGCGTGGTCAATGAGAAATCATAAGGCAACGCTACTTTTGCGTTATTGAAAAAGGCCAGAAAGTCTTATCAGTGATAGGGAGTAAATATTTTAATAGTTTGCCGCAGTCAATACGACAATGTTCTTCTTATTACTCCTTTAAGGAACATCTTAAGAAGTGGCTTATGAAAAATCAAGTGTGTAATCATTTTACTTAGTAAATTGTTATGTGTTTTTTATGTATTGTGTTTTAGTGGCGTCTTGTACTGAGTTGTCTGTTGTTGTACCTGCCTAGGGACTACGGACGTAAATTAGCAATTTGCTATAATCCGGCTTGTTTACATTTTGTACTTTGTACTTATGTTCATTAAAATGCATTGTCCCTATTAAATAAAAATGAAATGAATGAATGAAATGAAGGGTAACGCCCCCTTTTGGGGGAAAACACCTCTATACTGTCTATGGGAAAACAAACGGATTCCCATGAGAACAGAACTCGCGCTAGATCTGCAAAGTTTATTGATAGCAAAAATGGCACAAACTTAAAGAAGCTAACGTTACTGAATACAGGGTTACAGAGGTGTCCCTTTGAAATGGTCGAAAACTGGATTAATGACCCCACGCAGTGGCCAAATATGGACTATTCAGACATCTAACGTTACCACTATCTCATGGAATCACCAAGTAAGTAGCCTTTTTTATTTATGTATTTTTTGTCATTTACACACTCACAGTATGGCAAACTTCTAGACGATGTGGCCATGTCACTTGGATCATATTTAACTTGATTTAAGCCATTGACAGTTTTGTTGTCGACTAGCTATTAGAAAAACTAAGCTGTTAGCAGCTAACGTTACGTTTTTAGACTATGTCAATAGCATAAATCAAGTTAAATATGATCCATTCATCGTCTAGTTTGTCATACTGTGAGTGTTAATGAAAAAAAAGGCTAACTTACGTGCTTACTTGGTGATTCCACGAGATAACGTTAACGTTAGATGTCTGAATAGTCCATATTTGGCCACTGCGTGGGGTCATTAATCCAGTTTTCGACCATTTCAAAGGGACACCTCTGTAACCCCGTATTGAGTAACGTTAGCTTCTTTAAGTTTGTGCCATTTTTGCTATCAATAAACTTTGCAGATCTAGTGCGAGTTCTGTTCTCATGGGAATCCGTTTGTTTTCCCATAGAAAGTATAGAGGTGTTTTCCCCCAAAAGGGGGCGTTACCCTTCGATGACGCAAAAGTGGCGTTGGTCTATACAATCTAAACAATTAGAAGATATATAAAGAAGACCAAATTCAAATTGTGGATTCACTACAATTAGCTGGTTACATGCATGTAACTTTGACACTTTTCTACCTTTAGATTTGAGGAGAACACTGTTTTTGGCACTTTTTTCCCATGGTGTGGACCTGTGCCTTGGATAGGTTGCCATTTGCCTGTTTTGTTTTTCACTTGTGTTCATTTTCTCAGCCTGAGTTTAGCATCTCTTCTGTTTTTACCAGGCATTACAAATGCTTTCTCTTTCCTTCTGTGCTGCGTTCTCTCTTTCTCTTCTCTTAGAGATCCTAGAGCCTATAAATCTTCATTAGAGGGGCAAATGAAGCCTAAAAGCACTGGAAGGAAAACGGGCAAGTCAATGACAGGAGAAACGAGGGTCCTCTCTGATGTACTGCACCCCTGCGGACCCCAAACTCACACACAAGACAGATCAGAGCTTCTGCTGTTTTACTGGGATAGTGCCCTGTCATCATTAGAGGATTTCTCACCGGAGGAGCGCTTTAGTTTCTATAACTATTGGAGGAAGTACCTGCTTTTTGGGGAACTGGGAACGATTTTAGTCTAAGGAACGCTTTTTGTGGGACTAAATCAGAATCTAACCCAGCACTATAGGAACTACCAGTGATGTAAGTGTACGTTGATTGGCCGAACGTATGCGAAACACATGCCATTTTTAAAAAGCTGAGCAAACACAGTTTATAGCCTATATCAGGGTTTCTGCAGGTTTCAGTAAGTCAAATTTAAGACCTTTTTAAGACATTTTAAGACCATAAACATTGAAATTTAAGACCTCAAGTTCCTTATTTCAAATGTAGGTGCGCGGTATGCACGCTCATAATGGAAGCGACACGGTCGCGGTGCGACGCGTTTGTTTTTTCCAAACGTGTCCGGGCCGCATTGAGATAAAACAGGGTTTCTGCAGGTATCACAAAGTCAAATTTAGGACTTTTTAAGACTTTTTTAAGACCATTATGAATGAAATTTAAGACCTATATCACGATAAAAAAAATAAAAAAACATACAAAGGAAACGCGTAATGAGTCTATTAAAAGCAAAATCCAAATCAGCAAAATCGGTTCCTAAATTCAGATATTTCAAGCCAAGTATCGCTAAACTTCCACGTCCCCATACTAGCTGAATAAAATCCATTTTATGTCTGTCTGTGGTATCTGAAATACCTGCCAAACCTCAAAACTGATTGGCTGTTGCATGTTGGTCTATTTTGTAGTCGTAATACAGCGAATTAAGAACTACAACTACGTTATAAAAAAAAAAAAAAAAATTCCAAAGCGCTGCGGGAGCATTTCAATGAGACTTACATGGACATAGGAAAATTAAGACCCATTTAAAAAGATTTAAGGCCTAGAACACAATACTTCAGAAAATTTAAGACTTTTTAAGGCCTTAAATTGTGATTTTGAAATTTTAGACTTTTTAAGACTTTTTAAGACCCCGCGGAAACCCTGTATTCACTCCATTATTTATCACTTTTTATCTTTTGTCAAATCAACTGATTCAGCTAACATAATATTTTGAGTTTCCATCTATTAGACCAATCTCCTTTTGTTGTATTAACTAAATGTTTTTATTTGAATTAAATCAAAATATTAAGGTAATAAGGTAACTATGTTAAACCAACAAAATTTTTTATTTGTTACAGTGGCACTTCTCAACCTTTACACTGAGGAAACCCAATGCGACTTTGAAGGGACCAGAGAAACGTGATTATGTATTTCTGCTCAGCTAGCAACAAATGGCAAATGGTATAATACTTCTATCAAATGCTATAACAGTTCTATCTATTAAAGTATTATATAGGACTGTTAAACAGATCATAAACTAATGAAGATGGAGAACAGGAGCGCTGCGTGCTCAGGCATTGGCGTGCCAACAAAGTAAAAATCTGCCACACCGTCAAAATAAAAGTCCCGCACGAATATGCAGGATGTTTGTGACGGCTTACGTCTACGCCTATAACTACCCAGTGCAAGAACCCTATTTATCCTCAATGAGTAATTCAAAACCTCAGTAGAACTCAAAAAAGACATTTATATTAATGTTCTAGCACATGTGGATCTTTTTCCACACAATAACTGTACAATAAAATAGGTTGAATTTAAATATTACTATTGAGTTTTATTTTTTACTTCTCCAGTTATGAAGATTATGGAGAGAATATTCACATAAAAGGATACTATGCATTTCCTAAATCCTAAATATGTAGCTACAGCCTTGTAAAAACGTTATTCATTGTTACTAACCAAAAAGCGCTACAAAGATTCATCAAATACGGGAATAAAAACATAACAGCTCTGTAACACCGTGTCCTAACTACACGCTACGCAATAAAATTCCAGCGTCAGCAAGTGTGTCTGTCCACACTAGACGCGACGCGACTGTGAGATGCCACACATTCAGAACAGCGTGTGAGCCTATGGTGTGAGCAGAGTCTCTCTGTGAAAGCGCACTGTTGGCCCGCACTTGCATTGTATATGGGTAAGGACATAATCAAATCAAGAAATAACATTATTAAAAATCAAAGCGTTAACAAAATATACTCATAGACTAATTTTGTTATGAAGTACATTTGTATGTTTGCATAGAATTTATTTTGAACGCTATATACATGCTTTCACAATCTGAGGTAAATTATCCGTTATCGCTTGTGGCACAGTGGCACTATTTTTAACTAAAAATAAATAATGTGTACTCATAACCAGTGTAATTTCTTCATTCTGTCAGCCGCGACGTCGCAGAAATAGGAACCGTTTCTAAATTAGAAACTTTACGTGTCGCCGTCGCGTCTGGTTAGGACAAAAACTCTGATTAACATGGAAAAGATACCTTTTATCGCGTGTCGCGGCGCCGCGTGTAGTTAGGACACGGTGTAAGCGAAACAACAAAACAAGAAGCGAAAATGAACATAGGAAAAATACGTAAATTAATACAATGAACAGGTGAGGAATAAACAAAAGCTCCATGGCAACAATTCAAACTAGGAAGTAAACATATGAATGGAATGAAAGTGCTGCTATAGTTTTGAATGAATGATTCAGTGACTCACTCCAAGAGTTTGCTTGTTTGATTACTGGATGAATCATGATTCAATGACAAAAACTTGCCACTAACTGGTCATTGGACAAAAACACAGAATATGAGAAACTCTACAACTAAAATAGTTCGGGGGTTGAAGAAGGTCAGACTAGAAAACCTTTTCACCAGGGAATCATACACCATTCAAAATAGATTTAAGAATACCTTTTAAACTCCAAAAAAAAACAACCTACATAGAAAAGGAAAGCATGGGAAATAATTTCAATAAATACGTAATAATTTTTCATTAATTCAATGCAGTGTAAGAGTGATGAATTGGCTGCTATTCACGTGAAAGTTATATTGTTACAGAGACAATAGCACTGTTTCCTGATTTTGACCCACACAGTTCTCTTATATCTGGAGAAGCAAGAAACACCGACAACAATTATGTTTCCTTGTTAGCTTTCCTGACCAAACAAAAGGGCCTGGCAGGAAAGCAAGCGGATCAGAGATGGAGAAAATATCACAAACTTAATGTTGTACTGTAAAGAAGAAATAATTCAGCAATGAGTTCAAATAAACCACGTCACCAAAGAAGACTGCGGTAGAGCCTGCTGAACCAGAGGTTAATACTGAAAGCTATGTTAACCTGCAAGCGTTTTCTACACGCTGCACAGAAAAATAATGCTGTTGTCCCATTGTCACCTCGGCTGGAAAATGCATCTGTTAATGTTTCAGACAAATCTGCTAATATGAAAATAAAAGTTGGTGTCAAGTCATCAACCAAATATTCTACTTCCTCTGAAAGCCAAAGCTAATCTGAATGCAATCGAAGAACCAATTACCCAACAGGCAAGCGTTAGAGCCAATGTCAGGCTGAATAATGGACTCATTCAATGCAGATGGATTCAAAAGTCCTGTTTGGACTGATGAACCAACCAGTTGAAGCAACAGCAACTTAGTAACACAATTAATCGATAAATCGATTCAAACATCCAGTCGATCTTGTTCCTAAGGCCGTGTCCACCAAAGCATTTTCCCACGCGCTTGGCGTACGTTTTCAATTGTTTTCAATGGGAGTGCCACGTTTTTTAAACGCCATGAGCGTAACGAGGCGCTGAGCGTTTTTTTCACGCTGAAGCGTCGAGCGCCCAGCATTTTTTACTGGTCGCCAAGAGTCGAAAAATGTTCTACTTTGGATAAAAGGCAGCGCTCATCACTGTCACTTTTTACCCACCCATCCAATCACAGAGGAGGAGGGGCGGGACTAAACCACACTGACCAACTGTCACAACATTCTTTCAGTACAACGACATCAACCAACAAACAAAATGGATGAAAAATAAATTTTTAGTATGAAATAAATTATCTGTGAAATCAGTTAGAAGTAAACTGTGCTGCGTATATTCTGTATCATAGCAACGAAACGTCTAAACGGAAAAAAACTCTGCGCTGCCAAAACTCTTTCAAGCACCCAAAGCGCGGCGTCTTCAGCAGAGCGTCTGCCGTTTTCAGCTGGCTAAAAACGCTATGGTGGACACACGGCCACCAAAGCATTTTTTCGCACGCTTGGCGTATGTTTTCGATTGTTTTCAATGGGAGCGCCGCGTTTTTATAACGCAATGGGCATAACGAGGCACTCAACGTTTTTTTTTTTCACGCTGAACGCTGAGAACTCGGCGTTTTACACTGGTTGCTGAGAGTTGAAGAATGTTCAACTTTGAGTAAAACGCAGCGCTCATCACTGTCACTTTTTACCCAGCCGTCCAATCACAGTGGAGGAGGGGCGGGGCTAATACCACACGGACCAACTGTCACAACATTCTTTCTGTACAACGTCATCAACCAGCAGAGATAACCAAACACAATGGATGAAAAATACATTTTTAGTATGAAAAAAATTATCTGCGAAATCTGTTACAAGTAAACTGTGATGCGTATATTCTGTATCATAGCAACAAAACGTCTCAAAACGGTTTTAATTTTCATTTTTAAGTGAACAATTCCTTTAAAGCTGTCTTTTGTAGCTCTCTCACTCTGTACACTCACTGAACACTTATGGGCTGCACTGAGAGACATTCAGCCCTTTGTGGCCAAGAAAATAAGATAGATAACAATATTATGAACAGCTGGAAAGGAAGTCAGGATGGTGCCGCGAGAAATAAGGCCAAGATTAAGAGCCAAAAATAATCACTGGAACCCCATATGGAGAAGACAAGAGCCAGACCAGAAGAAAAGACAGAAATGAGCAGACATGGGGAAACGAGGGTGGCTGAGGCATCGGTCTTCTGTAGGAGGAGGGGTTCCGATGAACGGCACATGCTGTGTTGTATGTGAGACTTTGCTCACATGTCTGAGCAGTTTTCACTCTGGGGATGACAGATCTGGATCAGTATGTCCCAGTTCTAGACCATTTTAAGAGCTGCACGAATCATCAAAATTAAAATGCACGCGATTTGGCAAAGGCTGTGATTATTTTATGCGCAGCTTGTCACTGCAGTACAGCTGTTTGATCAGTAGTAAATGCTGCTCCATCTGAACACCAGAGGGCGCTCTTGCACAGACACGCCAGATATGCCCCGCAGAAGAAGTAAGATAACGCACGTCATTCCAGGAAATCCCTATGGGCATCATACTGTCGCTGTAGCTGAATAAACAGAAGATTGAAACGCTTTGCGTAAACATGACTAACACACATGACCACAACAGTATATGGTTTATCCGAGTTCTTCAAGCCTTCTTGGGGATTTTCATGATAATACAGTATATTTAAACTTCAGTGCTAATCAACATAGCATTTACCACTGTATAATACTATGAAACAATATGTTGTGTGCCTTGTTCTGTGTAAGAAAAGTTCATTTGTTGTGTTTCGTGTTGCAAGCCTGTTTTCTTTGTTATTTCATCTTTGTGACTACATATATATATGGATAAACTAGCTGTACAATTGCTCTGATTAGAAGAGCAAGGCCACACGAGGGATTTTCTAATACTGACATACCCGACTTCATTTCCTGACCACTCATTAAAGGTATATTACCACTCCAGCTTTAATGAGCAGACGAGGGCACACTGCCTGTCATTTGTGGGACATTTGTGGACTTTGTAAAACAGGGGGCTGGCACTTATATTTCAGTGAGAGAAATTCCAGAGTCCGAACCAGTGAGAGAAATTCCCAAGTCTGTTCCAGTGAGAGAAATTCCTGAGTTCAATCCAGTAAGATAAACTCCTGGGTCTGATCCAGTGAGATAAACTACCGAGTCCGATCCATTGAGAGATATTCCCGAGTTCATTCCAGTGAGAGATATTCCCGAGTCCGTTCCAGTGAGAGAAAATCCAGAGTCCATTCCAGTTACAATAATTCTTGAGTCCATTCCAGTGAGAGAAATTCTTGAGTCCTTTCCATTGAGAGAAATTCCCGAGTCTGATACAGTGAGAGATATTCCCGAGTCTGTTCCAGTGAGAGAAATTCCTGAGTCCGTTTCAGTGTGAGAAAATCCCGAATCCGTTACAGTTAGAGAAATTACAAAGTCTGTTCCAGTGAGAGAAATTTTAGAGTCCGTTCCAGTGAGAGAAATTCCTGAGTCTATTCCAGTGAGAGAAACTACCAAGTTCGATCCAGTGAGAGACATTCCCAAGTCCGATCCAGTGAGAGAAATTCCCAATTCCCTTCCAGTGAGAGAAATTTTAGAGTCCGTTCCAGTGAGTGAAACTCTAGGGTCCGATCCAGTGAGAGAAATTTTTGAGTCCGATCCAGTGAGAGATATTCCCAAGTCCGTTGCAGTGAGAAAAATTCCAGAGTCCGTTCCAGTGAGAGAAATTCTTGAGTCTGTTCCAGTGAGAGAAATTCAAGAGTCCGTTCCAGTTACAGAAATTCTTGAGTCTATTCCAGTGAGAGAAACTTCCGAGTTCGATCCAGTGAGAGATATTCCAAAGTCCGTTCCAGTGAGAGAATTTCCTGAGTTCGTTCCAGTGAGAGAAATTCCAGAGTCTGTTCCAGTGAGAGAAATTACAATGTCCGTTCCAGTGAGAGAAATTCTAGGGTCCGTTCCAGTGAGTGAAACCCTAGGGTCTGATCCAGTGAGAGAAATTTCCTGAGTCCGATCCAGTGAGATAAATTCCTGAGTCTATTCCAGTGAGAGAAACTACCGAGTTCGATCCAGTGAGACATTCCCAAGTCCGATCCAGTGAGAGAAATTCACAATCACATTATCACATTATGAAATAATTTTTTTTCTCCAAAACACGTTGGCCACAATTATTGGCACCCTTTGATTAAATTGGAATCTCCTTTTATCAAGATAACTGCTCTGAGTCTTCTCCTATAATGCCTGATGAGTTTAGAGAACACCTGACAAGAGATCAGAGACCATTCTTCCATATAGAATCTCTCCAGATCCTTCAGATTCCCTGATCCATATTGGTGCTTCATCTCTTCAGTTCAGACCACTCATTTTTTATATGATTCAGGTCAGGGGAATGGGATGATCATGGCAGAAGCTTCATTTTGTGCTTAGTTACACTTTTTGTGTTGATTTTGATGTTTGTTTTGGACCGTTGTCCTGATGGAAGATCCAACCACGGCCCATTATAAGGAGTCAGGTTTTGATTTTTTATCTCTTTGTATTTGCTAGAATCCATAATACAATTTTTCTGAACAAGAAGTCCAGGACCTCCTGCAGAAAAAAAGCCCCTAACATTAAAGATCCAATGGTATATTAAATTGTACACATGGGGTACCTTTTATCCTTGTGTGCACCAAACCCATCTAGTGTATTTGCTGCCAAAAAGCTTTTTTAGTCTCATCTGACCACAGAACCCTGTGCCGTTTGAAATTCCAATCGTGTCTGACCACTGAATATGCTGGAGTTTGTTTTTGGAGCGCGAGAAGGATTTTTATTGAAGCCCTCCCAACCAACATGTGGTGATGTAGAGTTTGTTTGATCATTTTTTTAGGTTTTCTGACCCCAAGACTCAACTAATCTCTGCAATTCTCCATCTGGGATCCTTGAAGAGTCTTTGGCCACTCAAACTTTCATCCTCACCGTCCATTAAGAAAATATAGACACGTCCTCTTCCTGGCAGAATCGTAACATCTTTAGTTGATTGGAATTTCTTAATTATTGCCCTGATGGTCAAAATGGGGATTTTCAATTGTTTAGCTATTTTTTAGCTATTTTTTTAATCAATAGTACATTTTTTGTTTACCTTTTATCATGTCTTGTAGTATCGCAATAATATTGTATCGTGAGTTCAGTATAGTGATATGTATCGTATCGAATCGTGACGTGAGGACTACGTCTCATTACTCATCCCTACTCATTAGTCCTCGTTTGGTTTAGTGTGTATAGTCTCATGTTTCTTGAGGTAATTTGTCCTGTCTTAACGTTGTGTTTGTGAAGTAAGCCTGTTTCTCTGTATTATGTGGATTAAAGTAGTCTTCGTTACTACTCTTTGGCAATGTTCATGAACTACACTGCAAAATGATTTTCTTACTTATCTGTATAGAAAAGCAGAACAAAAATGATATTTAAATATTCTTAAATCACGATACATTTACTTGAGAATCAAAATGAAACAAGAAAAGATACCTGTCGGTGGGGTATAGGAAAAATAAAGTTAATTCAGAGGGAAAATAAGACTATTTTTTCTTATCCTATTGGCAGAAATTTTTCTTGTTTTTAGCATAAATCCAATTAATTTTGATGTTTTTTTTTCCCTCAGACTTATGTAATTTTTTCTCGAGTAAATGTATCTTGATTTAAGAATGTTTAGATATGTATACTGGAAATCAAGGCAAAAATACAGAGTGAGAAAATCTTTTTTGCAATATAATGACGGTATACCTTGAATGCAACGTTAGTCACTTTGGATAATAGCAAAATGTATAAATGTATTTAGTCAATCAGTGAAACACACAGGATCTTTAAGAGTGATACAATGCAGTCTCTGTGAATGTCTCACTGTATACAGAGGACTAATCCTGTGTGTGTCTCGGTAAGCCTCACACACGATTCTCCTCTTGATCTGGCCTGTGAAGTCCAGGATCTGGGGATTAGAGCTCATGCTTCCACACTACAGGCTGCCTCAGTGCTAACGCTGGAGAAACACACACCCACACACACACGCACGCAGGGTATCCTTGTCATTCAGTGAAGGACGTGGGCACAGCAGGCAAGGCTGTGCGTCTCAGGCCTGTCTGCATGTGTCTGACGCTTGTGTTCAGAGGTAAATCAGTGAGGCAGTAATTTTGGGCCCCTAGGGCTACAGCTGGCACTTCATGCTGCCTGATACAACACACACACACACACGCACACACACATGGTTTTTGTGTAACTCTCCCATCACAGAAACCTTTCTGCATTATTTTGAATTCAAAAAACACTGTTTCATATGATTTTTAAGCCATTTGGTTTACGAGGACACATGAAGTCTCTAATAAACCATGTTTGCATTGTAATACTCATGTCACACACAAAGTGAAATGTGCTTATTTGAAATGTGTTATGCTTTTGAAACAAGTCTCTTAAGAAATATGATGAGGAAAAAAAGGTACTTTTGGTTTGTTTACATGTCTTTGGTCTGTGTTGAGCTCATATTTCCTTCAAACCGCACCAGAGTCCATTTGGATGTGGATCGAACCCCATCTTTTCAGTGGGTACGCTTGTTTGTTGGCACCAGGGTTCGGATGCAAGCATTCACACTAAATGTTCTAATAAAAATACTGAATATGGAGGTAAATATTATGGGTGAATTCATATATGAATCTCGATTCTATTCTTGAATTACTGTCACATTCTGGTCGTTGCTGGAGGTGGAAATATTGATCTATCAATTGCTTATTGTAAAAAGATTTAATTCGATAACTATATGGTGAGTGACTACAATAGTACTATATTTAACCCTGTGGGGTTCTTCGTTTAACAGTCACACTCGGGACCTTCGGGTCCAAATGGACCCAAAGGGCGGGATTCATATAAAAAAAAAAAAAAAAACAAAAAAAAAACATCTTTTTTTTTTACTTGTTTTTTTATAATATTTTTTCTTTTCTTTTTTGGTGTTTTGAGAAAATTCCAAAAATAAAAAATAAAATTATAGATAGTATTAATGCAATAATTATGACCAAATTTTCCCCCATTGAATATAATAGAAAAAAAATCTAAAAAAAAAAATAATAATATATAATATATATATATATATATATATATATATATATATATATATATATATATATATATAGTGCTTTTTTCAAGATTGTTGCTGATTTGTAGATTGTACGCACAAAAAAACTCAGTATTTTCACATTTTTGCCAATTTCCCATTCATTTTCCATGCGGGTCCATTTGGACCCGATGGGCCTGAGTGTAACTATTTTTTTTTAACAACCACTTAGACTATTCACATCCTGTTCCCAAATTTTTTGGGAGTTCATATACCAAATACCAACAAAGTCACCAAATTTCGGACGATTCCGAGGAAGCTTTGATTTAAAAAAAAAATATTTGAAGGACCCCAGAGGGTTAAATCATCAACACTGCTACGTTATCAATACATTACAGTAAAAGATTTTAGCTCAGATTTTCACCCCAATTTCCAGTCTGGAGCAAATTGCCACAAGCCTTCAGCAGATTTTGAACAGTCATAAATCTCAAAAAAGAAATGGAGATGGTGAACAAGAACACAAATTGGAGCTCCGCTACCGCCATTAATAACACTCACCTCTAGACCTCGTTTTAAAATGTGACTTGTCTGTCTCGGCTGAAATTATTAAAAAAATTAGGAGTATGTGAAGGAACAATCATGATGTGCTACTCACGATTAGTCGCTTGAGTCCCAGGGAGTTCTGCTCCACTGAGTTGGCCGAGAGCACCTGTCTCTTCATCGCTGCCTGGTCACCCAGAAAACGCTGCATGAGATCTTTCACCGCGTCGCCCTGCAAATCACACAGATTACGTTTCAGAGCGATCCCACACTGTGGACAACGAAACAGAGACTGACAGAGATAATTATTCACTGTGTCTTCCCTTTTATTTACTGCAGTTTAAAGACCCTATGAAACGGACATGCACTAGTTTGGGGTTGGTAAGTTTTTGTGTGTTTTTGTCTCTTCTGCTCAACAAGGATATATTAAACACAGTAATATTGTGAATATTGTTAAAATAACAGTTTCTGTGAATATATTTAAAATGTAATTTATTCCTGTGATCAAAGCTGAATTTTCAGTATCATTACTCCAGTCTTCAGTGTCACATATGTAACATGAATGTTTGGTTTTGATTTAGTTTCATTGTGTTTTGGTTCTTTGGTTCTTGCCTGTATTCTCTAGTTAGTTTCCTTGGTTGTTAATTAGTTCTACACACCTGTTGTTTTTTCTTGATTACTCTCCTCATGTTTTCAAACCATGTTTGTCCCTATGTCCTTTGTCCAACATAATCAGTGGTAAATGTGGTTGTGTTTGTTGTTTCCTCCTGTGAGCTCCTGAATTTTCTGTGTGGACTTAATAAAGACTGTTTTTAGTGTGTGTGTGTGTGTGTGTGTGTGTGTGTGTGATTGGCCATTGCGTTCATGCGCTCAACATATGTCTGTGATTGGCCATAGTGTACACAATGGCCAATAATCAGAGACACTGAGCATGTGAATGCAACGGCCAATCAGAGACATATATGTTAAGCGTGTGAACCCAATGGCCAATCAGAGACAAATATGTTGATCGTGTGAACGCAACGGCCAATCAGAGACATATATGTTAAGCGTGTGAACCCAATGGCCAATCAGAGACAAATATGTTGATCGTGTGAACGCAACAGCCAATCACAGACATATATGTTAAGCGTGTGAACCCAATGGCCAATCAGAGACATATGTTGATCGTGTGAACGCAACGGCCAATCAGAGACATATATGTTAAGCGTGTGAACCCAATGGCCAATCAGAGACAAATATGTTGATCGTGTGAACGCAACGGCCAATCACAGACATATATGTTGAGCTTGTGAATGCAATGGCCAATCAGAGACATGTATGTTGAGTGTGTGAATACAATGGCCAATCAGAGACATATATGTTGAACGCTTGAACACAACGGCCAATCAGAGACATATATGTTGAACGCTTGACCACAATGGCCAATAATCAGAGACACTGAGCACGTGAATACAATGGCCAATCAGAGACATGTATGTTGATCGTGTGAACGCAACTGTCAATTTAGAGACATATATGTTGAGTGTGTGAACGCAAAGGCCAATCAGAGACATACATTGATCGTGTGTGTGCACAACGGCCAATCAGAGACATATATGTTGAACGCTTGAACACAATGGCCAATCAGAGACCTATATGTTGAGCACGTGAACGAAACGGCCAATCAGAGACATATACTGTATGTTGAGTGCATGAACGCAATGGCCAATCAGAGACATATATGTTGCACACAATGGCCAATCAGACAGAGACCTATATGTTGAATGCTTGAACACAATGGCCAGAGACATATGTTGAGTGCATGAACACAACGGCCAATCAGAGACATATATGTTGAACGCTTGAACACAATGGCCAATCAGAGACATATATGTTGAACACAATAGCCAATCAGAGGTGTTTAAGAATTAGTTCAACATTGCTCAAATTGCTAGAGGGAAAATTAATGCTGATAGACATTTGATAACATTATATCGCACACCCCTATGCTAGAGTAATCCTAAATGTAACATCCGCTTATAATAAATATAAATATGGAATAAAAGGCACAAAACGCATTTTGAATTAATGTGGTCTTTAAATGAACACCTATAAAAAAAAATCTGTCATTATTGCACATAAAACCTGCACCCAGTTTTTGCTTCGAATAAAAATGTTCAGGAATCTTACGCGTCACATTGCGAAACTGCACTGACCTGTAGGTTGTCAAACTTGAGTCCAGGCATGGCCAGCTGCTCTCGGTCTATCTGAACAGGACTGATCTGCTGAGTGGCCACCGATATCAGAACCTTCCTGGTGTCGTCTGAGGGAAGCCAGGCGTCGTAGCGCTTGTCCAGATCGCTGGTGATCAGAGCGCTTGCGAAAGGGTCGTCGCCGCTCGAGAACACGGCCTGGAGTTTGTTCACGGGCTCCGCGGGACTCTCTTGCGGTTTCGACGCGACCGGGGTGAAGTACGTGCTGGTCGGCACAGCTTCCTGAGGCCCGGGGCCCGCCGGAGAATCCGGAGTCTTGGCCGACTCTGCGTTCGGGTTGCTGATTGATATGAAAGAGGTGGATGTGGTGAAGGAGTCGAAGAAGTCCGAGGCGGGGTTGACCCCGCAGTTATCCGTGAAGAACTTACTGAGGCTGGGACTGGGCTGGCACACTTGAGGGATGAGTTTGTTGGGGGTGTCCGCGCTGCCGATGGTAAAACTTGGAGATTTCACTAGCGTTGGCTGAAAGCCGTCAGGTATCAGGGCTTGTGTTTTGGGTTGCACGGCCTGGCTGAAGATAGTACACACCGGGATAGGCTCCTCTTTGGGGGACGAGTCCGTATTCACCTCAAGTCCTGATTCCTGAACTTTGGGAGGCTCTGGGCTTGGGTCGTGCTGAGGATCGAGTTCCCTTTTGTCGGCCGCCTTGTCTTCTTCGTTCTCTTCTTCCAATAAAGGCTCCGACGTGTCCTCAGGTTCAGCAGTGTCGTCATCCTTTCGTTCTATCGAATCTTCATCCGGTGTTTTGGACAAAAGCGCTTCCTCGTCTTCGTTCTGCCCCAAAAGCGAGTCGATGGGAACGACGTCCTCTTCCTCGCTGTTCGGGGAGTCTGAGATCATCACGCTCTCCATCATCTGGTCATTCAGCTTGTCCATTAAGCTCTCGGAGTGAATGCTGTCTCCCGGTGGGGAAGCAAACGCTTCGGCGTCCAGGTCGATGCTCTCCTCTTGGAAAGACGCTTCCGTTGGGTCAGTCTGGGGCGTGACAGAGGCTTCTGGCGTCTCTCCGTCTATAGCCAGAGTAACAGGCCTCTGAGATGGACCTTCACTGCTGTCCATGACTCCAGCCTGGATGTTCCCTGTCAATCCCAGTCAGGACACAGATCAATGAATCAGGCTAAATGGCTCCAAGAAAATTATAGACACATAAACACCCAAGGTGAATAAGACGTACAACTTGCCATTCTAATCACAGATACACTATGGCCGTTTCTCAAAACCAAGAATGCAAAGAACGGACTTGTGTTCTTGGGAAGAAAGCTCTTGCTAGTTGTTCTCGGAAGAACGAACTCACGAGGTGACGAGCACACAGAACGCTGCTGACAGTTTGAGACGACGTGTTCTTGCTGGTATTGCGCAATAGTAACGTTACCCCCGCACAGACGCCGTCTGCAGTGCCCAAACACAACGAGAACTATTATACAGACAGGCTTTATCGCCCAAGCCTAAGGGATTACTCTACATACACTAAAATGTAATGTATTCACAACAATAAAGCAAGACATGTCTCATTTTAATTCTGCTTCTGTTGTTTGTTTGTGTACATCACTAGCCAACGGCGGGAAAAAAACGCCGGTAATATTCGGTAATCTTCAGGTAACTTTTGACCTGCCTCTCTCTGCTTCCCGTCCCTTCCGCGAATGCCGAAATGAATTATGGGTTAGTTCTGCCGTCAAGTTCACACAAGTTACCAACCGATGCATCCTCGGTAAAATGGGAGTGTCAAGAACACATCCGGGATTTTTAACCGTTCTTGCCTAAATGCAAACTTGTGTATTGGGACAGTACTTGGGCCGCGACTGATGACGTTTAACAAGTCCGCAAGAACACAAGTACAGACAAGAAGGCATATTGAGAAACGGCCTATTTACATAAAAGTCCCCCTCCGATCATATTTTGATCTATTTTAGAAACATTCCCAGTGGTCTTTAAAATATGATTGTGCCATTTTTAGCCAAAATCACAAAACCTGTGCCGTTTTATGGGACTTCACTTCAGCAGAGCGGCAGTAGCTCATTAGCAATTCGCCTCTGGGTTGTGGGCGGAGCCATTGGCATGGAGACGACCCTCCCCCTCCCTGTTGCCGAGAACTCTCCTGTCTCTCCTGCTTTACTTACAAATTATAAGCAACTCAAATGTTGTATTAATTTATTAGTTGTTGAGTCTTAAGTTCAGGCTATTGCAGTCTGATTCTGTTAGTTCACCTCACCTCCTGATCCGAGACATTCTTTCCTTGGCAACTTCATATTTATCAGGTTTGTTCTCCTCCTCTCGCGTCTCGATACGTTAGCTGTCGACTCGTCAGTGTCTGGCTCTGATTTGTCTGCTGGCCCGTGCCGTGTGTGATACGGAAGGACCGGAAAGAGTAATGATTAGTTCATATTTCGAGGTTCGAGTTCGGGTTCGGCCGCGTCCGAGTCTTTCGTTCTCCCTGTCAGTCCCATAGACTAGAGGCTATGCTGTCAGTACCGGGAAAGAGAAATGATTAGTTCATCTCTCGAGAGATGAACTAATCATTTCTCTTTCCCGGTACATACTGATCAGTAGGGTTGGGTATCGAGAATCAAGTATCGATTGGAACCGGAACTAACTTTTAGTTTTTCCCGGAATCGTTCAAAAGTTAAAATTTCGATTCCTAGTTTCAAAATTCACACTCCGCCGACCGCTGAACAACACCAACGAAGAAGCGTCTATTTCCCTTTATACTCTAGCGAGTATTTCCCTTTAGAAAGGAGTATTTCCTTCTTAAAAGAATCGGAATCGAGAATCGTTGGGAACCGGAATCGAAACAAGGAATCGGAATCAGAATCGTTCAAATTCAAACGATACACAACCCTAGGTATGAGTCGTTCTTTTGTCCCTTGACCGTCGGCATCTCGCACGAAATACATTAGTTTCTTATTATTGACTGCGTCTGAATGTATATTGTTTTATATTTATAGGCATTAAATAACAAAATAAAACATTATCTGAAAAATAAAAGTTCCATATTATCCCTGTCCGTCTCTTTTCTATATTGTGCATCTGTGGTGTGTTTTATTATATATTATACATGATTAACTACTATTACAGTATATTATACATTATCTCCGTGCTTGTTTGTAAAAAAATTAGGGATTATCAGTATGCAGGGAGGGGGGTATGAGCTTGTGGCCCCACCCAGTGGAGTTAATACGTCACAACTCCAGTCTATTTTAGCCGGAATTTTAGCGTCTGCTACTGATTCACAGCCATTTGAATGTAGAAATTCTCAGAAATGCAACTTTGAGCTTATTTTTCCTCAAGAACCGCCCACTAACATTAGAAAAATGACACAATAAGATGTTAACACCTAGAAATTTTTTTTTTCATCGGAGAGGGTCTTTAAGTGTAAACTTAATGTATTGTTTTCAGACACTTAACTGCATTTGCCATTTAATGAAAATGAATTATAGTTTAAATTTGTTTTTACAAATGTATAGGCCTATATAATTTCATATTTACTTCTTTTGTCTTTAAAATAGAGCACAGATGTACTGAAAAGCATGTATGATAAACTAAAATATACTTTAATGTGCGTCACGTATTTAAATATAGTACATTTGTAATGGCACATTTGTTGTTACCCTTTTAGTACATTTATGTTTTGTTCGAGTCATTTTCACCCGGAGAAGATTTTCTTTTTCCCGAAAATGTAACCTTTGCTCACACTGGGTATAACAACTTCTCAATTTTTGTGGGATAAAAAAAAAAAAACAGCCTAAAAAATAGCTTATAAATCTATTGTTATACTATAATTTTCATCATTTTTTTTTTTTAAGTAGCCTATGTTAAGAAACTACTTAACTGTGAGTGCACTCTCTTTAGAAATTTTATTAATATTATATTATCTACAAATACAGTTTTTACAAAAGAAAAAGAATACAAAATAAAGATTTTAGTTACAAAACAAGCACAAATAATTGTTTACATTCAATACAGTTAAGCACACT
The DNA here is from genome assembly GCA_038021265.1 of Cyprinella venusta. Classification (NCBI taxonomy): domain Eukaryota; kingdom Metazoa; phylum Chordata; class Actinopteri; order Cypriniformes; family Leuciscidae; genus Cyprinella; species Cyprinella venusta. The sequence goes on along the minus strand of CM075875.1, from coordinate 32,079,577 downwards.
TCTTTTTCACAAGGTCATTCTTACGGTGTTTCTCTGGTTTCTTCTCATATTCATATAGCAAGAGATCAATTCTATTGCTCCTATTTCGAGTTTGTGAAATAATATTTCATCAATATTTACTTATATAGAATATCAAAAGACTAAATAATAGAGAAATATGTTTTGACAATGTTAAGCATTTTTAAATAAATAAAGCACTTATCCAAATAATACGAATTACAGAATGTCAAATGAGCACCAGAGTATACATTACATAAATAATAATAGAAATACAAACATTCTGGAGGGGAAAAATTTGTGCAAATTAATTATGATTAAAAACCAGTTTATCAATAATATACATTGGATGTCTGAAGAGCTCTGTAGCAACAACATGATAAATGTAGCCTAAAATACAACAACTGTTGACTTGACATTTAGGAGACCGTCATATTCCTCACAATAGTTACGCACATAATATCATAATATTATGATAAAACAGTAAACACTTGATTTTACCTTCAGTGAAATGAACGCTGTGATGACAGCAGTGTAAACACACGCATGCGCACTGACGTAAGAGGAGAACACTACGGTGTGCGAAAGGTGTCAAACATCTGCGCTACGGAGGAGACTGGTATTCTCGAAGACACTTCCGTTCGCAAAACACACAGCACCAACTCACAGAGAACAGGGTTACGTTAGTTTCCGTGCGCCGTTTTCGTAAGTTTCATTTTACTCTCGCGGAACTGCTGTACATGTCATAAGTATTTGATAAACAGGAGAATGTTTTACTCTGAATTAAATCATAAATGAATAAATGAATGACTGAAGATGGAGGATGATGCACCGGTTATTTATGGCCTGGAGTTTCAGGTACTGTAGCTCTGTTTACCCTTTTACTTCTTGAATACAATCTCATATAACGTTAGATACATTATGAACTGGTACCTATGTTTCACTTTTGTAATATTTACGTTTAACATAAGGTGGTTATTAAACATGTTTTAATATTAAACATGACAAATGGAGAAAGATATGTTCTGTTCCAAATGTCTGTCACAAACAATGTATAATATGGAATCAGAAGTTAATATACCTTAAACACTTACATATACATATACACATACACATATTTATACATTTAGGGCTGTCAAAACGATTAATCGCGATTAATCGCATTCAAAATAAAAGTTTGTGTTTACATAATATATGTGGGTGCACTGTGCATAATTATTATGTATATATATATATAAAAACACACATGTATGTATATTTAAGAAAAAAAATATTATTCATATATAATATAAATTATATATAAATCTATAAACAGAATATACAGGAAAATATTTCTTAAATATATACAAGCATGTGTGTGTGTTTATATATCTAAAATAATTATACACAGTGCCCCCACATTTATTACGTAAACACAAACTTTTATTTTGGATGCGATTAATCGCGATTAATCGTTTTGACAGCCCTAATTTATACATATACACATGACACATACTTTTGGTCAATTTTTGTTAGTACGTGCTGCTGAAAACATGAGCCCATCTGTCCCATAATTCCCCAAAATGCAGATAGGTAGGTAGAAGCTGTAGCATATGTCAGATATGTATTGTATTTTCTTGTATTTTGGCTGTGTGAGATTAATGCATGGCTGTCGTCTTCTCCGCATGTTTCAGGCGCGTGCTCTGGCAGCTCAGACAGCCGAGACAGATGCCATCAGGTTTCTAGTGGGCACACAGTCACTCAAATTTGATAACCAGGTGAGTGAATGTACATTATTTCCCCAGTCGTCTCAATGGCAAAAAGTTTCCCGATTCACCCCTATATGCAGGACTCTTTAGAACAGGTTTATGAATAAATCTATTTCATATTTAGTGTTAATCCATGTCATAAAACACTAACTAGGACGATACCACGGAAATAAAGCACAACCAATTATGGATCTGTCATGGCAGGTTAGGGCCAAATCACAAATTAACATGTAAGAGAAAGCGTTTATAGTTTAGCGTTTTAGTGCATGTCAAGGTGTAATTCACGACACTCCAACAACATTTCTGAAACTATATAAAACCTGTTGGGATTTTACTGTTGTTTTTATCAGACTTTGATTTAAAAGTTGGAGAATTCACACATATTTTTAGGTGATAATTAGTTAAAGTTAGTGACAAACTACAAATTACTGTTTGCAAACAGATTTCCTTAACACTCCCCCTGTTTGAATGCGATTTTTATTACTTTTCTTACTTTTATTACTTTTTTTTTATTACTTTATTACTTTTTTGAATTACTTTTCTTTTTTGCTTTTAGATTATAGAGTTGATCTCATCATGAACTGTTTATATACAAATCTGAATAATCTTTTAAGATGTTTAGCATTTTTTTAAATAAGAAGACAAATTAATAAATTCATTATATATATATATATATATATATTGAATATAATAAACAAGATAATGACAAACAATAAGATTAGTAAGATGAATAATAAATAAGATCATATATTAGACATCAAAAGCCAAAATCTATGATGTTATTTAATTATATGAATTATAAGGTGAATTAAAAATAATAAGATAAACAATAATATATTATACAGATAATACAATAATATATAATTGCCACATTCTGTTGCTGTTTAGTTTGATTTTAATGGACTGTTAGTTTGTTCGTCTTCAGTTACCTGTCCCCTGCCAGTCATTAGTTCCCATGGATATTAATTAACGAGCACACCTGTCTGTTGTTAGTTCGTCACCGTGTCTGAGTTCCTCTTTTACTTTCATTCTGGTATTGTTTGTGTTGCTTTGTTCACATGCTGCCATGTTACCTGCTCCTCTCTGGATTCATTTTTTAACCTTTTAATTTTCCTTGGGACCAAATGTTACAATAATAGAAAAATAAAGATGAATAATAAATAAGAGATCATACATTATTTGCCACAAAGAAAATGAATAACAAGGGGTGTAACAATATACCGTGCCACAATATATCGCAATACAAAATTGCAGCAATACGTATCGTGGATAGTGACAATATGTATCGTGGACAGTTCCCCCAAAATAAAAATTCAAGTTTTCAGAGTTTTACTGTAAGTACTACATTAAACTACTATATAATGTCGAATATAATGTGTAATAATGCAATGGGGGAATATTTGTGGGTCCAAATGTCAAATGCCAAAATGTTACCTGACATTTATTTTAAAAATATCTAGTTAGTGACAGAGTGCAAGCATATTCGTCTAAAATTATTCTGTATTTTCAGCTTCAGAATCAGGAATATTGTTATTCTGTAGTCACAATTGTCCTTGGGTTACAAGCACCAAGTCCAAGCCTATTCATTTAAACCCACAATGCAATATTAAAAAATGTAGCATTTTGATTAACAGTAAATTTTTTGTTAACCTTTTACCATATATCTTGGAGTATCGCAATAATATGGTATCATGAGTTCAGTATCGTGATATGTATCGAATCGTGACACAAGGGTATCGTTACACCCCTATGAATAACATACAGTATATTCGAGATAAAGTACTAACTGAAATTACACAAATGACCCTGCGAAAAAGTTTACATTACCTTAGTTATAAAAAGGGAAAAAAAAAATGAAATATGGTTACTGATACTATCAGACAGTTTCTGGCCTCATTGACTTCCATTAGGGTAACCATATTTTGATTACCAAAAACCAGGACACTCAGCCCGGCAAACAGATGGGCCTACTCAAATGATACTCAAAGTTTACTCAAAGATACCTTATTAATTTCAATACATTTTAAGTAGGTTATGCCTCCTCTGTATGGATAGAAAATTGTTATATTGTTATAAGAAAACAGGACAGTTGGTCACCCTACTTCCATAGTATATTTTTTCCTACTATGGGAGTCAGTGAGACCAGAAACTGTCTGGTTACTGATATTCTTCTTAATATCAGAAAATCGGCTGAATGGATTCAAAAAAGGTAAAACTCAACTGTTTAACTCTGGGGGAGTTGAAAAATGAGCCTATTTCAAAAAAAGTGGAGTATCCCTTTAAGGCATACAGTAGCAAAATGATTAGTATGGTAAGAAAATGATGATTTGCTGTGATCAAAAAGACTTACTCTACAGTAGGTCATTTCCTTCAGCCCTCGAGCAGCAGAAACACACTGTGTCATTACTGATATGACACTTTACCAACGTCCTGAGCATGAATGAACCTAAAGTGGAGGCCATTCCCAACCTGAGCCCCTGACCCCTCCTTCACGTTATGACTACGGCAAGAGACGAGGCCCATGTGATAATTCACTCGGCATCAGTACAGCACAGGCTGATAAATCACCAGCAAGTCTCTCCAACCCCTGCACTCATTACAGAACCTTCCAACGCCTCCAATTATCCTGTCCAGCCATTGGAATTTATTTGTATTGCTTCCCTCCATAAAATTATAACGTTGCCTAATAATTCTCCTTCAGTGCAGTCCAACCCAAGGTTAATGGCTTCCACTCCAACTTTTAGGAGCCTGAAAGGCAGAGATGCCCTCACGTATGCATGCACTCTCTCTTTCTCACATCAGGGGCCAGCAAGACAAATACCTTTTGGTCTAGTTTTGCATACAGCTAGTTAATATGCCATTCATATACTACAATAATCAGGAGAATTAGGTGGAGAATTATTCTTACATCACCAATTTTGTATTCTTACCATACACAACAAACACATAAAACAATATAACAACTATAACAATGACAAATGCTTGAAATTTATACATTTTAAATGAACAGACATCTTGAAATTTGAAAGACTCTTTGACTGTATATAAATTAAAGGTATGTTTTTGAAGAGAACTGGTATTGACAAAACGTATTCATGGTGAAACTTGCTTTAATTGAATACATTTAGATATTTTTTAAGTGTAAATTAGCCAAAATAAAATCTTTCAAATCATAAAATATAATCGTATAGGTTTCAGATTTGATATTTCCTGAATAAAGCAATGCATATTCTACTGTTTTACAATCATGCATACACAGTATCAATTTGAAATATATAATACTTAAAAAGTCACTCAATTTTTAAAAAAAAGAGTATTTACTTAAATTATTTTTCTAAGCTCAAGATTATAAATGTATTTGTCCAAATAAAATATCCCAGATATCTTTAGAACGTTGACATCCCCAGTGAATTTAATATTATTAAATATAAAACAAAACAAAATAATAATAAACCGAAACTAGAAAAAAGTTCGTTGAGACAAACTTTATGTTGGCTTTTGAAAGTTTGGATCAGAAAGTTTGAAGAAGTTTAAATTAGTTCGAAGTTTAAATTAGTCTAAAGTTTAAAGTAGTCTAAAGTTTAAATTAGTTTGAAATTTAATGTAGTTTAAAGTTTAAATTAGTCTAAAGTTTAAATTAGTTTGAAGTTCAAATTAGTCTAAAGTTTAAATTAGTCTTAAGTTTAAATTAGTTTGAAATTTAAAGTAGTTTAAAGTTTAAATTAGTCTAAAGTTTAAATTAGTTTAAAGTTTAAATTAGTCTGAAGTTTAAATTAGTTTCAAATTGAAAGTAGTTTGAAGTTTAAATTAGTCTAAAGTTTAAAGTAGTCTAAAGTTTAAATTCGTTTGACATTTAATGTAGTTTAAAGTTTAAATTAGTCTAAAGTTAAAATTAGTTTGAAGTTTAAATTAGTCTAAAGTTTAAATTAGTCTTAAGTTTAAATTGGTTTGAAATTTAAAGTAGTTTAAAGTTTAAATTAGTCTAAAGTTTAAATTAGTTTAAAGTTTAAATTAGTCTGAAGTTTAAATTAGTTTGAAATTTAAAGTAGTTTAAAATTAAAATTAGTCTAAAGTTTAAATTAGTCTTAAGTTTAAATTAGTTTGAAATTTATAGTAGTTTAAAGTTTAAATTAGTCTAAAGTTTAAATTAGTTTAAAGTTTAAATTAGTCTAAAGTTTAAATTAGTTTAAAGTTTAAATTAGTCTGAAGTTTAAATTAGTTTGAAATTTAAAGTAGTTTAAAGTTTAAATTAGTCTAAAGTTTAAATTAGTTTGAAGTTTAAATTAGTCTAAAGTTTAAATTAGTTTAAAATTTAAATTAGTCTGAAGTTTAAATTAGTTTGAAATTTAAAGTAGTTTAAAGTTTGAATTAGTCTAAAGTTTAAATTAGTTTGAAATTTAAAGTAGTTTAAATTAGTTTAAAGTTTAAATTAGTCTAAAGTTTAAATTAGTTTGAAATTTAAAGTAGTTTAAAGTTTAAATTAGTCTAAAGTTTAAATTAGTTTGAAGTTTAAATTAGTCTAAAGTTTAAAGTAGTTTAAAGTTTAAATTAGTCTAAAGTTTAAATTAGTTTAAAGTTTAAATTAGTTTGAAATTTAAAGTAGTTTGAAGTTTAAATTAGTCTAAAGTTTAAAGTAGTCTAAAGTTTAAATTCGTTTGAAATTTAATGTAGTTTAAAGTTTAAATTAGTCTAAAGTTAAAATTAGTTTGAAGTTTAAATTCGTCTAAAGTTTAAATTAGTCTTAAGTTTAAATTGGTTTGAAATTTAAAGTAGTTTAAAGTTTAAATTAGTCTAAAGTTTAAAAGTTTAAATTAGTCTAAAGTTTAAATTAGTTTGAAATTTAAAGTAGTTTAAAATTAAAATTAGTCTAAAGTTTAAATTAGTCTAAAGTTTAAGTTAGTCTTAAGTTTAAATTAGTCTTAAGTTTAAATTAGTTTGAAATTTATAGTAGTTTAAAGTTTAAATTAGTTTAAAGTTTAAATTAGTCTGAAGTTTAAATTAGTTTGAAATTTAAAGTAGTTTAAATTAGTCTAAAGTTTAAATTAGTCTAAAGTTTAAATTAGTTTGAAGTTTAAATTAGTGTAAAGTTTAAATTAGTTTAAAGTTTAAATTAGTCTGAAGTTTAAATTAGTTTGAAATTTAAAGTAGTTTAAAGTTTAAATTAGTCTAAAGTTTAAATTAGTTTGAAATTTAAAGTAGTTTAAAGTTTAAATTAGTCTAAAGTTTAAATTAGTTTAAAGTTTAAATTAGTCTAAAGTTTAAATTAGTTTGAAATTTAAAGTAGTTTAAAGTTTAAATTAGTCTAAAGTTTAAATTAGTTTGAAGTTTAAATAAGTCTAAGGTTTAAAGTAGTTTAAAATTTAAATTAGTCTAAAGTTTAAATTAGTTTAAAGTTTAAATCAGTCTAAAGTTTAAATTAGTTTGAAATTTAAAGTAGTTTAAAGTTTAAATTAGTTTGAAATTTAAAGTAGTTTAAAGTTTAAATTAGTCTAAAGTTTAAATTAGTTTGAATTTTAAAGTAGTATTTGTCGTTATTATTATATACATTTATATAACAATGACAAAATTCTTTATGCTTGACATGTATACATTTTAAATGAACATACATCATAATGAAATCACTTAATAGACTCTGCAGGATATTGCCCACAGTGCACATGCGGTCTCTCAGTAAAATAATAACTCTTTGCATGTGTGATGACTTGCGTAACTTTTGTGCATCAAAAGATGCAGTCGCTTCAAAGTCTAAATAAAAGCTGGGAAATCAGTGTCAGGAGTGTGTGAACTTAAAAGGTGTTTGAGATTTCCTTTTCCGTCATATATCTGCGAGTGAAGTCCCAGCTCTTTTAACTGCCATCAGGACGCTCTCCTCAAAGCTGTGCTTTTCTTTTTCTCTCCCGCAGATTCACATCATTGATTTTGATGATGAGAATAATCTGATTAATAAGAGCGTGCTCCTGCACGACGCTGGTGAGATATGGCACATCAGCGGCAGCCCTGCAGACAAGGCAGTGCTGACCACCTGCTACAACAAGAGTGAGTCCGACTCTTCCTCTCACTACATGTTTGTGTTTTAAGGCTGCCTCGACCAATCATAGAAATGACTACCATATTTTCCGCACTACACTGATAAAAATGATTTTGTGGTGAAGTAAATACTACAGAAAAAAAACAATGTAATTTACATGAAAAAAGTTAGTTCAGGCAAGAATTAAAAAAAAATAAGTAAATTCTATAGTAGAACTCAATTCAATTGTGTAGAAATGAAAGCGTACATATTAACATTATAAAATTAAGTAAAAATTACTCAACTTTTCTGATACTGGTGTTCCCATCATGCACTGGGCCATGATCAATTAATGAGGTTGATTTTTCACTGATTTCCAGCTGTATTTACACTGTTTTATCATTACTTTTGTTGTTAGGATTAGTAATTTGCCATTTTGTGACATTTGGAGTTCATTTTCTACTTAAAATGACACATTCAAACACAAAAACGATCCATCAAATGTTACCGTCATTGTGTATTGTCTACCAAGTATTGAGGTCTGCATTCACACATGCTTTATCCAAAGTGAAGACATGATAAGACACACTGCAAGTATTTATTACTTTCACTTAACTTAGTTAAGTATAGTTACTTAATTATATGTGTGATACTTACTCAAAACATATCTGTGCAAAAACTTGCCTTGAAAAAATTAAGTGAATTTTACTTATTGTTTTTTACAGTGTATAAGGTGCACTTAAAAGTCTTTAATTTTAAAAAAAAAAACGACAGTGTGCCTTATAATCTGGTGCGCCTTATATATGGATCAATTGGTTAATTGAATCGCGCTTTCAGTCTTCCCATTTTCTTGCTAAAGAAAACACAGTTTTACTCAAATTCATCAAAATGGATTTATAGCGTTTTGGAACCAAACTCTTCATATGTAGCATAGGGTTCTTTACTCAACTCCAAAGGACATTTAATGCTAAAAAAGGTTCAATAATGACAAGAAAGACCACTTTTGGCTCAAAGGTTCTTTAAAGGCTATTATTCATTCATATATTACATTATTCTGCACCATTTTGTAGTTGTAATTAAATTGTTGTTTATTAAACTGTTGTAACTTAATATCACATTTTAATCATGCTGATTTTGGAGGATAAAAACTGTGATATTGATTAATTACATTTTTAACCCCCATATCTTGAATTATGTGATCATTCACACTCATTGCATTTTAGGGGTTCCAAATACTTTAGACGCTTTAGAACCTTTTAAGGTCCTATATAGAACCTTTTCTTCTAAGAGTGCAGTATCTTATGCGCCTTATAATCCGGTGCGCCCTATATATGAAAAATGTTATAAAATAGGTCATTCATTGAAGGTGCGCCTTATAGTGCGGAAAATATGGTACACTAAATTGACTAAATCAAGGTTATTGGCATCATTATTATATCATTATTTGCATCTGTGGATTCATGAAGAAATTTTAACATCCACTGAACCTTTCAAATGCTCTAAAAGTTCTTTATTAAAGATTATTAAAAAGTTTTTCACACACAGAAAAACATGGTTCTTTTAACAACTGCTCTCTGAAAGTATTTTGGGGAAGCAAAATGTTTCTTCTATGGCATTTTTGTGACAAAACCCTTTTATAAACTTTTTTTAAAGGTGCCCTATAATGTGAAATTGAATTTATGTTGGCATAGTTAAATAACAAGAGTTCAGTACATGGACATGACATACAGTGAGTCTCAAACATCATTGGTTTCTCCTTCTTACTTAATTCTCGTTTTTTAAAACACCCCTGAAAAACAGGCGAATCTCCACATAATACCGACTCTGACGTAAAAGTCGGGATCGTTAATATGTACGACTCCAAACATTTGCAAATGCCAGCCCATGTTCAATGACAGAATTTTTGTATTTTCATTGCATTTTTAATTTATAAAAAGTTAAATAAATATAACGTTGAATGTAAAAATATTAATGATTAATTGATAGTCGATCGTTAATTCTTCCGACGATCGACTAAGAAAATTTAATCGAATGCCCATCCCTAGTGTCAATAAAAGCTTTTATTGGACTAACAAGGACGTTGTCAGTTCTGAAACTTACAGGATATTCTTATAATACGATGACCTCTTAGATGTCAAAAGCTCAAGGAAAATTTGATTTCTCAGTCCATCACCCCTTTAAACCTTACATTTGAAAGCATATTGCCGTTATCACTCCGCTAACGTCCGACATTTTTTATTTTTTAAACAAGATAGCAAAGCTGCGCATGGGATTGTGGGTGATTTAAGGGCGTGAAGGCTACACATATGCATCCTTTCCTGTGTATTTTATTATTTTCCGAACGTTGAAATTCTGAGGATCCTCGACATTGGAACTATCCTTCGACGAATGTGGATGACGTAGCATCCTCGAAATTCCAGCTTCCGAGGATCTTTCCTTGACTGTAGCCATGTTTCCATCCACTTGTCAATCGAATTATCTGAAGTTCGGTTAAAAAACTCACGCGGATGAAGCTGGTGAAAGTGTGTTTCCATCAAACGGCTTTAAAGCGAATAAAAACCTGTATGTAATGACGTCACGTGCTGTTTTGCCATCAAATTGGTATATCGAATCGATTTGAGACATTTTAAGGTGTTTCCATTCATTTTCGCACTGAATCGAACAACATTCAAGCAAACTTTTGCGAACAAAGTTTTGTTAGACAAAACGGATCGCGCCATCTACCAACAAATGATCAATATTTCACAAGTTGAAGCCTGATAACGCTAATGCTTATGTGCGATATGAATGGGATAATGTATGCGAGGCGGTTGTTGAAGGGGTTGTATTCGCTATAACAACCACCTCGCTATATATTATCCTGCTTATTACATATAAATCAACCAAATAAATAAATAAATCAATAATTTAAATCAAAATATTGACTAAAAACGAGTTTATTGATTTAAAAACGAGTATTGCTTCTGCTAAAGAAAATAGTCTGTTGCGTCTCTGAACTGCGTCCATGGCAACGGTGTGTAAACTTAGCAGCGCCGCAGTCGGTTAACAAGAAATAACAGACCACATACATTAGAAATCAATCAAGCCAAGTAAAAACAAGCAAAACTAACCTAAGAAAACAACGACGCTATAAACATTGCTATGATGATGCCGATGCACGTAAATGCCCGACGACAGCGAAGGTGACTGTGGTGTGGGAACGACAGCGCTCCATCAGTTCTGGGAGATCGTGGTTCACGGAAACCCTTTGGTTGAAGCATCTTTTTGCTTTGTCCACTTACATCTGTCTTTGTTGACATCCGCCATGTGTGCGCAAACAGACTGTCCGGAAATGAACTCGTCTTCTGGAGTGTTACAACCATAAAAGGGCCTAAAACTTAATCGCAACTCAATATTTATTCAGCAAATAACGTTTCCATCAGCTTTTATCGCATTAGCCGTATATCGATCTAGATAAAATCCGATGAGACCGAACGTATTTCATTTGAGTCGATTTTCATGAAATTTGTCGATGGAAACATGGCTACACCGCCTATTGTGACGTGTTCGTTCCCGGAAGAAACTCACGACTACAATGGAGGCGTTTCGGGAGTTCAGAAACGCTGACACTGATATAGAGAATAACAGAGGTTTTTCATGATCAAACAGCAAGAAAGATGAACATGTAAAAAGCATAATAGGTCCTTTTTAAATTCAAAATGAACTCTATTCACTTTTTATGTTTTGATGAAATATAATATATGGCAGCTTAATTTTGCTGTCTACTATTTAGAACAGCCTTTTTATCACAAGCTTGACTGCGATCTCTTAAAATGTAATGGTTTGATTTGGGTTTTGAGTCTTAAAATACTCTCAAGTTATGACCATAATGTTTGATTTGCGATTCCACTGCTGTTTTCCGCTACGAGTGCTTTGTATTTGATTTTCTGTTTGGTGGGTGACAGTTCACATATATGTGGTTATAAGTTCACTCACACAGTCATGTCACACCGGCTGTTAAAGGGTACATATCATGCTTTTAAATCATTAAATTTTACTTATAAATCATACATTTGGGGTCTATATAAAGCATAACTGCAATGCTTGGGTCTGAATTCCTCATTATTATAGCTCAACAGGCCCCTTTTCTACCTCTTTTCTGATGTGCTTCTGTGAGCAACCCGTTTCGAAGCGTCCCCTTTAAATAAAAAGGAGTTGCGTCTTTCCCCGCCCGCTCTCCAGGTCGCCGAGTTCACGTTCGGTTCAACTCCCCGCGTTCGGGCATTATTGTAGTTTGGTAAGAGATATACGATTACTATAGCCTCGCGAGACCATCCTGATCTCGCAAGCTTTCAAGGTTTCACTCGCAGATCAGTCTGGACACTTCAGTTCACCAAACGAACGTCCAATCAGCGTTGGCTTTGAGGCGGGTTGAGGTGTGACGCAACGAGAAGCGCGACAGTTCAGTCTAAAGAACATGGCGGTTTCAGCGGATGAAACTAGCATCAGCGTGGCTATCGAGCAAGTTTTATCGGAATTACAGAGTATTTCTTCACTGTGTTACGACCCCCGAATTAGTCCAGGGGTTCGGGAGTCCAACATTTTAAGTGACATTATAGAGGAACCTACATAAACCATGGGTTGTACAAAAGAAAACTACACAACCAAAGTTACTGTGCAAAAAAAACGCCAAAACCTTTATTCAACAAATAAGGTCAGTGGCAAAAGTGAAAATAATTTAATCTATACGAATATAGATTAACATAAATATAAAAAGGACATTGATACAGAATTTCTGTAAGGTGGATCAAGTTAATGGGAAGAAAAGATAGACGTGGACGGCGCCAAAGAAAAGAAAATAACAAAACCAAATGAAGTCTAGCTGTTAATTAACCTCTAATCCTAACTAAGAAAATAAAGAAGAAAATAAAAGTCTTCAGCGTCCAGGACGCCCTATCTAGTCTCCACTAACTAACAGAAACCAAAATACAGGGTGTGGCGCTCGCCCCTACCCTAGTGTACTAAACAAAAAGCGAAACCCCCTGCGTGTGGCAGTGTATGTCACGTGACATGCTTTCTGTCTATCTCTTCTCCATCCTAGTAACCTCAGGCGTGCTGCGAAGCAGGTCACATAAAGTCAGAGAGAGTCAAGCACAGGGAGAGTTCACTCATACTCTTAGCATCACAGAGAGTGAACGAGAACCATAACCTTAACAGGGTATACAGCGTAACAGAGACAGAGCAGCGTGGGTTGAGACACTCAGCGAGCCGAGAGCTTCTGTGGAGACGTCTGGCGTGCACTTATATTCCCCAGGTGGCCTGTTCCCATTGGCGGCGGCGAGATGAGGTGACGTCAGCGCCAACGATGATTGACAGGTCACTTGGCCAATCACGGGTACCTACCAAAGTGAAAGTAACCGAGAGAGAAAGAGAGCAGGGAAACAACACAAGACCGCACGCGATACGGGAACGTAACATCCCCCTCCATAAGAACAAACTTATAATGATGAAATGATTAGTTTGTTACAATCAGGACAATCCTTCAAAAAAAAAAAAAACAACAACAAAAAAACAACGACAACAAAACAGAAAAAAAAACAAGTAGGCCCAGGATACATATTTTTTATTATTATACATACCTAAACCTCACCCAGTCAAGAATTAAGCACACCTAGAAAGGGCATCGGCTACAACATTTTCTGTTCCTTTCTTGTGACGAATTTCCAAATTATAATTTTGCACAATCAGAGACCAGCGCATGAGTCGCTGATTCTGGTTGTACATGCGGGAAAGAAACACTAACGGATTGTGGTCCGTATAGACGACAACCGGGAGAGGACTAGAGCCGATGTAAACCTCAAAGTATTGCAATGCCAACAATAATGCCAGAGCCTCCTTCTCAATGGTCGAATAATTACACTGATGTTTATTAAATTTTCGAGAGAAATAACACACAGGATGTTCAATGTGGTCTTTATCCTCTTGAAGGAGTACTGCACCAGCACCTACAGCACTTGCATCAACCTCAAGTTTGAAAGGCAAAGCAAAATCCGGAGCGGCCAAGACAGGAGTACTACACAGTAAAGCTTTTACACTATCAAACGAGTGTTGGCACTCAGGTGACCAGACGAAAGCTTTAGATGGACTCAGTAAACTCGTGAGTGGATGCACCACGCTAGAAAAGTTTCGACAGAAACTCCGATAATATCCTGCCATTCCCAAAAACCGGCGTAACTCCCGTCTGGTTGTGGGAATGGAGAATTCATTGATCGCAGAAACTTTAGCGGCTACAGGTCGAACCTGCCCCTGACCAACCTCCTTACCAAGATACGTCACCGTTGCTCGGGCAAATTCGCATTTGGCTAGATTCAGGGTTAACGTAGCTTTTTCCAGTCGATCAAAGACAGTGTGCAGCAAGGATAGATGTTCCGACCATTCTGACGAGTATACCACCAAATCATCCAAGTACGCACTACAATTTGGCACACCAGCCAACACTAAGTTCACCAACCTTTGAAAGGTTGCGGGTGCGTTCCGCAAACCGAACGCCATAACTTTGTACTCCATAAGGTGATCAGGTGTCACGAATGCGGAGATTTGAGATGCACGACTAGTTAAAGGCACCTGCCAATAGCCTTTTAGTAGATCTAATTTAGTAACGAAGCGTGCAGAACCAAGGTTATCGATGCAATCCTCCATCCGAGGAAGAGGATAACAATCTGGCGTCGTAACCGCATTCACCTTCCGATAATCCGTGCAAAAACGGAAAGTTCCATCTGATTTAGGAACGAGTACACACGGAGAGCTCCACGGACTGTAGCTAGGAACAGCTAAACCATTAGCGGTTAGATATTCAACTTCTTCTCTCATGATCGCTCGCTTGAACGCATTTACCCTGTACGCATGTTGTTTGATAGGGGGAGAATCGTTGACATCTATATCATGTTGTAACACCGAAGTTCTAGAAGGCGTATCACTGAAAAGAGAAGGATATTTTTCAATTAACTGGATAACATCCTGTCTCTGATCTTCGGATAGATGCGCTAAATAAGAGGGCAACTTCTTCAGCAATTCTGAGTTTCTCAGTCTAGTACACTGTTGTGGTGCATTACGCAGCACGAGACCATCTTCATCAGCCCCTGTTTCTACTGAAGATGAAACATCAACGGCTACGGCCACAGACGAAGCCACAGGTACAGGTTTTTCCTCAGTTTTCTCCGAAGATCCCTCCCTGCAATGATATGCTTTCAACATATTAATATGACAGACCCGTGTCTTGCGTGTCCTATCAGGAGTAGAAACTACATAGTCTGTCTCACTCAATTTCTTTTCCAACACATAGGGACCTGAGAAACGGGCAGACAAAGCTGATCCTGAAGTGGGCAGTAATACAAGCACTTGGTCACCGGCATTAAAAGAACGAGGAACGGCCTTGATGTCATATCGACGCTTCATATCTTTTTGTGCGGCTGTTAGTGACTCTTTTGCCTGTGCCCACGCGTTATGCAAACGCTCTCTGAAACGACTGACATAATTCAGCACATTGGTCTTAGGACTTACATCAATTCCTAATAAGTTCTCTTTTAGGAGTTTAAGTGGACCCCTAACATTATGTCCAAAGACAAGCTCCGCGGGACTGAATCCGAGCGACTCCTGGACAGTCTCACGAACAGCAAACAGCATCAAAGGAACTCCCTCATCCCAATCTTTCCCAGTATCCTTGCAGTATTTCCCCAACATTGACTTAAGCGTCTGATGGAATCGCTCAAGTGAACCCTGACTCTCTGGATGGTATGCGCTCGCCACGCGATGAGTAATGGAAAGTGATTGCAAGACCTGATTAAAAATCTTAGACATGAAATTCGTTCCCTGATCTGTTTGTATGATTTTCGGTAACCCAAACGTAGCGAAAAACTTAATCAGTGCTTTGATGACAGCAGAAGCAGTAATTTTTCGAAGTGGGATGGCCTCAGGAAATCGAGTAGCTGTGCACATTATCGTTAACAGGAATAAATTACCCGACTTTGATTTAGGTAACGGTCCAACACAATCGATAATTACATGTTCAAAGGGTTCTCCAATAACAGGAATAGGACAGAGCGGAGCAGGGGGAATTACCTGATTGGGTTTCCCCATGCACTGGCAGGTATCACAAGTGCGACAGAATCGCACAACATCCCGCTTTAACCCAGGCCAAAAGAAATGTTTCAGAATCCTGTTATAAGTCTTCGTGATACCCAGATGACCTGACAGCACATGATCATGCGCCAAACACAACACGTGCTGACGATAACAGGATGGAATGACAATCTGACACACTACATTCCATTCACCATCTTTGTCTGAATTTGGACACCATTTACGCATCAACAAATTATCTTCCACAAAATAGATTACCTTCTCCTGACTGATCTGGTCGGGAGATACTACAGAGGCAAAACATTTGGCTAAAGATTCATCCTCCTTTTGTGCAGCAATAATCCGTTCGCGGGACATAGGCACACTCAAAGTACTATAGTCTAACCTCAAAATGTCCGCATTACTGTGTCCTTTAGAAAAGCTGGTCTCTTCCGACGGTAACACATTTTCAGCAGATACGGGAACCATAAACGATTCGGATAAGTCAACGACATCACCCACTCTCTTTGCCTGAGCGCGCGTCAAAACGCACGCAGGAAAGGTATCAGGATAACTCACTGACAACTCATCACAGGAAACAAAGTTAGGCTGATCCATAACTTCCAACACAGGCATCACTTTACCCCCGGCCAAATCATTACCCAGAATAAAAGAAACACCTTTTATGGGCAGAGAAGGACGTACTCCAACCGTCACAAAACCAGTTACAAGGTCACTTTTTAAATGAACGCGATGTAACGGTGCTTTTACGAAACCCATTTCGATTCCCTGAACTAAGATACTCGAGCCACAAAATGACTGTTCAGACAAAGGCAAAGTATCTCCTACCATAAATGAGTGTGCGGCACCAGTGTCACGCAACATCTGAATCTCACGTTGATCTTCAGGTTTACCAGTCAATGAAATTAACCCCTTAAGCACAAACGGACTATAACCCGAATCAACACAGCCCAACCCAGCAGTATCATCAGTATTCTCCATCACAGAATTAACAAACCCCACACTTTTAGACGGTTGCTGCTGCTGCTTACGCTTCAGCGTCAAACAATCTGCAATTACATGCCCCTGCTTGTGACAATAAAAACATTCCCTTACCTCTTTAAGACGTGGGGAAGGAGATTTCGCATGAGACGGCTGCGGATGAGTAGACTGAACCGAAAAATTTTTCTCAGGACGAGCCGAACTGAACACCGTTTTGTGCGTAAGCACGAATTCATCTGCCAGCACAGCTGCTTGCGACAAAGAATTTACTTTTTGTTCGTTCAGGTATATCACAACTCGTTCTGGCAAACACTTTTTAAATTCTTCTAACAAAAGCAATTCTCGTAACGAATTAAAATCTGTCACTTTACTCGCGTTACACCACTTATCAAAAAGATTCCCTTTTTCACGAGCAAATTCAACAAAAGTCTGACTGGCAAGTTTCTGATGATTTCTAAATCGCTGCCTATAGGCTTCGGGAACCAATTCATATGCACGGAGAATAGCAGACTTCACCGTATCATATTGCAAGCTTTCCTCTAACGACAATGTTGAGCAAACCTCCTGAGCCTTACCAACCAATTTGCACTGAAGCAAAAGGGACCACACATCTTTGGGCCAACGGAGGGAGGATGCGATACGCTCAAATGCGCTAAAATACGTATCCACCTCCGTTTCCCTAAATGGAGGCACTAAAGCAATGTGTTTGCTAACGTCGAAGGTTGGAGAATGATCGCTCGGGGATCCCGCCACAGAAGCTTCCACACTGGGTGCCCGCTCAGCCGACCCAGAGGCCACCTTCAGTGCCTCCAGCTCCAGCTGTCGCAGCTTCACCTCCTTCTCAGCTTCGACCTCGAGCCTGTGCATTTCGAGCTTCAGGTCCAACTCAGCCTGACGCGCCTGGGCCCTTTCCTGCGCTTCATACTGCAAACGAGCCAGACGGACTCTCAAGCGTCCGTTCCCAGACCCAACAGAAGCAGGGGAGGACGGATCAAAAGGCGGCAAGACGGCCTTAGTCTCCGCCCCGACATCAACCTCGGCACCTGTCTCGCTCTGCTCTCCGTCCGATACCCCCCCAATAGAAACCCGCGCGCCAGCACCAAGTGGCCTTGTCTCTCTAGGATTTACACCAGGTCTCGGAAAAATGTTGATTTCTACCAACCGTTCAAATATAGCATTCTTTATCTCTTTCTTTAAAGCTTGCCTCGCTATAATAATTTTGTAGTGGTCCGCAATCTTCAGCAAATCATCTTTTCGACACTGATCAAACTGCTCTAAGGAAGGATGCTCAACAAACGTCTGCAGATTAAAAGCCATCACGACTAATGTTACGAACCAGACTACGGGCAAAAAAAAAATCCCACGCATCAAGCTACCCTGAAAAAAATATATAATACGAAGTCCTGAATCAAATCACTTTGCCACTAATACAACCATAGTCCATATATATTCCTCTCAATGTCTGATGATGGGTGTTAAACATCCCGGATGAGCCCCCAATTGTTACGACCCCCGAATTAGTCCAGGGGTTCGGGAGTCCAACATTTTAAGTGACATTATAGAGGAACCTACATAAACCATGGGTTGTACAAAAGAAAACTACACAACCAAAGTTACTGTGCAAAAAAAACGCCAAAACCTTTATTCAACAAATAAGGTCAGTGGCAAAAGTGAAAATAATTTAATCTATACGAATATAGATTAACATAAATATAAAAAGGACATTGATACAGAATTTCTGTAAGGTGGATCAAGTTAATGGGAAGAAAAGATAGACGTGGACGGCGCCAAAGAAAAGAAAATAACAAAACCAAATGAAGTCTAGCTGTTAATTAACCTCTAATCCTAACTAAGAAAATAAAGAAGAAAATAAAAGTCTTCAGCGTCCAGGACGCCCTATCTAGTCTCCACTAACTAACAGAAACCAAAATACAGGGTGTGGCGCTCGCCCCTACCCTAGTGTACTAAACAAAAAGCGAAACCCCCTGCGTGTGGCAGTGTATGTCACGTGACATGCTTTCTGTCTATCTCTTCTCCATCCTAGTAACCTCAGGCGTGCTGCGAAGCAGGTCACATAAAGTCAGAGAGAGTCAAGCACAGGGAGAGTTCACTCATACTCTTAGCATCACAGAGAGTGAACGAGAACCATAACCTTAACAGGGTATACAGCGTAACAGAGACAGAGCAGCGTGGGTTGAGACACTCAGCGAGCCGAGAGCTTCTGTGGAGACGTCTGGCGTGCACTTATATTCCCCAGGTGGCCTGTTCCCATTGGCGGCGGCGAGATGAGGTGACGTCAGCGCCAACGATGATTGACAGGTCACTTGGCCAATCACGGGTACCTACCAAAGTGAAAGTAACCGAGAGAGAAAGAGAGCAGGGAAACAACACAAGACCGCACGCGATACGGGAACGTAACAACTGAAAGAAGAGCAAAACACTGCTCTGGAGGCTTTTCTCAGAGGAAAAGATGTTTTTGCTCTTCTCCCGACTGGTTTCGGCAAGAGTTACGGTACGTCGTATGCTTCGTTGATCTGATTGGTTGATTTGGCCCGTCTATCACCAACATAGGCCAATCAGCTAACCAGTATTTTCGCCCCTTACCAAAATTACTTCAACGGAAGGTTTCCAGATGGATATGCGGAGCAAATCCATCTGGCGGAGTCAGGTTACGATTATTATAGTTTCAAAGAACATTTTTATTCACACGTCAACAACGGAAGACTTGTCCATCAAGCGTTACATATTCGAGCCAGAGCGAGCGATTTGAAAAAGACGACGACGAACCTGCAGAACAACGTCTTCATATGGATGCAGTGGTATGTAACGTTAAGTTAACTATGTTGTGTTATTAGTGAAAGTCGATTATTTCTCTTGTTAAAACAAGCACACTGACAAGATAAATGACTGTGGTCTGATCTTACCACTAAAAATCTGTATGATAATAATGTGATAACTTACGTTTAGAAAAGCATCAGCAAACACAGCAGCTAAATGATAGAAGGAATTGACCCCTCATTCAGACCAAGTCAATCGGCAAACCATTCTTTATACTGGTGGAGGTTGTTGAAGTGGGAATCCTTGAAGTGCTTCAGGTCACTACATCCAACAACCGAACATTTTGACTAGCCCTCCCGTAACTTCTGCATCATTGAGCTTGGACTACAAAATCGGAGCGAGAAATAATAATGGCGGATTGCTCGAAGTGTTGGACCGGTAGTCGATGTCCTTATTTGGCAGTTCCGCTGCAAATCCTGTGACGTAATTGTTCAAAAAACGTCATAGAAAACAGAAAAATCTGAACAGGTTGAAAAATATGACCAAAACAGAATATAAAGATACAAACGAAGCACCCGAAGAGAATAATTGAATCTTTTCTGTACTTATAAACACTCCAAATATACAACAAAATGCATTTAAGGGCTAAAAAAAAGTGAATTTTGCATGATATGTCCCCTTTAATGCAATATATGACACATTCTTGCACTCGCCTCGAGGCAATTAAAAATCATACACAAACATGACGAAACAATTGAAAGTGAAAATTTTAATTAAATCCGTGTTTATGAGATTGACGCCCGTGGCTGGTTACTGACGGTTCTCATAGGGGGGGGGCATCTATTTTCTGAGTGAAAACTGGGACTTATTTTTTTTTCCATTTCTCCTTCGATCTTCATTATGATGAGGTCAATGTGCAAGATGTCATAGTGGAGTTCAAAAGAGGAATGTAATTACCGTGACATTCAAGCTAATGGAGTAGCCGGGCGGCACAGAGTCTGAGCGGCACCCCCCGCCCGCCACCTTATGCTGCGCCGAGCGCTGAATTATCTGATCTGAGAACCGCGCTGATATCGATGCTACCATATGTGTGTGCTCCACTACACCACTGACAGGCATTTCAACAGCTTTACTTGGAAATAATAACTGCAGAATGAAATCTACCAAGCTTCATATGTGGATTAGAGGACATAACACTATACATTCAAATACTGTAACTATTTACACAACAAATTGGAACTGTCTTTATTTGCTGTTACGCTCATTTTAGAAAAGCAATAAGCTGTTTGTGGCTGTGCATTGCAGTGATTTTCATCACGGTTACTCAGCGGTGGATGTGGAAGTTCAATAATCCTGTAAATCCTGGAGACAGATCTTCACTTCTTCTTTTCATTTTGTACAGTAAAATATTAATTGTGTCACAATTATGTTCTGTCTTGTCTGCACCTGTTCCTCCTAGTCCCTGATAAGTTAATCTTCCTCCACCTGTGTCCTAGTTAGTTCCCTCATTTCATCCTGTGTATTTATGTTCAGCTCCTTGTCGGTTCTCGTTAATGTTATGTTGTTTACGCTCTGCCTGAACGTAACCAGTAAAGTTTGTTTTTCACCTCATCTTCGTCGCGTGTGCTTTCAACAACCACCCACACGTTACAGAATGAGGCAGAAAATTATCTATTTCAATATTTCAGTACTTCATTTTGTTATTTTTTTCTGCATTGAAGTCAAAACTCAGATAATATGCTTTAAATGTATTGAGTAAAAGTAAAAGTTCCTCATAATTAAAGGGATAGTTCACTTTGAAATGAATTTTTGATATGTTTTAGCTTACCTCCAGGGCGTACAAGATGTATGTGTCTTTGTTTCCACAGTATCTTCAATTTTGATCATTTTAGGTCAAACCGTTGTTGTCTGTCAGTCATACACTGAAGGTGCAGGGGGTCCACCTCAAAGAGCAGTCAAAATTAAACATGATTTAATGACTCGTAAATGTAAGTACACATTGATGCCCTAAGACACGAAACGAGCGATTTTTGTGAGAAAACGAACACTGGTCACTCACTCACTGACTCACTCACTCACTCACTGTCTGACTCACTCACTCACTCGTTCACTGACACACTCACTCACTGACTCACTCTCTCACACTCACTCACTCGCTCACTGACTCACTCACTCACTCACTGACTCGCTCACTCACTGACTCACTTACTCACTGACTCACTCACTCACTGACTCACTGACTCACTCACTCACTCACTGTCTGACTCACTCACTCACTCACTCACTCGTTCACTGAAACACTCACTCAGTCACTCACTCTCACACTCACTCACTCACTCGCTCACTCACTCACTCACTGACTCACTCACTCACTGACTCACTTACTCACTGACTCACTCACTCACTGTCTGACTCACTCACTCACTGACTCACTCACTCACTCACTCACTGTCTGACTCACTCACTCACTCACTCGTTCACTGAAACACTCACTCACTGACTCACTCACTCACTGTCTGACTCACTCACTCACTGACTCACTCACTCACTCACTCACTCACTGTCTGACTCACTCACTCACTCACTCGTTCACTGAAACACTCACTCAGTCACTCACTCTCACACTCACTCACTCACTCGCTCACTCACTCACTCACTGACTCACTCGCTCACTGACTCACTCGCTCACTGACTCACTCACTCACTTGTTCACTGACACACACTCACTCACTCACTCACTGACTCACTGACTCACACACTCACTCTCTCACTCACTGACTCACTCACTCTCTAACTCACTCACTCGCTCACTGACTCACTCACTGACTGACTCAAAGACTCACTCACTCACAGACTGACTGACTCACTGACTCACATTTATTTATTAAATTTATCAAAACATTTATTAAATGGAAATCATTTGTAACATTATAAATGAAGAATCAAACAATGTATATCTCTTTTTAATCTTACCACAAATGTTTAAATGGAATCGTTTCCACTAAAATGTTAAGCAACACAAACTGTTTTCAACATTCACAATACTAGTCAGAAATGTTTCATCAGTATCGAATCATCACATCAATATGATTTCTGAAGGATCATGTGCTGAATATTCAGCTTGAATCATATATTCACATATACAGCTGCATGACTGCCTTTACTGTAGTGTCTCTTAAATAAATACTGTCATGGTGAGCAGAAGAGACTTCTCCCAGAAACATTAAGAAATTCAAAATTTCCAAACTTTTGATAGGTAAAGTATATACTGATCTTCACCAATCTGAAAGAGGAGTGTGTGAAATGAAAAGCGCTATGAGTGATCTGGCCTCCAGAGGCAGTATATGCTTCTCAGAGAACAAAACTGCTCATCAGGGTATGTTCTGCTGCCATAATCATTTCCCAATTGTACATTAACCCTCTAATCATATGTACAAATTTAGATAGGTGATGGTGTGCATTTGTATTTTATTTTGGTTGTTCTGCACTCAATATGCTTCAGATTACAATTGAGCTGAAGCTGTTGTACATGTGTGTTTTGTGTATATGCTTATGGTATATTATTCACATTTTTTACGATTTTAAAATCAATTTTTAACTGTTTGATGCTTCTGTAATAATAGTCAGAAAGACGTGATGAATTGTTTTAGTAAATATTTCATGTTATGATTTAACTTTACTTTACCTCATGTTCTTGTTGTGTATCATGAGAGTAAAATCTATTGTAAAACCAATTGTATGATCAAATTTATTCTCATGATTTATATATTTAATTTTATTTTCAGATTACAATAGAGCTGAATCTGTCGTGCATGTGTTTTTAAGCGCATATGCATCTGACGGTGTGTGTGTGTGTGTGTGTGTGTCTCCTGTCGGGCAGCGTCTGAGAGTCGTGTGCTCACATGTGCGGCGGTGTGGAGGATGCCCCCGGAATGGGAATCAGGCAGCCACGAGTCCCCCGACGATTCATCAAACAACCCGCAGACCTTGGAGCTTCTCTGTCACCTTGACAACACAGCCCACGGCAGCGCGGCCTGGTACG
This sequence comes from Cyprinella venusta, assembly GCA_038021265.1. NCBI lineage: Eukaryota > Metazoa > Chordata > Actinopteri > Cypriniformes > Leuciscidae > Cyprinella > Cyprinella venusta. The sequence goes on along the minus strand of CM075875.1, from coordinate 32,055,906 downwards.
CCACACGCTATCGATTTAGCCCTGCAGCTTCCCCGTTCTCCTCCCTCTCTCCCAGCTTTGCTATCCTTCTCGTCGTGGCTTTTATTTCCATTTCTTTCTCTCTCTGCCTCGCTTTGTCTCCGTCTCTTGCAGCATTTCTGGCTCTGCCTCCCTTCGGTCTATTGTTCTGTTCTTTTCTTGATGTTACAGAAATCTATTTGCACTGTATTTCATGCAACCATCCGTTCGGTTTTTATTTTCAACCCTCCGCCTATTTCTTTTGTCTCAGACCCGCACGCTTTATTTCATGCAGCATAATTCGCAACACCGAAAAAATCCTGCTTGTGTTTTGAAATGGCAGGCCATCATACTCGCATCCATCAGATGCACAAACTAATGGAATTTTGCTTCATCTAAGCTAAAAAAATTCAACAAATTCAAGCCAAGCATGCAAAAATTGCTTTAAATCTCTTTTGTAAAATCTTTACACGGCCAACATGACATCATGACTTTTGCGTAAACATACACGCCACTTTCGAGTCAAGTGGCGTGTTATCTCTACGCATTTTGAGCTATCCGCATGTATCCGCGTGTATGCGTGTATGTCTACGCCATTAACGTTCGCGTCATTCCGCGTGTCTGTACACGCCGTCAAATGTCCAGTCATAAATGCCATTAACCCCAGTGACGGGTAGGTTTAGGGACGGGGTTGAGGTAAGTCATATATTTATATATACAGTAATAACGTTAATTCAACGGCGTTCATAAACACGCTGTAAAGCGATTATGCGTCTTGATAGCACGCCAAAAATGGAAATACAAATTGGCGTGTCATATACACGCTACTTCATGAGATCAGTCTGACATGCATAAAGAGTCCTCACCTAAGATCATCTCACAAAAATACTTTACTGACATCTTCTAAATGTTTTATAACTATCTGAATTAATCATGAATTACAGTAGGAATACATGGGGAAAAAGCATGTGTTAAAGCAGTAGTTCACTTTAAAAAAAAAAAATACTTTTGCTGATAATTTACTCGCCCCCATGTCATCCAAGATGTCCATGTCTCTCTTTCTTCAGTCGAAAAGAAATTAAGGTTTTTGATGAAAACATTCCAGGATTTTTCTCCATGTAATGGACTACAATGGGAACCAAACGGACACTTTCAGTTCAAACTGTTCAAAGGGCTTTAAAAGATTCCAGACGATGAATAAGGGTCTTATCAAGCGAAACGATCGCTCATTTAATAAAAATAAAAAATAAAAAAGTCTAAGTTTTATAAGCACATATGCTCGCCTTGCTCTGTTCTGTGATGCACGTTCGTGACTCTCCTGATCGAACTCATTCATCAAAATGAATGAATCTTTTCCCCACTCAACTCGTTCATTTCGGTCGTTGAATGAACCAAATGACACGAAAAAAAGATCACAGAACAGAGCTAGGTGACCATTTGGGCTTATAAAACTTAATTATTATTATTTTTTTTAAATGAGTGATCGTTTCACTAGATAAGACCCTTATTCATCGTCTGGAATCGTTTAAAGCCCTTTGAACAGTTTGCACTGAAACTCTCATTTGGACCTTGAACCGTTTTGTTTCCATTGAAGTCCATTTTATGGAGAAAATCCTGGAACGTTTTCATCAAAAACCTTAATTTCTTTTCGACTGAAGAAAGAGTGACATGGATGTCTTGGATGACATGGGGAAGAGTAAATTATAAGCAAAAGTTTTTGAGTAACTATTACTATATATTAAGATTACGTTAAATAGTGTATTAATCATGTACTTTCCCTTTCTAAATGATCTTGTGAACCACTGACAACTCCTAAATAACTGCAAATAATGTAATAATTTAGAAATGATAAATTAATTTATGCTTAAATAAAATGCTTATTAATAAAGTGTTACCAAAATCATGTTCTAAACCCATCTGACTTTCTTCTATGATGTGACAATGACCCAGTTGTTCTCTTCAATCCCACCAAAATTGGCTTTTGTTTAAAATGGACAGCAAAATTTACTCATTGCATGTCTGAATTAGTTGCGAGACATGCCAGAGTTGATGTCTTTTGTGGCCAAACTTGGAGCAACATTGTGCAAGTTTGAATATGCATGAGGTTTGCAGCAGCCTTTTACTCTGGCCTCAAAAATTGCTTGATTGAAGATGTTCCTGGTGACCTGGTTTCCCCCATCATTCATCCGTCTGACAGGGGACAGTGGATACCGCCCTGGGACCATCAACAGCAGTTGCCAGATTGATTAGACAAACTGCAATGTGTGAACCATAACAGGGACGCCTTATAAAAATGCAGTGTTTAATAAGCAATAGCCTGCTGATGGATCAGAATGCCAGAATCACAATAAGGAATAAATAACCCACATGTAGACTGTTATGATGGAACATTTCTTAGCCAAGACTTCCATAACCATGAACAACACGGTCATCTGTTATTCAACTTTCAAGCATTTGACATATTGTTTTCCCAGACGTCACGCTACATGCATCAGAAATAAAGGTACAAAAGCTGTCACTGGGGGTGTACCTTTTCAAAAGGTAAACTTTTGTCCATTTTAGGTGCTAATATGTACATTTCAGGTGCTAATGTGTACATTTTAGGTGCTAATAAGTGCATTTTATGTGTTAATATGTACATTTTAGGTGCTAATATGTACATTTCAGGTGCTAATGTGTACATTTTAGGTGTTATGTACATTTTAGGTGCTAATAAGTGCATTTTATGTGTTAATATGTACATTTTTGGTGCTAATATGTACATTTTAGGTGCTAATATGTACATTTTAATTGTTAATATGTACATTTTAGGTATTAATATGTACATTTTAGGTGCTAATATGTACATTTTAGGTGCTAATATGTACATTTTAAGTGTTAATATGTACATTTTAGGTGCTAATATGTACATTTTAGGTGCTAATAACATTTTAAGTGTTAATATGTACATTTTAGGTGCTAATAAGTGCATTTTGTGTGTTAATATGTACATTTTAGGTGCTAATATGTACATTTTAAGTGTTAATATGTACATTTTAGGTGTTAATATGTACATTTTAGGTGCTAATAAGTGCATTTTGTGTGTTAATATGTCCATTTTAGGTCCTAATATGTACATTTTAGGTGCTAATATGTACATTTTAGGTGTTAATATGTACAGTTTAGGTGTTAATATGTACCACTAAGGTACCAATATGCAGCCTTTGGGTACAAAAGTTTACCTTTTGAAATGTACAGCCCCAGTGACAGCTTTTGTACCGTTTTTTTCTGAGAGTGTAGGGGAGAGTTGGGCACAACCTGACACATTTAGACTTTCTCACTTTGTGTAAATCCACTTTGGATTCAAAGTATTTATTTTCCCCCCACAATAATTTCACACATGTCTAGTACAATTATGTGGCCTTGTTACAGTTTATTCTTTTTACTTTATTTACCCCAAAATAATGGAAATGAAATGTGACAACATGCCCCATATGTGGGGAACATTGTAACATATGACTGCTTACAATGTTATCTTATATAATTAAAACACATGTAAAATATATATACAAGACAAACTAAAATATTTTGTTTATTATTGTTTTCATATAACATAATGGTGTTTTGAATAATTAAACTCATTTAAAAGTTTGAAACAATGAACACACACCAAAACACAGCATAGTTCAAAACAACGTAGGCAAATAGATAATAATAGAAAAGCACACCTTTCCTCCACACATAGCTTTCACAGAGCAGGACACAAAAGATGAGCTAGAATGCTTCATATTTCTTAAAGGGATACTCCACTTTTTTTGGAAATACGCTCATTTTCCAACTCCCCCAGAGTTAAACTGTTGAGTTTTACCTTTTGTGAATCCATTTAGCCGATCTCCGGTTCTGGCGGCACCACTTTTAGCATAGCTTAGCATACATCATTGAAGTGCACAAGACCATTAGCATTTCTCCCAAAAAAATTACCAAAGTGTTTCGATATTTTTCCTATTTAAAACTTAACTCTTCTGTAGTTACATCGTGCACTAAGACAGACGGAAAATGTAAAATTGTGATTTTCTAGGCTGATATGACTAGGAACTATACTCTCATTCCTGCGTAATCAGGAAACTTCACTGCCATACCATGAGTCTTTCCCTTTAATTTGTGTGTCGTCAGTAGATAACACAGAACTTTTCACTCCTATCGGCACTATTTTGGAATTGCGCTCTCTGGCTAATTTGACCTGTTTAGTGCAAGCAATAGTCTGTAGGTTGTAGGACAGCTGAAATTAAATAATATAGCGACACCAGACTCTGTGAGAGGACAAGAAAGAAAGGTGGAGGTTGGTTGTGGATGTGTGATGTACAGAACTGGTTGCTGATGGTCATTACCTTATCAGTGATGTGGCAAAGTCATAAAGAAGTGGGAAGACAAAAGAGAGAGGAGAATAATGTGAAGAATTTGCGGGTGTCCTAAGTGCCAATAACCTTCTTTTGGTAGTGAGTGATTTTAACATTAGAAACCTGAAGGAGAGGAGGCATTGATACTGGCCTCTCTGCAGCACTGGGCTTGGTCCAATGGTCACTTAGAAAATCGGCGAGCAAGCTAGAGGGTGTCACACATTCTGACCTGGAGGTAAAAAGACATTAAATTGGAGTATATATACTAGAATCATTTGCTTCAAGAAAGAAGTGGTAATTAGAGGAGGAAAGGGATGCAGACACCACAGAGAAGAAGTGTGTGGAGAAAGGGACAAAGGTTACGGCAAAATAAACTAGCTGTTTTCCTGCTTGCTGTGCATTTAAATTTACAATTAATCATTTAGCAGACTTTTATCCAAAGCAACTTACAAATGAGGAGGCCTCATTTGGACAAGGTCCAAACTCTCATTTGGACCTTGAACCGTTTGGTTGCCATTGAAGTCCATTATATGGAGAAAAATCCTGGAATGTTTTCATCAAAAACCTTAATTTCTTTTCGACTGAAGAAAGAGAGACATGGGCATCTTGGATGACATGGGGGTGAGTAAATTATTATAAACTAATAAATTACTCCTTTAAATCATTTATATTGTCTATACAGATTCAGGGGTCTGTCTCTTTGTGTGCAACGAGGGTCTTCAAGATGGATGACATGTCTTGCTTCCTCATATCCCTGATTCTCACATGGCTCTTGCAAAAAAATATAACACATTATCCTTGGAGTTTGCTTAGTCAGCCAAAGACAAATCCACACATACCTGTCACGATATGTCAGAAAAACATTGTTGGTTTCCATGTTGATCAAATAGTCAAGATTCTGACGATGTGAGACTTACAGTGCTGTGTATGCCTTTCACAAGTTTTCTTTCTACTCTTTCTCAAATACATATGTGCCTGTTCTGACAACATGCCAATTTAGGCTCCCCTGAAGAAAGTAGACAAAATATCAATGAAAAATGTACAAAATTGTTGTCCCCACCTGCGTTTTATGTTTGTTTTTAGTTTTTGGTCTCACAGAATAGAACCGCTTCATTGTGAAAGCTGCTGGACGCCTCTTAATCAATGCCCATTGAGCACTTTGTGGCCGATGGAGCATTTGTGAGATTTTTGTGCACAGGACGTGCTGAGCGAGCAGCGATGGCAGCGTGAGACAGGCTAATGGCTGTGTGATGGGTTATCAGAGCCACTGCTGCTAGATCAATTGGAGCCTGAGTAGAAACAAAAGCAAACTGTGTTATATAGGTCAGTCAATACTTTCAGTAATGATGAAGTAATCTCTGCGATGTTCGGAGGCCAGTCGATACTTGCACACCTTTTATACTGTGGACGTTTGCTTCTACACATGGATTCCCTGGCAACACCTCTCCTCCTACTTTGCCTTCCTCCCTCAGATCAAACTTGAGTCATTTACCATTTACCCAAGCAAGACTTGCACCTCTTCCTGGTCAGTTGTACACGTGCAATGTAGGTCAGTGTTAAAGGAGTAGTTCACTTTTAAAAAAAACTTTTGCTGATAATTTACTCACCCCCAATGTCATCCAAGATGTCCATGTCTTTCTTTCTTCAGTCGAAAAGAAATTAAGGTTTTTGATGAAAACATTCCAGGATTTTTCTCCATATGGACTTCATTGGGAACCAAACGGTTCAAGATCCAAAAGACTGTTTCAGTGCAAACCGTTCAAAACCGTTAAACGACACCAGACGATGAATAAGGGTCTTATCAAGCGAAACGATCACTCATTTAAAAAAATAACAAAGTTTAAGTGTTATAAGCTCAAATGCTCGCCTTGCTCTGTTCTATGATGCGCATTCGTGACTCTCCTGTTCGAACTCGTTTATCAAAATAATGATGATCCTCTCTCATGTCTCCTGCAGTGTATTATGGGAGCCCATGGGTGACGGAAAGCGTGTGATATCTCTGGCTGAAAACCACGTGCTGCTCTGGGACCTTCAGGAGAGCTCCAGCAAGGCCACGGTGAGATTCATTATTTTCATAATTGCCGTGTTTCACAGCCCTTCTTTCAGCACCGCAGCAATGACACTGACACTGCATATCAATAAAAGTCATCATGCTCAGTTCCTTAACAGCAAAATTCATTTAAAGTTGGTATCTCTATGACATTCTTCTGTGGAACACACACACATAATGCTTAATGTATATATATATATATGAAGAGTTCAGATGCAAAAGCCTCTAAATGCCATTTGAAATTTTCTTCTAAAATGACCATTTTTATCAAGCTTGTATATTTAAGTTTAGTAATTTCTCTTAAATGACAATTAATAGGTAATCTTCATTGCCACTTAAGTGAAATTACTGAACTTAAATATACAAGCTTGATAAAAATGATCATTTTAGAAGAAAAAACTTAGAGGCTTTTGCATCTGAACTCTTCATATATATATATATATATATATAATGAAATTATGTGACCAGTTGTCAAGCTCTGCGGAAAAATACAAAATTCACACACTGTAAGATGTCTGGAGGGCAAACATTTTTTTAAAAATAGCTTTAAAACAGCCAGTCTTTATAATTTTCGTCTGTGAAATAAGTGAACACATGGCCATGAAAATGATCATGTTAATTAGCATTTGGGTTTGGAATGAAACATTTTGAATAGGCAAATGAAAAACACCTTTTTATCCAAATTTTAGCCTCAATATTGAGCTATTCATTTAAATTATGAGCTCAGACCAGTTATTTTATGTTATTTTAGTGTCATTGAGATACTGTTGTACTTTTTATTAATATTTTGAATTAGTTTTTAGATTTTTCCTTTTGATTTTTATTTATTTGGTTAAACACAGTGTGTGTATGTAGTTTCAAAAAATTGCGCCAATGTTAGTGTTTGTTTGTGTGTGTGTGTGTGTGTGTGTGTGTGTGTGTGTGTGTGTTGCACATCTATAATTTCAAAGGGGACTCGATTACAACTCTATAAGTACATAAATGTATCAAATAACCATACCGAGACGTACTGGTCCATTCTCATTTGTTTATTCTTCCGAAGTCTTTTCGTCATCTGGGTCTGATCAGAGACTATTTAAATATTCCAATTCAAACATGTACGGCTGAATGACATTCAAAACAGCGCAGTCTCTCGCTCTCTCTCAGCCCTTCTGCTTACCGGCTGCCATAGGTATGCAAGTGACGCCCTCATCCAAAGGCAGGGCGGGGATATGCAGCTCATTTGCATTTAAGGTTGTATACACCAAAACAGCTTATTTTTAAACAGGCCCCAAAAATGACATTTTCAAATGGTTATAATAAATTAACTGTGGGGTGTTTTGAGCTGAAACTTCACAAATACATTCTGGGGACACCCGAGACCAATATTAGATCTTGTAAAAAGGGGCATAATAGGTGCCCTTTAAGAGGCTAAAAGCAGGTTTAGAACTTGCCCCATTAAAGTCAACAGGGTGCTAATTTTAAAAAGACGATAACACGGCGTCGGCAACACCGATTTTTGTCATTTTTGTCTGTACTGACAGCACTCCAAACGTACAAAAAATGAGCTCAATATTAAAATTGACTGGAGTTCTCCTTTAAAAAATAATGCTTTAATGGTTTAACACTAAACATTTTTACAATAGTAGTTCAAATTTTATGATTTTTTTTAAGTTACTGTAAATGTTATGATTTAATACCAAAACCAGTGGTAATCAACTGAATGCATAACACGTTTTAAACTGTGTTACTGTTATCATCACTTTGAGAAGTGCATTCAGTTTTAACATATTTCTGTCATCAGGTTAAACCGAACTTTCATATTTCAATAGGAATCGTTTTTTTGTGTGGTTTAATATTCACACACACTTGTCCATATCATGATTTGCTAAAGTGTACTCTGCTTTTGAATTTTGATTTATTGATCCAAATTCTGTCAAATTCCATGACATTCTTCATTATACAGTAAATATCCCATGTAATGACAGGATTCCTCGGTAACGCTTCCTTTTACAGTACAGGACTTACAGTGTACTTGCAGTGTACTTACTCAGAAAGTACTGGCTAATATAAGGTAAGTACATGGAACAGGGGTAGGTTTAGGGGTAGGTTCAGGGTTAGTACTAGATAGTACCCAGTAATTGTAGTTACTAACATAAGTACATAGTATTTACATGGGTAACTGGACTGTAAAAGGAAGCGTTACCGATTCCTCAATTGGAAATCAGCTCTGAGGAAACTGAGGAAACGGCTTTGCACGTAATGTTCATTAATAATCAGCCGCAGTCGTTACTAATTAATGGACTGCGATGTCACAGGCCTTTGCGAACATAACCTTGACTCGACATTTGACGAGCCGTCACGTGCGAAAACACTCCCGCTCCCGACGGAGGCTGGAGAAAAGGCCCGTCGTTGACATCACACTGAGCCGCTCCATGAGGTCCCGCTAATGTCAGCTTTGCATGCAAAGCGAGGGGAGGTTATCGAGTGGCAAGGCCTGCTGAGTGCAGCGTGCCCATTAAAAACCAGAGAGAGGGAAAAGAGGGGGAGGCAGAGAGAGAATGAGAGAAAGAGGATGTTCGGAAAGCTCTCGGCACAGCTAGATTCCAGCGGTGTCGTGGAGAATGCTAATCTGCCTCATGCAAATCTTCCCTTACGCCGCCCCCATCCTAACACACACACACTCGTCGTCAACCTCCCCCATCCGCTCATCCCTCAGTTCTTCTGAAAAGCTCAGGTTGATGTGTTTATCACCACACTGCGTCTGCTAGTGTTGTTCTTATTCGGTTATCGCTGTATAAAAGCGAGAAAAACGGCCACCAGGCTCACGCCGACGTGTTTCTCCGCAGCCTTCTCAAACAAAATAATCAACAGTACAAAAATAAAACGTAACAAATATTACAAAATATGAGATCAACTAGTGTCTATTTTTAAAACTGTTCACTTACAATACAGAAATGATTTCCAGTATCGTATTGAAACATATTCAGTGCTTGCCAAACACAAAAAAACAATTTCTTTATAGTATTGTTTGCCAACTCTGTTACAGACAAATTAGGCAATGGTAACAAAGAACTAAACCCCTGGTCAGAGCCTGACTCCACCCACTGGCAATATTTGAAAAATTCTGAAAAAGTGGGCGGACCCCAGCGGAGATAGAGGGGGCGAAATAGATGCTAAAACACTCTATCCTGATCGTTTTCAATACTCGCAATTCCAACTCCTGACTCGCTACAGTGGTTTTGACGAAACAAGCTGGTTTTTATACTGCCGCTCGTGCCAGGAGCATGGTGGGCCAATACTATCTGAGGCCAAATTCGTACAAATACGACAAATGATTCAAAAGTGGCTAATTCGTAACAATTCGTACGACCTCACTCGTACGAATTTGTACGATTTGTCTAAACCCAAGTGATGGTTAGGTTTTGGGGCAGGGTAAGGGGTAGGTCAGTCGTACGAATTCATACGAATTGGCAAATTCGTAAAATATGTACGATTTAGCAAAATCGTACTAATTCGTACGAGTGAAGTCGTATGAATTGTTACGAATTAGCCACTTTTTAATCATTCGTCAAATTCATACGACTTGGTCGTGAGATTGGGTTGGGTGAGGTGAAAGCTGCGTACGTCACAAAGTGCGGAGCATCCAATAGGAAAATTCAACTGCAGTAGCCACCGTTGAACCTGAAGAGGGCAGCACTAAGACTTTTTTACACCATAAATTGTAGAAATAAAACACTTTATACATAAATGTCAAAAAAGTTAAATAATAAAGATCCATTCTTACAGATTGTTAACTAAAAAAGTTGGTTTAGTGTTAAATTACTCTTTAACAGTAAAAGAATTGACAATTTGTAACTTTTTAGTCAAAAACTCCACTTGCTAGCATAAATGCTAAGAGCGCTAATGAAATCACGATAAAAAGTCTTTTAAACGATCCACTGTGTGGTCGGTGATACATTATCTGTTCTTTTTAAAATTAACAATTTTGACGTTTTTTCACGATTTTCAGCTATAAAAGACACTTTTGACAGAAAATATTATATTGTTATGGCCTGTAACATCTTGGGATCCATGACAAAGAGTAACAAATTATTAAAATTATTCGAATTGGCTGTCAATGTTTTTATCGTTTATCAGAACAAAAAAAAAATCTTTCTCAAAAGTGATTCCATCAATAGGCGCGTTTCCATTACAGATTTGCGCAAAACTTTTGCGATATTTTCTAAATGTCGATAAAAAACTATCGCGAAATGACGGCGTTTCCATTAACCGATGTTATGCGGCTAAAATAACTTTTTTTCCACTCGCGATAAGTCATTCCAAAAATCATGGCAACCGACGTTTATAGATTTATAACCTATATATCACAGCCAAGCACCGCACTCGAAATTATTATTATTAATGGAAGGAGACGTGGTGTGTTATCTAAACATTAAAGGGGTCATGAACTGGCTTTTTAAATTTTTTTATATTGTTGTCTGAGGTCAACTTATGACGTTTGTTGGTTTTTACATTAAGAAACATCAAAATGAATAAGTAATTGCCTATTTTCTACCCTAGTTTTGAGCCCAGCTCAAAAACGCTCGGTTTTTATGGGCGTCTCGCACTGAAGACTTGGAAGTAAACGCCCAGTGCTGTGAGTGGATCACAGTTCTGCATATTATAATGAATAGGGTTGGGTATCGAGAATCGAGTATCGATTGGAACCGGGACTAACTTTTCGTTTTTCCCAGAATCGTTCAAAAGTTGAAGTTTCGATATTCAAAGTCATAGAAGAAACCGCTGAACAACACCAACGAAGAAGCGTTTACCGGAAGTGTTAGCATAACCGCGAGAGTCGTAAATGAGTAGCTTACGTCGGTGGTCCAAAGTGTGGCTTCACTTTTCTAAAAATAACGAAATCTCTGCAAAATGCAAAATTTGTGACAAAAGGAGTATTTGTGACAGAAGTAGTATTTCCTTCAGAAAGACCGTTAATTAGCAAGGTTAGCTAAACTTTTTTGACCCTGCCTCTTAAAAGAATCAGAATCGAGAATCGTTAGGAACCGGAATCAAAACAAGGAATCAGAATTGGAATCAGAATCGTTCAAATTCAAACAATACACAACCCTAATAATGAGTTTCACTCTCGATCCGGTTTGTCATCACAAGGTAGGCATCTGTGTTTATGGGACTCAATGAACTGTCTGGTTACTGATATTCTAAATAGGGCTGCACGATTATGATAAAAATCATAATTGTCGATTATTGCCTCGAAATTAAAATTGCGATTATTAAATACGATTATCTCAATTTACATTGAATGATGTTTTGAACAGCTTTATGCCATTGTTCGAAGTGACTGGATGCAAATTGTTTTATAAAAATAAAAAGGCTGAAAACTCTTGAAAAACTGTCAATGCTTTTCTGTGGTTTAAAGTAACACCAAGTAACTTTTCCTCTTCGGTCGCCCTACTGATTGAAAACGAAATTGTCCATTGCCGCTGTCGTAAATAATTTAGCCTACCGTCACACACACGCTCGCTGTTTGTCCAGCACGGAGTATTTATACATGATTTCATTAAAGGATGATGTATTGCGACATCAGAAACGAAGAAAATCGAAATAATGACTATTGTAGTGCTTGATGTAAAGCAGTCGAATTTTGTAGTTCTTTTTGTGGTCGGGTTCCTACCCGAACCCCGAAGTTACATAGCGCCAGTAAAAGTGATACAGACCCCGTCAGGCGACGGTAGAAGTGCCTTTCACCCTGTTACCACTTGATGAACCACTGATAAGATTTTGGAAACATTATTTTAAGTAAACAATGTTAGATAGTGTTGCTTTAATGCTAATTATAATTATAATGTTACACTAACTAAAATTAAAACAATGGGGAAAAAACCCTTAAGATAAGCTGTAAAAAAACACATTTTAAGCACACAGAATAATGTAAGTGGACTTTTTTTAATTGTGCCTTTGAACGATTACATAATTGTGGCATCCATAATTGTAATCGCGATTACAAATTCAATTAATTGTGCAGCCCTAATTCTAAATATCTGAAAATCGGCTGAATTGATTAGAAAACGGTAAAACTCAACTGTTTAAGTCTGAGGGAGTTGTAAAATGCCCCTATTCCCAAAAAAGTGGAGTATCCCTTTAAACAGACCTTTAAAGAGAGCAACAAGGTTGTTAATGATGGTAAATGGTTTTGTTAAAGCCATCAGTTTGCATTTTTCAACTAATTTTTTAGATAGTGTAATTCCTGGCGAAAACTACATTACCAATGATTTTGTAAAGAAAACTCTGCCAATCAGAGAATGGCAAACTGTGCTAAAAGAGCACTTTACCACCTGACACTTGTATCTATGTCTTTTCATGGGGAAAAAAATGTCTTCAAATGGCTTTTTTTTAAAAAGCCAATGAGAAAAATGGATGATACTTCCAGTCAGAGCCAATGGCACTGAAACTGAAACTCGAGCTGTTGCACTCAGTGATATTAACCCAATAAATAAATCAGAATCAAACAAGAACATCAAATTTGCATTCTCTGATATACAGTAGTCAACCCCCTTCATCAAAAACGCCAATTGACTGTCAGGAGTTGCAGATGCTTTCATTTACTCCAAAAGGTTCTTCATTGTGGCGAATGCCTAGATTCTGAACGATCCCGAAAGCCAACGAGGTCTTCCCAGGCCAAGGGCACCGTTTGCATCGAACTCCCAGTATAAACAGTGCACTAGATTGCTGGTGAATATGCAGCCATTGATTGAGATGTATTGAGACGGATCGATTCTCCTCCCACAGATCTCGAGCAGCGCCACCCTGGAGGGAAAAGGGCAGCTGAAGTTCACCGCAGGCAAGTGGAGCCCACATCACAACAGCACCCAGCTGGCCACAGCCAACGACACTGCCATCCGGGGCTGGGACCTGCGGAGCATGAGGTGAGACCAGACCAGCCTTGTTTATGCTTTCACAGCGCGAGTCTCCCAATCGGATGAGGCATTTATACTCGGAGTAATTGTCCTCTATACCATCAGGAATCAGCGGTGAGAAGTAGTAAGGGACACCAAAACCACACTACAAAAGAATCGTTTTGCAGTAAACCTAAAAAAGAACAATGTAAATGGATATGAGAGCGTAGCCTATACAACTAAATTTACCATATCTAGAATTTTAATAAAACCTGGACCTTTATTTTTATTTAAAGGGATTATGTCTGCTATTGTTGGCTCATTTTGTAAATATAAGCAACTATATTAGATGCACAAACTGGGTGCCGGTGCGGTGAGACGTACATGCTCGGCCAGATTCGGCTCGAAGTCGTGCGTCTGCGAATGCGGAGCCGCGCGGACAGTTACAAAAAAGGTTGTAATCCACCAGCGGAAACTGAAAGCCTCCCCGTGGCCGCCATTGGCTAGCAAGTCTTCACCAACTGTTAGCATTCCATTGACTCCCATTCATTTTTGTGTCACTTTATCAGCGAATAACTTTACATCTGAGACGTTTAAAGACTCCATTACTTTGAATCTTACATTATGGCCCTGTAGAAGCTGTTTTTTTTGTAAAAGTAGGCTAACGATTGCGTCATAACCACGAGACTCTCTGTCGCACAGTAGAGAAATTATCGTATAGACAGGAGGAGAAGCTTGCGGGCAATCAGGAGGAACGTGGAGGCGTCAAGGCCGATTAAGTCTAGGGAGAAACCCATACACCGTAAAAAAAAACGTTGGGTTATTTGTTTAACCAAACTGTTTGCACATATTACACATATTTCTTGAAATAACCCAACTGTTGGGTTAAATAGCCTATTTAAATATTTAACTCAACTGTTGTGTTATTTAATAGGGCTAGGTAATAAATATCGATTTCTCGATATTAATCGATTCTCATTTTTACGAACCGATATCGATTCTTAAATCTCAAGAATCGATTAGTAATCCTGTTTCATTTGAATGAATGGAACATTGTTTCACGGCTGCGCGCATCCAAAAAATCGCAATAATCTTTGTCCTTTGTTACTATTGATATGAAACAAAGTCTCAATTTTCAAATTACGGCCATTTTCTTTATAAATTCAAAAACATAAATAACGTTTTGGGCGTGAGATCGCTCTGGAGCAGCTCTAGAGAAGCAGCAGCGCTGAACTCTCTTCCGGGTTAATAATACCAGTCACAGCGCCAAATAAACATGAATGAGCATCTGAAAGTGTGTTAAAACATAGAGTACAACTTATCCAAATCCATATCATGTCACATTGATTCGCTCAATCAGCGTTTCAACCGTGGAAAGACGTCAGTTAAACAGCTTGTAATCAATATTGTCATATTTACCTCAGAAAACCCACAAACTCGTTAGTCAGCTAGAAAAAATAACTCTAGAGAGGAGCATTTTGCTAAATATATGCATTATAATCTTAATGTTCTTCAATATTTAACGCATATTTGAATAAATCTGGCAAGTTTTTATGCACCATTTAAATGTTTATATTTCATATAATCTTCTTATTATAAAAATAAATAAGTGTAATTTAAGTGTTTGTATAGCTACAAATCAGTTCATTATTACCTTCATATTAGGCTGATGAAGCCTATAGGCTACAACTAGACTCTCATAGTTTACAGCATTAGTTAAGAGGTTTGATTTCCTTGAGAAAAATTGCCATTTATTGTAACTGATATTCAAAATAATCGATATTGAATCGAATCGGAATCGAAATCGAATCGAATTGCAAGCTTGTGAATCGAAATCGAATCGAAATTGTGAAATTTGTGTCAATACCCAGCCCTATTATTTAACCCAACTGGAGTTTTAACCCAATGCACTGGGTTAAAATAACCCACAGTTGGGAAGGTGCTATACCACCCCATAGTTGGGTTATTCGTTGGGTTATTTTTAACCCAATCATTTTAAGTGAGCAGAGAGTCATAAAGTTTCTCCTGCTGCTCATGGACAGCTAATACTCGAGATTCGGAAGAGAATGATTCAGATTCCTCCTCCGACTACACTCTAAATAATGCCGGGTTGTTTCAACCCACATTTGGGTCAAATATGGACAAACCCAAATGTTGGGTTAAAAATGTAATTTAAAATGTTAACCCAACTTCAACTTTCAAAGGTAAATTTTTGATTACATTTTTAACCCAACATTTGGGTTAAAAATCCAATTTGGGTCCATATTTGACCCAAATTTGGGTTCAAACAACCCAGACCCTTATTCATCGTCTGGAATCGTTTAAAGCCCTTTGACGCTGCACTGAAACTCTCATTTGGACCTTGAACCGTTTGGTTCCCATTGAAGTCCATTATATGGAGAAAATCCTGGAATGTTTTCATCAAAAACCTTCATTTCTTTTCCACTGATGAAAGAAAGACATGGACATCTTGGATGACACGGGGGTGAGTAAATTATCAGCAAAAGTTTATTTAAAAGTGAACTACTCCTTTAAAGTTTCAAAAGTTTCTTGTTTTTCTTGTTTGTTTTTTGAATAATGACATTATTTCATTAACTTAATAAATAAATATACGCACTGCACATGATGGAAACCAATATTAGCATCTGACATTTTTCCTGTTAGTTAGAAATCTTTTCATTTAGTGTTTTTTTTTTCTTTTTCCTTTTTTTTTTTAACCGTATTTTGCTTTAACAACCAATATTGGGGTCAAACAAAAAAAGTCCACGGAATTGACTAATTTAATTCGATTAAACTGTAGATACTTAACAGCCTGTCAGTCAAACTGAATTATAATGTATGTTTATCCGTGCTGCTGTAGCTAAAAATTTTTAAAAAATGTATTTATAAATCATGCAAAATAATTAATGGATGAATTTTTTTTATTAAATTAAAATAAAAAGCATAATTTAGTTTTATATCTAATTTTTTTTATCACTACCCTTCAGGCGTGTTTTTTTTTTTTGTTTTTTTTTTGACAACCCTGGTCTAGATCCTTCAAGCATAATGTCTAAACTGCAAAATATGGCAATAATTGAATCTCCATCTATCCTCCTTATGCTTCTTCACGTAAGAGTGAACATGGCTATTTGTCAATTGAATGTGTATGTCATCCGGTGTCGTCCACTTATATTTAGCTGTACAAAACAGCTCATTATGCTGCTTAATATCGCAAACTTGTATTTCCAACCATATTATTTTAATGTATTGTTAACACATTGTTTTGAACCGTTTAATTCTTCTCGTTATATCTATTGAATCTGGAACATTCACAGAAAACGCATTGAAAAATATGGTGTGTTTAAATGTGAGTCAGTGTTTTGTGCTGTCAGGCTGCATACATCAATTCCACACACACTGTCTCCTGACCTTTTAACTTCCCCGCTGTCCATCTAATAACCCGTAGGCTTCAGAAAGTGCCATTCCTACAGAGCGTTTAAGAGCCGCTTGAAATCCGCATGCTTTTAAACTGTCTTCCTTGCGGACCGAGGCTGAAATCAGGCCTTCCATTCGGCATGTCTTAGTTCTCCGTGACGTTGCCATGGAAACAACGGTCCGACTTGGTGAGCTTTTGGGAAACGCAGCCCGATCCGCTCAGGCAAGTCCATTTATCAGCCGGGGCTTCGTAATGACATCTGTGACCAGGAAAAGGGCGTTGGGAAGGGGACGCGGATTGACCCGCACCGTGTCCGCAGGCTTACGGATCAACACTAACTAATCTCTCTCCGATTTGGTGTGGCATGTGCCGTGTGCTCACCGGATCCCAATTTCACATTTACAAGCGTGAAGGACTCAGGAGCAGCGCCACTAACCTCATTTCTTACTCCATTTCGGGGTCTCGGGACGCTTCCTCGCTCCTTAAACGGGATGAAGTTCCCAACCCCTCCTCTGTTGTGTCTGCTCGCTTTCAGAAGGCCAAGCAACAGATATGTGTCTTGTGTTTCCTGTTCTGTGTTACTTCCTGTTCTAGTCCTTTGTAGTTTTCCTCGTTGATTAGTTCCTGATTGTTCCCAGGTGAGTCTTGCAGCGCCTCATCAACCACCAACTGTATGCCGAAGCGGAAAAGTGTGAGATCCATCAATCCTCAATTTCCTTCCTTGGTTACATCATCGGTCCTGAAGGAGTGACGGACGAGGGAAACGTACGAGTTCTAATGCTGCGTTCATGTGCTATGGAAAATAGGATATTTTCCACTTGTGCACTGGTATTTTAACCTGACTCCGCCAGATGGATTTGCTCCGCATATCCATCTGGAAACCTTCCGTTGAAGTAGTTTTGGTAAGGGGCAAAAATACTGGTTAGCTGATTGGCCTATGTTGGTGATAGACGGGCCAAATCAACCAATCAGATCAACGAAGCAAATGACGTACCGTAACTCTTGCCGAAACCAGTCGGGAGAAGAGCAAAAACATCTTTTCCTCTGAGAAAAGCCTCCAGAGCAGTGTTTTGCTCTTCTTTCAGTGAAGAAATACTCTGTAATTCCGATAAAACTTGCTCGATAGCCACGCTGATGCTAGTTTCATCCGCTGAAGCAGTCATGTTCTTTAGACTGAACTGTCGCGCTTCTCGTTGCGTCACACCTCAACCCGCCTCAAAGCCAACGCTGGTTGGACGTTCGTTTGGTGAACTGCTCCCAAATTTTCTTTAACGGAGAGTGTCCAGACTGATCTGCGAGTGAAACCTTGAAAGCTCACGAGATCAGGATGGTCTCGCGAGGCTACTGGTATTTACCTCAAGTTCAAGTGCCTTTGTTGTCGTAATGTGGTAAAAAGATGGAGATCCAGACCTGTTATTTCGCTAAAACTATTTTAGATTGCCTAAGTCATCTGCAGCAGCAAGAAAATGATTTATCAAAACTCGAAAGGTAAATAATATGCTGTATATTTTCTAGATCATGAATTGTATTTATATTTTTTTACCATTCACGACTCTCGCGGTGCTCTCCGCCATTTTGAAATGGTCAAAGGTTATCTCATCTCGGCAACTCGTCCATCAAAATATTCTACGAGTTGCCCAGTTGTAAATACCACATGTTCATGTGCATTTTCCACGTCGGCTTTTGGTATTTACCATAATTACCATAGCACATGAACGCAGCATCAGTTACACTCAACCCACTACAGTAAAAAAAACTACAAAGGACTACAAAACATGGCACAGGACAGGAAATAACACAAGTCCACAAGAGACAAGGGGAACACAAGACATATAACAGCCCGTTCTCATCCTTTATCGTCACATAGAACGCTATATGACAAAACGGCGCTATAATACGCACATGGCACCCTTTATCGTTATAGTATTCATGCGAACCCAAGGCGTCATAAATCCTTTAGCATAATATGAGACTACCCTACCCTACCCCACACCTAAACCTACCCATCACAGCGTGTGTTATATTAACGATAAAGGGTGCCATGTGCGTAGTATAGCGCCGTTTTGTCATATAGCGTTCTATATGACGGTAAAGGATGAGAATGCGTTGCATATAACCATCGGCGGAAAGTTTATCAAGATCTGAGCAACCTGTAAAACTGCAGTTTGTTTCGTTTTTAGCTGATGTTTAGGGGACATCCTTGTGTTAAATGATTATACTGCAGGTACGTTTTATAAACTCTGTTATACTATGGTCAGGTTGAATACTCAATTCTGATTGGCTGCTGGGTGTCCATTAAAAAGTGATAGTGGACACCTAGTTTTGGTGAAACTGACTGTTTACTGTTCGAAATTAATTCTGGCTACATCAGCTCTGAAAATACATTACCTTTCTGGCTCGTGAGCTAAACTGAAGGGTCCTACGAGCTGAGAGGACTATAAATATCTCTGCTTGTTAAAGTAGTAGTTCAAAAAAACTTTTGCTGATAATTTACTCACCCCCATGTCATCCGAGATGTATTGTATTTGTATTTGTATTGTATTTGAATACATTGTACATGTATTTCTTTCTTCAGTCGAAAAGAAATGAAGGTTTTTGATGAAAACATTCCAGGATTTTCTCCATATAATGAACTTCAATGGGAACCAAACGGTTCAAGATCCAAAAGACAGTTTCAGTGCAAACTGTTCAAAGGGTTTTAAACGATTTCAGACGATGAATAAGGGTCTTATCAAGCGAAACGATCACTCATTTAAAAAAAAAAACAAAGTTTAAGTTTTATAAGCTAAAATGGTCGCCTTGCTCTGTTCTGTGAGTAATAATTAATCAAATTATTATTTAAAAGTTAACCATTTAAAATGAGTAATGTTTACACCAAATATTAAACAAAAATATCTGAATAACAGACAGACGTCAAATATTAATTAAGAACTCCTTATTTTATATTGCCAAGACACCTGATGTTAACAAGCAGACTCACTGAAGGAGAAACCTAAAACAAACACCGATCACCATAACGGCGACTTAAATGTACGTTTGTTTGTTTTGTACGTTTTACTCATTTTAAATGGTTTACTTTTAAGGAATTAATTTGAATAATTATCACTCAATTCCAATTTGTTAAATTAAATTAATAATATTGCTTGTAATCTGTTGCCCCAATTTTTTTTTTTTGATTAGATAAAGCGTATTCATTTTTACAGTGTACACTGAAAAAAATAATATGTTTTATCAATAAAATTGTGGCAACATATTACAAGCAATATTATTAATTAAATTGTACAATTTAGAATGAATTAGAATGTTAATTTGATTAACTATTACTCAATTTTAATTTGTTCAATTTAACAATATATATTGAATATTAAAATAATATTGCTTTTAATCTGTTGCCACAATTTTATTGATTAGATAAAGCATATTCATTTTTACAGTGTAGTAATATAAATAAACTTATTTCCATTGGAAAAAAGGCCACAGAACAAGCAGATTTTTGTCCTTTAAGTTGTCTGAAACTTATAATAAATGCATCAATGATGGTAATAAACGTGGTTTCATGAGCCCATATTGAGGCCAATTAATGTCATTAATTTGTGATATGATGAGTTTTGCCATTACTGAACAGCACATTACTCATACACAAAAAAATGGGAGAAAAATGACGAGTCATACGCTATGCTATTTTAAATTTCGCTGATAACAGAAAATGAGCGGAAATGTTGATTAAAGTTTGTTGTTGAGCAGTAAAATTGCCATATTTCATTGAAAATACATAAAACAATCTACATAAAACTAAAAAAATATTTCTAAGTTAACACATTTCTCTCATAAAATAAGGAAATATAATAAAATGTGACGGCTGACTGTTTTTAATTAATTGAAGGAAATACTTGTCAGATTATACGATTGTCAGATCACATCAATTCCCAAAATAGTTAGTGCTACAGAAAAGGCTGAGAAAGTTATAGTAACAACATATTTTTCATAAAATAAGGAAATCGGTACATTTTCTAAAAAAATAATAGTCAGATTAATCAAATATGGTTAGTCCCGAGATGGAATATTATCAATTTAATATTCCCAAATCCATAAAACCGGACTCTTAATGTTCCTATCGTTCTCCGGCGGCTGTGTCAGACTCGACATGAATGCAGACTTAATTGAAGCTCAATGCACTCTCTCATGTCAAATACTTCTTTTCCTGTTTTAATGAGATTTTTAATTAGCATGTTAATTGTCTAATGAGTGTGTGGCAAGATAGCTGGCTAATGGGAGTAGAAAAATCCAGACGTGATGGTGTAGTAATACATCTGAACTGTGTTTGGTCCATACAGATGAGCCTGAGGTCGCCTTTAGCACATCCACACACACACACACACACACACACACACACACTCAGAGCTCAGGAAGTCTTCACCTTGTGAAAGGACGCGAGCAGCCTGTGCTTTATGGCTTGTCACACTTTTATACGCGGCGTGATGGAGGTGTGACCTTCAGACCTTATCTCTCTGTCTGCTGTTCCCGTTCTCTTCTCTCCATCACTCAGTCCGCGCTGGTCTGAGGGTGTGATCTGTTGTTTTTTTGTCGTTCACAGTCAGATCTACTGCATCGAAAACGCTCACGGGCAGCTGGTGCGTGACTTGGACTTCAACCCGAACAAGCAGTATTACCTGTCCAGCTGTGGAGACGACTGTAAAGTCAAGTTCTGGGACGTGCGTCACATCAGCGAGCCCGTCAAGAGTCTGGAGGAGCACTCGCACTGGTTAGACCAGCAGAAACACACTCACTCACATCTCAACATCTACACCTAAAACCAGTCAGAAGTTTGGAATAATTCAGATTCGTTAAAAAATAATATATATATTAAAGTGTCATTTATTCCAGCTGAATATTCAGCATCATTACTCCAGTCTTCAGTGTCACATGATCCTCAGAAATCACTCTAATTTGAGGATTTAGTGGCGATTTGAAACCGTGACACTTTTTTGGATAAATAGTAAATTTGAAAGAACTTCTTATTAAATGTTGAAAACAGTTTTTGCTCCTTAATATTTTTGTTTCTTGAGCACCAAATCAGCAAATTCTGAAGAAATAATGATTTCTTCAGAAATTATTAAAATGAATCATTTTAAAAAATTCAAAAAAATCATTAAAACGATTTCTGAAAGGAAATATATATGTATATATATATATATATATATATATATATATATATATATATATATATATATATATATATATATATATATATATTTATTTATATATTTTCAGACTTACTATTTTTTCTGAATTTTTAATATACTGGTGAAACTTGAAACATTTTCATATCGTGCAAAGGTTCATTTATTTCAGTAAGTAAACTTAAAAAGTGAAACTAATATATTATATAGACTCATTACATGCAAAGTGAGATATTTCAAGCCTTTTTTGTTATAATTTTGATGAATAATGGCTTAATAAATTAAAAATTCGAATTTTGTAAGAAGGTTTTCATATATATTATATTTATTTTTAAATAAATGAAGTACCATACAGTTTTAGGTCAGTATTTTTTTTCTTTTTTTTTTAAGAAAGAAGTTAATAGTTTTATTCAGCAAGGATGCATTAAAATTATCAAAATTGACAATGAAGACATTTATAAAATTACAAAAGGTTTCTATTTCAAATAAATAATTGAATCAAATTAATTTGAAAGAACTTCTTATTAAATGTTGAAAACAGATTTTGCTAATAGTTTTGCTTCTTGAGCACCAAATCAGCATATTAGAATGAGATATATACATATATATATAATCCGAAAAAAATATATACATAAAATATATAATAAAATAATGATTAAATAATAAAAAATATATATATAATAAAATATATATAAATATATATATATATATATATATATATAACATAATTAAAAATTAAAATTATAAGCCAACATATGTTACATTATACAGACAAACTCAGGAAAAATGTGTACTCTACAGGTGAAACTCGAAAAATTTTAATATCGTGCAAAAGTCAATTTATTTCAGTAATTCAACTTAAAAGGTGAAACTGATATATTATATAGACTCATTACATGCAAAGTGAGATATTTCAAGCCTTTATTTGTTATAATTTTGATGATTATGGCTTACAGCTTATGAAAACCCCAAATTCAAATTTAGAATATAGTGAAAAAATTTTTCATATATATTATTTTTCTTACTAAATATATAAATTACACTACCATACAGTTTTGGGTCAGTATTTTTTTTCCCCGTTTATTCAGCAAGGATTCGTTAAAATTATCAAAATTGACAATAAAGACATTTATAATATTACAAAAGGTTTCTATTTCAAATAAATCCAGTTTTTTTTTTCAATTTTCTATTGAACAAAGAATCATGGCTGCCTCAACAATCATATACAGTAGTAACCAAATAAAAAATAATAATTAGCACTAAATCATCATTTTAGAGTGATTTCTGAAGGATCATGTGACACTGAAGACTGGAGTAATGATGCTGAAAAGACAGCTTTGATCACAGACGTTAATTATTCAAGAAAATAAGAAATCTTACCGAATCTTTATATATATATATATATATATGTATATAAAATGAATTGAGTTTTATACACTAAACAGAATCAAATCTGTCAACAAACGAGATTGTTCAATTTGTTGAAATGCCTCAGGCTGCTTTTAAAGGTCTGTGTGTGAGATCTCTATTAATTAGCTGTTGCTTTATCTCATGTGACTTACCTTTGCAGACACGTTAATAACCGTATTGTAGTTACATCAAAGATGATCGTCTTTTCTCATCGTGTTAGTACGATCTTTCACATCTCCGGCCAGTCAAAGCCCGCCATCCTCTGCTATTTTATCAGCTTCAACATTGTTATCTTAAATGTAAAAGACAGTATTTTAATTAGTGTGTGTGTATCTAAGCTCTTACATCTTGCTGATGCTGTAGTTGTGTGTTCTAGTGCTCAAGGGTGTGTTAGCGTAGCTCGTTTTAGCTCGCTGCGGATCTATTTCAGTGTGTGTGTGATTGTGCGAGAGTATCTGCTCGTAGGTGTGACTCACTGGATATAATTGCCTCCGAATCAAACGTATCACTTTCCACACACACACACATCAAGGCATGATAGCATGTCAGCCACAGGATGCTATCTCTTAAAGATAGAGGCTCGGAATCAATCAGAGATGTTTTGATCCTATTTAGATAGGTAAGATCCGCAACAACAGCGTCCCGCACATGTTTCTCATTTGGTGTGTTTGGGGTTCTGCTAAGCCTCGGGCTGGGAGGTATTAGGGAATATTTTGGGATCGGGGACAGATTAGTTAGGGAGAAGTCTTGACTGAGCCAGATTTTTCCTGCTGACAGATGAGTTATTCTCCCACAATCCCTGGCAATGAGGCTCGGATCCTCTTCTGAGCCCGAGGCTGATCTAGACGGAGGAGGACGTCTGTGGGCCCCATCACACACTCCAAGCGCGACACAAGTGTGTTTCGCTAGTCTCACCCCGACGCACTTTTCATTTTCACGTCCTATGTCACATTGTTTAAAAAGCAAATGCATTTGTGTGTTCAGGTTAGGGTTGGGTATCGAGAATCGAGTATCGATTGGAACCGGGACTAACTTGTCGTTTTTCCCGGAATCGTTCAAAAGTTAAAATTTCGATTCCTAGTTTCGATATTCACAGTCTGCCGACTGCAAGAAGAAACCGCTGAACAACACCAACGAAGAAGCGTCTACCGGAAGTGTTGGCATAACCGCGCGAGTCGAACATGAGTAGCTTACGTCGGCAGTCCAAAGTGTGGCTTCACTTTTCTAAAAATAACGAAATCTCGGCAAAATGCTAAATTTGTGACAGAAGGATTATTTCCTTCAGAAAGACCGTTGGTTAGCAAGGTTAGCTAAACTTTTTTGACCCTGCCTCTTAAAAGAATCGGAATCGAGAATCGTTAGGAACCGGAATCGAAACAAGGAATCGGAATCGTTCAAATTCAAACGATACACAACCCTAGTTCAGGTGCATTGTTGCTATATTGAGGACCTGAAATAGAGCCATTGACTGACTGATATCTGTCTACAGTCAGTGGCGCAAAATGTTTTTTTAATTTAAGGAGTGCGTTAGTAATGTTCGCCTATGGTGGGTCCACAACACATGTACACTCTGCTTATTACACACATAGGGACGTATATTTAATATCTAGCCAAATATTAAAAATAGAAGGATTACAATGTAAAAGATTACTATTGTGTACATATAGACATGGTGGAATTCGGCTTGCTAGCGCTTAAAGGGTTAGTTCACCCAAAAATGATGTCATTAAAGGGTACCTATTATGGCATTTAAAATGTTCCTAATATTGTTCTGGGAGTCCCCAACAACAGTTTTACAAGCATGCAATGACAAAAAAACACTTTTGTTGTCTTATAATATGCATTTATTTTTACCCGATTTGCCCACCGACTCCCCAACATGACATCATGACTTTTGCGTAAACATACACGCCACTTTCGAGTCAAATAGGGTTGAGGTAAGTCATATCTTTTTTTTCCCTAGGATGGTAAGGGAACAGTCATAAATGCCATTAACCCCAGTGACGGTTAGGTTTAGGGAAAGTCCTATATTTATATAACGTTAAGTCAACGGCG
The DNA here is from genome assembly GCA_038021265.1 of Cyprinella venusta. Lineage (NCBI taxonomy): Eukaryota > Metazoa > Chordata > Actinopteri > Cypriniformes > Leuciscidae > Cyprinella > Cyprinella venusta. The sequence goes on along the minus strand of CM075875.1, from coordinate 32,030,545 downwards.
TTCATAAACACGCTGAAAAGCGATTATGCGTCTTGATAGCACGCCAAAAATGGAAATACGAATTGGCGTGTCATACACACGCTACTTCATGAGATCAGTCTGGACTCCCATATGAATCGTTTTGCGAGTCCTTTTTCCAAAACCCGCCTTTGCGTGACGCTAATCTGCGGTGATTGGTCAGATGACCTAGTCAGTTGTGATTGGTATTCTCTGTGCAGAGATTGTTGAAAACGGAGCTCTTATCACCTTAAATGGGTTCTCAACTCCAGTCCTCGACCCACTGCTCTGCATAATGTGTATGTCTCCCTTATTTAACACCTCAGATCCTCAGCTCGTTAGGATAGAGCCGGCTCGCGAATCCATACTTTATAGCGTTTAGGTTTGTGAAGCAATCATCTTCAAAATGACGCGAACACAGAACAAGGTTTGGGTTATACTTGTGTGGTATAGCAGTACTTGTATATATGAACTGCAGCCACTTAGTCTTCAAATACTCCTCACTTGGCAGGTGAAAAAAGTTCGCTTTTGTGTCGCACTTCAAAACACTGCGTCTCGTCGACATGATTGTTTTCCGGTTTTCCCTGGTGTCTCCGAGCACAATAAGTGGGCGTTTCTTATTCAAATAACTTGTCAAGTTGACGTCAACTAGACAAAGGAAAAGCATCGTTCTTCGAACGAGTCATATCAGCGACTCAGAGTCGACTCTTGTTTTTGAGAGACAATAACTTTGTATACGATGAACTTTCGTGTTTAAAACTTTGCAGGATGTTTTTGTTCACTTAGATCTATGTTAAACACTACATGAAGGGCAATTTTCAAAAATCCATAATAGGTACCCTTTAAAGACTCTCCCTCATGTCGTCCCAAGCCCGTTCATCTTCAGAACACAGTTTAAGATATTTTTAAGATTTAGTCCGAGAGCTTTCTGTCCCTCCATTGTAAATGTGTGTATGGTGTACTGTCCTTGTCCAGAAAGGAAATAAAGACATCATCAAAGTAGTCCATGTGACATCAGTGGGTTTGTTACAATGTTTTGAAGCATCGGAAATACATTTTGGTCCAAAAATAACAAAAACTACGAATTATTCAGTATTCATAACTTAAACTGTGTCCCGAAGATGAACGGAGGTCTGACGGGCTTGGGACGACATGAGGGAGACTTATTAATGACATCATTTTCATTTTTGAGTGAACTAACCCTTTAACCTCTCACACGCACACAGCTTTAACCTCGCGCAAAAGCGGATCCGTTTCTTCTCTGGAGAAGCGTTCCGTTTTTCCGCTTGTAAACTCATGTAAATGGCGAATCCGCCATGGTTCGAGCACAACTGGCTTTAAAGGGAATGGGAGATGAGACTCTGATTGGTTTATTGCATGTTACACCCAAAACACACAAATTACTCATTAAAAGAATAGGGACAACCGTTTTAGACCATGCGCCGGGAGCGCCGACCATTTATCCCGTTGTTAAACTAGCAAATGTGTATTCGGACACTGTGCACTTAAGTGCCTAAGTGCACTTAGATAGTTAAAGGAGTAGTTCACTTTAAAAAAAAAAAAAAATTGCTGATAATTTACTCACCCCCATGTCATCCAACATGCCCATGTCTTTCTTAAAAAACAAAAACAAAAACAAAGTTTAAGTTTTATAAGCTCAAATGCTCGCCTTGCTCTGTTCTGTGATGCGCGTTCGTGACTCTCCTGTTCGAACTCGTTCATCAAAATGAACAAATCTTTTTTCGTATCATTTGGTTCATTCAACGAACGAAATGAACGAGTTGACTCAGGAAAAGATTTGTTCATTTTGATGAACGAGTTCGAACAGGAGAGTCACGAACGCTCATCACAAAACAGAGCAAGGCGAGGATTTGAGCTTATAAAACTTAAACTTTGTTATTTATTATTAAATGAGTGATCGTTTCGCTTGATAAGACCCTTATTCATCGTCTGGAATCGTTTAAAGCCCTTTGAACAGTTTGCACTTTGGACCTTGAACCGTTTGGTTCCCATTGAAGTTCATTATATGGAGAAAATCCTGGAATGTTTTCATCAAAAACCTTAATTTCTTTTCGACTGAAGAAAGAAAGACACGGACATCTTGGATGACATGAGGGTGAGTAAATTATCAGCAAAAGTTTTTTTTAAGGTGAACTACTCCTTTAAAATAGGGCCTTTAGCGCAATAACGCAGAGGAGGAAGCAGCCATGTTTGAAGAGGAGTGTGTCACGCTGTGGTGTGTGTGCTGTGCTGGTGTTTCAGGGTGTGGAGTGTGAGGTATAATCACTCTCATGACCAGCTGTTGCTCACGGGCAGTAGTGACAGCAGGGTGATCCTGTCCAACATGGTGTCCATCTCCTCCGAGCCGTTCGGACACCTGGTGGACGACGACGACCTCAGCGACACCGAGGAGAGCCAGCAGGAGGACAAGTACTCGTCCCTTTCTCACACTTCTTTTTCCCGTCCCCATGTTTTCTGTACTGAATTGTTAAATTCAGTTGAGTTCAGTAGTTTTGAGCCCAGTTTAATTCAATTTATTCAAATTGTTCTTTTCAGTTTAGTTCAGCACACTTCTGTTCATTTCAATTCAGTTCAGTTGAATCTAGCTCATATTTCAGTCCACTTTGATTCAGTTAAATTCCATAAAATTAATTTAGCTTTTCAATTGAGTTCAGTACAATTCTATTCATTTTAACCCAGTTCAATATAGTTTAGATCAGGTCAGGTTTGTTGAATCTAACTCAGTATTTTGTAGTTTGAATCAGTTAAATTCTTTAAAAATGTTCTTTTGAATCGAGTTCAGTACAATTAAATTAAATTCTGTTCATTTCGATGCAGTTCAGTAAAATTTATATCAGATCAGGTCAGTTCAGTTGAATCTAGCTCTTTGTCTGTCATTCCAGTTTTATTTAATTAAATTCCATAAAATAAATTTGTTCATTTCTATCGAGTTCTGGACAATTCTATTCGTTTTTTATTTTGTTTATTTCAATACAGTTTAGTGCAAATTCAGTCCAGTTTGATTTGGTTAAGTTCCATGAAATTCGTTTAGCTTTTCAACTGAGTTCAGTACAATTAAATTCTATTTATTTTTAACTCAGTTTAATATAGTTTAGATCAGGTCAGTTCAGTTGAATCTAACTCAGTGTTTTTCAGTTCATCTTGATTCAGTTAATTTCCAGGAAGGACATCTGTTCTTTTGAATCGAGTTCAGGGCAATTCTATTCAATTCTATTCATTTCAATTTAGATCAGGTCAGTTCAGTTGAATCTAGCTCAGTGTCTTTCAGTACAATTTCAGTCCAGTTTTGATTCAGTTAAATTCCATAAAATACATTGCTTAATTTCTATTGTGTTTATTAAAATTATATATATATATATATATATATATATATATATATATATATATATATATATATATATATATATATATATATATATATATATATATATATATATATTTCAATCCAGTTCAGTGCCAATTCAGTCCAGTTTGATTCAGCTAAATTCCATGAAATTCATTTAGCTTTTCAATTGAGTTCAGTACAATTAGATTCTATTAATTCATTATAGTTTAGATGAGGTTAGTTGAATTGAACTCAGTATTTTTACATTACACACTATTTAAAATGAAAAAAGTGAAATCGCAATCAACCACTCCTTTAAACCTATATAATGTAATATCCATGAGACTTTCCTAGTATTATTAATATGTCTTTCACTTACCCTAGAGAAATGTGTGTTAAGATTCTTGATGTTTGCTGTGTGTAGAGGGAAAGAGCCCCTGCAGGACAGCATCATCTCCACCTATGAGGAGCACGAGGACAGTGTGTATGCGGTGGAGTGGTCCGCTGCCGACCCCTGGTTGTTCGCCTCACTCAGTTACGACGGCCGGCTGGTGATTAACAGAGTTCCTCGAGCCCTTAAATACCGAATCCTGCTGTAGAGAAGCTGAACACTTCATACTATTTAACAGTAAGTGTGTGTAAGAGATAACAGCAAGACGTTTTGGTAACACTTTACAATAAGGTTCATTGGTTAACTACCTTAGTTAACATGAACTAAGAATGAGCGATACTTCTACAGCATTAATTACGGAAGCCCTGAACCACAACCTAAAAGAAAAAAATCAGAAAAAAAATGTAGCATTTCGAGATTAAAGTCGAAACATTTCGAGATTAAAGTCAAACATTTCGAGATTGAAGTCGAAACATTTCGAGATTGAAATCGAAACATTTCGAGATTGAAGTCGAAACATTTCGAGATTGAAATCGAAACATTTCGAGATTGAAATCGAAATATTTTGAGATTAAAGTAAAAAAAAATTCGAGATTGAAGTCGAAACATTTCGAGATTGAAGTCGAAACATTTCGAGATTGAAGTCGAAACATTTCGAGATTGAAGTCGAAACTTTTCGAGATTGAAGTCGAAAACATTTCGAGATTGAAGTCGAAAACATTTCGAGATTGAAGTCGAAAACATTTCGAGATTGAAGTCGAAAACATTTCGAGATTGAAGTCGAAACTTTTCGAGATTGAAGTCAAAAACATTTCGAGATTGAAGTCGATAACATTTCGAGATTGAAGTCGAAACATTTCGAGATTGAAGTCGAAACATATCGAGATTGAAGTCGAAACATTTCGAGATTGAAGTCGAAACTTTTCGAGATTAAAGTCAAAACATTTCGTGATTGAAGTCGAAACTTTTCGAGATTGAAGAGATTGAAGTCGAAAACATTTCGAGATTGAAGTCGAAACATTTCGAGATTAAAGTCAAAACATTTCAAGATTGAAGTCGAAACATTTCAAGATTGAAGTCGAAACATTTCGAGATTGAAGTCAAAAACATTTTGAGATTGGCGTTGAAACTTTTCGAGATTGAAGTCGAAACATTTCGAGATTGGCGTTGAAACTTTTCGAGATTGAAGTCGAAACATTTCGAGATTGAAATCAAAACATTTCGAGATTGAAGTTGAAACTTTTCGAGATTGAAGTCGAAACATTTCGAGATTGGCGTTGAAACTTTTCGAGATTGAAGTCGAAACATTTCAAGATTGAAATCAAAACATTTCGAGATTAAAGTCGAAACATTTCGAGATTAAAATCGAAACATTTCGAGATTGAAATCAAAACATTTCGAGATTAAAGTAAAAAAATTTCTAGATTAAAGTCGAAACATTTCGAGATTGAAGTCGAAACATTTCGAGATTGGCGTTGAAACTTTTCGAGATTGAAGTCGAAACATTTCAAGATTGAAATCAAAACATTTCGAGATTAAAGTCGAAACATTTCGAGATTAAAATCGAAACATTTCGAGATTGAAATCAAAACATTTCGAGATTAAAGTAAAAAAATTTCTAGATTAAAGTCGAAACATTTCGAGATTGAAGTCGAAACATTTCGAGATTGGCGTTGAAACTTTTCGAGATTGAAGTCGAAACATTTCGAGATTGAAATCAAAACATTTCGAGATTAAAATCGAAACATTTCGAGATTGAAATCAAAACATTTCGAGATTAAAGTAAAAAAATTTCTAGATTAAAGTCGAAACATTTCGAGATTGAAGTCGAAACATTTCGAGATTGAAGTCGAAACATTTCGAGATTGAAGTCGAAACATTTCGAGATTGAAGTCGAAACTTTTCGAGATTGAAGTCAAAACTTTTCGAGATTGAAGTCAAAAACATTTCGAGATTGAAGTCGAAAACATTTCGAGATTGAAGTCGAAAACATTTCGAGATTGAAGTCGAAACATATCGAGATTGAAGTCGAAACATTTCGAGATTGAAGTCGAAACTTTTCGAGATTAAAGTCGAAACATTTCGAGATTAAAGTCGAAACATTTCGAGATTAAAGTCAAACATTTCGAGATTGAAGTCGAAACATTTCGAGATTGAAATCGAAACATTTCGAGATTGAAGTCGAAACATTTCGAGATTGAAATCGAAACATTTCGAGATTGAAATCGAAACATTTCGAGATTGAAGTCGAAACTTTTCGAGATTGAAGTCAAAACTTTTCGAGATTGAAGTCAAAAACATTTTGAGATTGAAGTCGAAAACATTTCGAGATTGAAGTCGAAAACATTTCGAGATTGAAGTCGAAACATATCGAGATTGAAGTCGAAACATTTCGAGATTGAAGTCGAAACTTTTCGAGATTAAAGTCGAAACATTTCGAGATTAAAGTCGAAACATTTCGAGATTAAAGTCAAACATTTCGAGATTGAAGTCGAAACATTTCGAGATTGAAATCGAAACATTTCGAGATTGAAGTCGAAACATTTCGAGATTGAAATCGAAACATTTCGAGATTGAAATCGAAATATTTTGAGATTAAAGTAAAAAAAAATTCGAGATTGAAGTCGAAACATTTCGAGATTGAAGTCGAAACATTTCGAGATTGAAATCGAAACATTTCGAGATTGAAGTCGAAACTTTTCGAGATTGAAGTCAAAAACATTTCGAGATTGAAGTCGAAAACATTTCGAGATTGAAGTCGAAAACATTTCGAGATTGAAGTCGAAACTTTTCGAGATTGAAGTCAAAAACATTTCGAGATTGAAGTCGATAACATTTCGAGATTGAAGTCGAAACATTTCGAGATTGAAGTCGAAACATATCGAGATTGAAGTCGAAACATTTCGAGATTGAAGTCGAAACTTTTCGAGATTAAAGTCAAAACATCTCGTGATTGAAGTCGAAACTTTTCGAGATTGAAGAGATTGAAGTCGAAAACATTTCGAGATTGAAGTCGAAACATTTCGAGATTAAAGTCAAAACATTTCAAGATTGAAGTCGAAACATTTCAAGATTGAAGTCGAAACATTTCGAGATTGAAGTCAAAAACATTTTGAGATTAAAGTCAAAACATTTCGAGATTGAAGTCAAAAACATTTCGAGATTGAAGTCAAAAACATTTTGAGATTGAAGTTGAAACATTTCGAGATTGAAGTTGAAACATTTCGAGATTGAAGTCGAAACATTTCGAGATTGGCGTTGAAACTTTTCGAGATTGAAGTCGAAACATTTCGAGATTGAAATCAAAACATTTCGAGATTGAAGTTGAAACTTTTCGAGATTGAAGTCGAAACATTTCGAGATTGAAGTCAAAAACATTTTGAGATTGAAGTTGAAACATTTCGAGATTGAAGTTGAAACATTTCGAGATTGAAGTTGAAACTTTTCGAGACTGAAGTCGAGATTGAAGTCAAAAACATTTCAAGATTGAAGTCAAGTAGTTTTTCATGAATTATGAAACTTTTTCAGTAGTTCTCTGGGTAGCGTTAAAAAAATAGTAGTTAATCTAATTAAAATTACTTACTAATTCATTAATCAGAGTTTCTTGTTAGTAGATAATAGTTACTAGATTGATAATATCATGTTACTCATTGGTTCTTGTGCAGTTATTCATTAACGAAGGAACCATATTCTGAAGTGTAATCACTATTGAACCGTATTGTAAAGTGTTACTAATGTTTTTTCCTTCTTTTCCCAGAATGAACTCACATTCCCAGCGTCTGCACGAGTGGAATCCTGCTTTGGACTGAGTAAAATAACGATAGACGTTGCTCTTTGCTGTATATTTGTGTCGTGATTTCTATACACCTGATGATGTATTGGGCCGGTTTAGCGTGAATTAGTTAATATGAATGCAGATATCGGTGTTTGTGCGTGTGCTGTGGGAAATCAGAACCTTGGAGATGAATTATGATTATGTGTCTTATCATGTACGCTGTAACAATAGCAATGCTCTGTGGAGCTGTCAGAGAGAGCCTAATTACCCCTGGATGTTTCCCATAAAACAGCTTTAATTAAAGAGCCAGATTTGATGTCCTTCTCTCGTTGTTATCGGCGTGAGCGTTGGTTAAAGCTCCTCCAGTGACAGCCTGTTTTAATTGCAGCCTGACTCTCCACATCTCGAGCTGTCAAGGGACGGCCCCGGTCCGATCCGTCAATACCAGGGCCGGGGAACGAGTCTCTGAATGCATAATGTCAGGCCGGATCCTTTACGAACCGCCGTCTGTTGGCAGGGATGCTGGGAGGTTAAATGGGTTTGGAGTTTAGGGATTTTTCATGGGTCTGTCTCATGCCCTGCTGCCTCTGTTCTTTAGTGGACGCGTCGGACGTTAGTGCTCGTGGAGAAATTCGACTGTCCCGCCTGAAAGGTTGAATGTGTCTCGAGATTAAAGTCGAAACATTTCGAGATTAAAGTCGAAAAATTTTTAGATTGAAGTCGAAACATTTCGAGATTAAAGTCGTAACATTTCGAGATTGAAGTCGAAACATTTCAAAACATTTCGAGACTGAAATTGAAACATTTCGAGATTGAAGTCGAAACATTTCGAGATTAAAGTCGAAACATTTCGAGATTGAAGTCGAAACATTTCAAAACATTTCGAGACTGAAGTCGAAACATTTCGAGATTGAAGTAGAAACATTTCGAGACTGAAATTGAAACATTTCGAGATTGAAGTCGAAACATTTCGAGATTAAAGTCGAAACATTTTGAGATTGAAGTCGAAAAATTTCGAGATTGGAGTCGAAACATTTCGAGATTGAAGTAGAAAAATTTCGAGATTTAAGTCGAAACATTTCGAGATTGAAGTCGAAACATTTCGAGATTGAAGTCGAAACATTTCGAGACTGAAATTGAAACATTTCGAGATTGAAGTCGAAACATTTCGAGATTAAAGTCGAAACATTTCGAGATTGAAGTCGAAACATTTCGAGATTGAAGTCGAATCATTTCGAGTTTAAAGTCGAAACATTTCGAGATTGAAATCATATATTTTGAAATCAAAACTGTCAAGGGACGGCCCTGGTCCGATCCGTCAATACCAGGGCCGGGGAACGAGTCTCTGAAAGTCTAAAGTCGAGACTTTCAGATTAAAGATTTAAGTCAAAACATTTCGAGATTGAAGTCGAAACATTTCGAGACTGAAGTCTAAACATTTCGAGATTAAAGTTGAAACATTTTGAAACATTTCGAGATTGAAGTGGAAACATTTCGAGATTAAAGTCGAAACATTTCGAGATTGAAGTGGAAACATTTCGAGATTAAAGTCGAAACATTTCGAGATTAAAGATTTCGAAATTAAAGTCGAAACATTTCGAGATTAAAGTCGAAACATTTCGACATTAAAGTCGAAACATTTCGAGATTAAAGTCGAAACATTTCGAGATTAAAGATTTCGAAATTAAAGTCAAAACATTTAGAAATTAAAGTTGAAACATTTCGAGATGGAAATCAAAACATTTTGAAATCAAAACTGTCAAGGGACGGCCCCGCTCCGATCCGTCAATACCAGGTCCGGGGAATGAGTCTCTGAAAGTCTCTGAATGCATAATGACAGGCCGGATCCTTTACTAACCACCATCTGTTGGCAGGGATGCTGGGTGGATTTGGAGTTTAAGGATTTTCATGGGTCTGTCACATGCCCTGCTGCCTCTGTTCTTTAGTGCACGCGTCGGACGTTAGCGCTCGTGGAGAGATTCGACTGTCCCGCCTGCAAGATTGAATGTGTCTCATGCGTTCTCGTCCTCTTGGAAAGTTCATATTTACAAGTTCAAAAATCCTTGTCTGTCAAGTTCAAGTCAAATCTCATTAGTTTTACACATACAGAAAGAAAAACATTTAAACACTGTGTGCTCTGAGATCATTCAGTGATGATATAGCATACAGTACACGTCTGAATTGCAGAATTCCGGGTAAAGAACTACATTACCCATAGTCCCAAAGAAAAATCCACCAATCAGAGAAGGCGCTGTTACTACGGAAGAAGAATTGATAAAAGAGCTCGGCAGCATCCACTCAGTGCTATGGAATATGAATGCTGGTCAGGTTGGTCTCCATACCACTGTGGTTGTCAGAAATGCACAATATAATATATAGTGGAAAAAATTACCATAATAATTAAGATTGCCACATGATGTATCCAAGATATTCATAAAACCAATACTCACACTGTAGATAGAGAGTGTCATAAACACAAAGACAGAACTATCAGGTCAACACACACACACACGATAATGAAATAAACACTAGCTAAATAATAGAAACTGTAACACAAAACACCCTAATAATCATTACTGATAACAAAAATGAGAAGAAACAAAATTATTTAAAGGGGTGATGAACTGAGAAATCAAATTTTTCTTGAGCTTTTGACATCTAAGAGGTCATCATAAAACTATCCTGTAAGTTTCAGAACTGAAAACGTCCTTGTTAGTCCAATAAAAGCTTTTATTGACACCAGCCTCTGAAAACGACTCGTTTTTAAAAGTGGGGAACTATTGCTGCGTTCAAGTCCTCCTGGGAAGTTCGTACGTACGAGGTGGGAAGTCGTGGTTACGACGTGAGGTGCGTTCAAGTCAGTTTCATCGGAGCAAAATGGCGGTGTACCTTCTTTTAATGAATTACACGAAAATACAGCAATGTTTTTTTAACTCTGCTAATAAAAAAATGAAGAACAAAGAATGCGCATCAGGTGTGTTTTTCTTTTTATGTTTTTATTAGCTTATGAAGCCAATGTAAACTCTATCATTAATTTTTATATTACAATGATATCATATTTTGTGCAGAGAGCTTGCTTTATAAATGAAAAAGCCTTACAATGTCATTGAGTAAACATTGAAATTCAATTAAAATTTACCGTCAACAGACGTTGAATGAACGTTTCTCACTGACACGCCCCCAAACTCGTACAGATCGGGGCTTAAAGAAAATCCCGAGCTCCCCACTGGTATTTACGACATTGTGGTGGCGTTCAAGTGCGTTCAACTCGTAATTACGATCTATACGAGATGACTTGAACGCAGCATATGACGACAACGAGGATAAAACACCACCCCCACAGAACAGAAGAGATCAACGCCTACAACACGGCCGGTTTAGCCCCGCCCACCGATTCTCGCATTACACGCAAAAACGCATAGCTAAATGGACAAACTGGATCTACCGAGCAACACAGAATATTGTGCAGTGCCTGGTTGTGAAAGACGACAGTCATTGCATAAGCTTCCTCAGGATTCCAATACGATTGCATGGATAAACTTTATATTTAAGGACGTTCCAGCTGATGAGGTAAAACATCGTCGTCTGTTCGGTTCATTTCACTGAGGATTGTCCTGTAAACAAGACTGTATTTGCAGCAGACCGATTAAGAGTAAAGAACGGTGCTGTGCCTTCTATATTCGATCTGACAGGAATTGTGCAACACAGACTTTAGGTCGAATCATTCCGGTTGCCATTTTACAACACTGGACGTTTCAAAACAATACAAGTGCGTCGACGAGGTAAGTTTAAACTCATTATAATATGCAAAACTGTTATCCACTCACAGTAGAGGGCGTTAATTTCCAAGTCTTCAGTGTGAGACACCCATAAATATCCAACGTTTTTCAGCTAGGCTCAAAACTAGGGTAGAAAATAGCCTATTACTTATTCATTTTGATGTTTTTGAATGCAAAAACCAAGCGAACGTCATAAGTTGACCTCAGACAACAATATAATAAAATTTAAAAAGCCAGTTTTTACATGCAAAAACCCAATGTAAAATATAATGTACATAATGTCTTGCTAAACCATACAGTTTACAATAATGTCACCATTCACTTTCATGGACTTCATCAGTCGCGTGTCTCTAGTTTCCCGCCACTCATCAGTTTCCATGGACACTAATCCTCCAGCACAGCTCATCATTAGTTGGTTTTCTCTGTGTACTGAGTTCCTATGTGTTCAGTCTTTGGTTGTCGGTTGATGTTCATGTGTGTGTGTTACGTTTACACTCCTGTTCACACTGTTACTCCTGCCTTCTTGGATTTAAAAACCAGTTTATACTTGATAACATCGTCTTCAGCCCATCTTTCTCATTTTTTGATCGCGCCGGGCAACGATTAATCGCGATTAATCGCGTCCAAAATAAAAGTTTGTGTTTACATAATATGTGTGTGCGTACTGTGTATAATTATTTTGTATGCAGTATATACATGCAAATATTTCTTAAATATATACATGCGTGTGTGTATACAGTAAATAATTATACACACTATATATCGTAAACAAACTTTTATTTTGGACACTATTAATCGCGATTAATCGATGCCCAGCCCTATTTAAAGTATATGTTTTTTACTTCGTTTTTAATTTGATACAGCAATAGTTCATGGGATGAGTGGTTTATTCACTCACAAAGGAGATATTCCACCCAATTACTAATCCAGGGTATGACTTTCATTCTCCAATTTAACACAAACTAAGTTTTTGAACGCAAATGCACCAGAAACCACATCCAGCCATCGTGAGGATAATCCATGCGACGCCAATGGATGAATATGTGTCTTCTGAAACCAAATTAACACAGTCTCATCCCAAAAAGTCATATAACTGACGTCTTGGGACGTCTTTTGACCATACGTCAATATCCGACTTTTTAGGGCCCCCTTAAACGTCGGCTACATGACGATCCCGGCCCGTCATACAAGTGACGCTTTACCTTTAACGTCAGTTAGGTGACGGGTTAGGTATAGGGGTAGGTTTAGGTCTGGGGTAGAGTTAGGTTCCCATAACCTCATCTACCGACGTTTAAGGGGGCCCTAAAAAGGCGAATATTGACGTATGGTCAAAAGTCAGTTATATGACGTCTTGGGATGAGACTGCGCTGAACCAAACGATAGTTGTGTGTAAGAAAAATTCTCATTTATAAACCAAAATGAACTGGAAAAGGTATTCAGTGGCTCTGCGACTGTGTGTTATTGTTCTGTGATCTAATTATCCGAGTGCTATCTCTGTCTGTTCGGATCTCTCGTGTGTTTCCAGTGGTTTATATTTGTGTCGGTCGTATTTAAATACTGTTAAATCTATTGAATGCGTTCAATATTAAAACGGCGGGGTCACTGCAGTTCCCAGAGGGCCTAGCCAAAAATGGATTCAGCTGCTCGCAAATGAATTAAATGAAATTAGATTTGATTTAATAATTTATTTCTGTCTCTTGTGAAGGAGAGCGGCCCTTGGGGAGCCCAGGTGATGATTACCTTCACAAGAGCTCTGATTAGCATTCACAATAAACCCCCTGCAAATGAAACAAACCCATAAACAGAGGGAACGATCGGAGGGATGGAAAAGGACTGGTTGGGAATGAGTAATCGGGACTATTGTGATGGCCTTGGGAATGTTTCTGAACTCGATGTTTCTGTATTTGTGGAAAGCTCATGGGGAAGATTCGTTCATGGCAGCTTTTCTCAGCTTGCGTCTCCAGATTATTTGCATTTCACAAGCGTCGAATGTGTTTGAATCCATTGCACAAGTTGACACGTGTCCTTAGTGTGTTTGCATAATGGTTCTGGCTGAATTTATTTGATCAAAAATACAGTATTATTGTGAAGAAGTAACTTTTTTTAGTTGAATATATTTTAAAATGTAATTTATTTCTGTGATCCAAAGCTGAATTTTCTCCATCAGGAAGACTGTTGCCATACTCTATTTGAACGTTTTATACCCTATACTTTTAGTGTTCTTAAATCCATTGCATTTTTGTTAGTTTTAATGGTCAACTGAACAAAAGCACGACACACGCACACACACAGGCTGTCTGTCTCTTCATGAGTGAAGGACAATACAGCGTGGACGAGTAATGAGAGCATATAGTGTCATGAAATCACTGTCTCGTGTCTCGTCTGTGCTTTCAGGCTAATAGGAGGTGAAACTCTATTTTTTGGGAAATAACCTTCGCCAATCTGAGTTTCATGTGAGTTTGGGACAGGACCATCTGTTTAACAAAAACCAATTTGGATTAAAATTGAATTATCATTGCAATTCCATTTGGTGCCAATAGTGGAGCTGATTTTTTTTTTATTCTTTCCATTTTATTGACAATGTGTGAACAGCTTGTGAAGAAGCTTTTAAAAATTAGGCTTTCCCCAAATTTCCAAGTTGTCTATGAAAGCTTGAAGACTGATTTTTATGTGAAGGTCACATTCGCGGAGAGAATCCAAAAATTGTGACGCTTACGCTAAGCGTCACATCCTTTGGAGAGCCTCTCTTACGTTCAATGACACATGAAACCAAATCGTATACAACGAGCTATTCTGTTCTGCAATGGCAGTGTGTCATGAAAAGAACAGGGATTCATTCAAACTCTAGTCTCACATAGCCAGATCTGCACTCACCTAAAGGATTACTAGGAACACCATACTAATACTTGGCCCCAACTGGCACTAAGGGGCCTAAAGTGTGCCAAGAAAACATCCCTCACACCATTACACCACCACCACCAGCCTGCACAGTGGTAACAAAGCATGATGGATCCATGTTCTCATTCTGTTTACACCAAATTCTGACTCTACCATCTGAATGTCTCAACAGAAATCGAGACTCATCAGACCAGGCAACATTTTTCCAGTCTTCAACTGTCCAATTTTGGTGAGCTCTTGCAAATTGTAGCCTCTTTTTCCAATATGTAGTGGAGATGAGTGGTACCCGGTGGGGTCTTCTGCTGTTGTAGCCCATCCACCTCAAGGTTGTGTGTGTTGTGGCTTCACAAATGCTTTGCTGCATACCTCGTAGGGCTGCACGATTAATCGCACGATGTTGTTATGCGCATCTAATCAGTAAAGCCGGTTCCTTGATTAGTAGTAAATCACCTTCACCTGCTTTCAGATGGAGCGGCATTTACTACAACGAGCCGTAGATCACTGACAAGCTGAGCCAAATCGAGTTAAAATCGAGGACAAATCGGCAACGATATTTAATGTGATTTGGCTCAGCTTGTCAATGATCTACGGCTCGTTGTAGTAAATGCCGCTCCATCTGAAAGCAGGTGAAGGTGATTTACTACTAATCAAGGAACCGGCTTTACTGATTAGATGCGCATAACAACATCGTGCGATTAATCGTGCAGCCCTAATACCTCGGTTGTAACGAGTGGTTATTTCAGTCAAAGTTGCTCTTCTATCAGCTTGAATCAGTCGGCCCATTCTCCTCTGACCTCTAGCATCAACAAGGCATTTTCGCCCACAGGACTGCCGCATACTGGATGTTTTTCCCTTTTCAAACCATTCTTTGTAAACCCTAGAAATGGTTGTGCGTGAAAATCCCAGTAACTGAGCAGATTATGAAATACGTCTGGCACCAACAACCATGCCACGCTCAAAATTGCTTAAGTCACCTTTCTTTCCCATTCTGACATTCAGTTTGGAGTTCAGGAGATTGTCTTGACCAGGACCACACCCCTAAATGCATTGAAACAACTGCCAAGTGATTGGTTGATTAGATAATTGCATTAATGAGAAATTGAACTGGTGTTCCTAATAATCCTTTAGGTGAGTGTTTAATATTGTCTCAAATATGCCTTATAATCAAACTCTCATAACAATGAAATGTTAAAGGTATAGCGGAGGATCTTTCCGAAATTTAGAGAAGACCCGCCCTCTTCAATTTTTAAAAAAAAATGCAAATGTCAAATGCCCGTCCGTGTTTTATTTACTTATTATACTGATCGATTGAGTGACCGAGGGCTCAAGACATGATATGTGCAACCCTGTATCACACGAAATACGTTCTGAGGAAACTATTTCGCAAATCGCAAATGTTACATGGCAACATATGAGCAGTGCTATTACGTTGGTCCTTAACCTAACATGTCTCATTGTTAATACGTAGGTATATGTTATTTTTATACATGGTTGCATATGGAGAAGTAGCTTGTTGCGTTTGTGTAATAATAAACACACACGGTTTTAGAATATGAACACATGAACACACACGGTTTTAGAATATTTCAGCGCGATACCATTTGGTCAAAAGGCTACTTTAGACAAATTGAGATGTTTACCGTGTCTATGCGGTGCATGACTTGTGCCAGGGCTAGCATTGCTAAGTCGCTTGCATTAACTTTTACTAGTGATTTTAAATGGATTTCTCCAAATAACATGACAAACTTTACCTGTCTAGTAGAATCTTCGCGACTGCGGCATCAGTGAGAAGCCCGACCTGTGCTTTTAGCGCACGCCAGCGTGTGATATCCACCCAAAATCACTCTGGTCTTGTTTCTATATTCTGCGGCCTTTCTCTTCTTATCATACACTTCGTATACATTTTTTCTCTTTCGACCCTCAGTCATTTTCAAAGGAATGGCTGAAACCGTAACTCCGACATAATACACCAGAAAGTGAAAACTACATAGAGATGAGCACATACGACGGCATTACGTAAACATATCACCAGAATGATTGACACTTAGGTGGACCAATAGTATTGACTACCCACCCGGAAAAAGAAAATCCTCCGCTATACCTTTAATGAACTCATACATGTGTGGTCATGATGCCAGTGAATCTCAGCTGCTGCAAACATATTCACATCACTTTGATCAGATATTTTATCCGCGTG
The DNA here is from genome assembly GCA_038021265.1 of Cyprinella venusta. Taxonomy (NCBI): domain Eukaryota; kingdom Metazoa; phylum Chordata; class Actinopteri; order Cypriniformes; family Leuciscidae; genus Cyprinella; species Cyprinella venusta. Next base: position 32,014,162 of record CM075875.1, on the reverse strand, counting down.
TATGCGTGTTTGTCTACGCCATTAACGTTCGCGTCATTGCGCGTGTCTGTACACGCCCTCAAATGTCCAGTTATAAATGCCATTAACCCCAGTGACGGTTAAGTTTAGGGATGGGGTTGAGGTCATATCTTTTTTTTACCTAGGATGGTAAGGGAACAGTCATAAATGCCATTAACCCCAGTGACGGGTTTAGGGACGGGGTTGAGGTAAGTCATATATTTATATAACGTTAAGTCAACGGCGTTCATAAACACGCTGAAAAGCGATTATGCGTCTTGCTAGCACGCCAAAAATGGAAATACGAATTGGCGTGTCATACACACGCTACTTCATGAGATCAGTCTGCATATTTACATATTCATCCTTATCATTGCAAAGGTATTTCCAACTTCTTTTTACTTCTAAGCGAAGAATGAAAAGCACTTTGCCGTGTGTAACTGAATCATGTTCAGTCTCGTGTGTGTTACGTGTGCACTAGTGCTGCTGCAGTTCACTTCACAGCCACCGGTGTCGCTAACAACAAGGGTTTCTGAATTCTGAATTGTCACTTTAAGAATATCAGCTTGGTGGCAGTAAATGATTTAGCATATTTGATCTGCAACTTTGGGTGTTTCTCCGCAGTAAATGTGGACACTACCCCATGATTTACTCACACTCAAGCCATCCTAGGTGTATGCTGTCACGGCTCCACCAGATCTACAGACTCCACCCACTAGTTCACTCTCCCCTGATTGCTAATCACCACATCTGTACCTGCACCTGTTCACTATATACATTCACTTGCACCACTCTTCATTGTCTAATCTTGTCTTTCCATGGACACACAAGCCGTTTCTCAATATGCGTACTTGTCTGTACTTGTGTTCTTGTGGACTTGTGAAACGTCATCAGTTGCTGCCCAAGTACTGTTCCAATTCAAAGTTTGCATCTAGCCAAGTCCACTTCAAATCCCCGGATGTGTTCTTGATCCGCCCCGTTTACCGAGGATGCATCGAGAGGTGACTTGTGTGGACTTGAGATAGCCAGGTAACCCAGAATGCACCAACCAGCAAGCGTCAATGGGAGCGGAGAAAATCGGCGAAATATCAAAATACTACTGTTATTGAGTCATGAAATGTAATTTTAAGAGTGTTTCAGGCGAGAATGTGGTTGTTTAAATCTCAAATCTGTAGTTTATTTATAAAGATAGCACCTATCTGAAAAATGCATCTGACGTTTTCGGAGTTCTGACATCCAAGCCTTCACCGGACACTCAGCGAGATCAACCCCGTCTGAAACAGCTTATCCTCGGCCAGTGCTTCCGACGTTTGCCGCCGGCAGTCTAGTGGATAAACCTTGACGTATAATAATTTGTCTTGTGTATAAGTCTATCTTTGGTCTCATTGAACTATAGTTTGTGACATGGCAAAAAAAAAAAAAAAGTTTTTGAGGTTTCATAACTTTATGGCTATTTAACTTTAACAACATTTTTTATATATATTATCTTCACTATATGAGCAATAAAATAAAATGACATATAACCCTGTCTCTGTTTGATAAATGTCAATAAAAATCAATGTTTCATATTTTTTAAATGAAAACAAAAAGATCATGTTCATTTTGTTACAAATATATGCAGTGAAGAGAATCGCGTTGCCTGAACCACATGGCCATTAGGCTAATATATATATATATATATATATATATTTTTTTTTTTGTTAATGAAAAGAGGCAGAGTGGTATTTTATAACATATTTCGTTTTATTGTTAACGAAAAGATGCAGAGTTGTAGCAAATTTCGTTTTATTGTTGCCTAAATTTAGGCAAGAGATAACCGGAGTAGAGAGTGCTGCTGAGTGACGCGATCAAGTACGCTCTGTTCCATTTGCAGAAGAACCGGACTTGCGTCCCCTCGTCCTCGGGAGTTCGTTCTCCGGAGTCGAACTTGGCAAGTCTGAACTACCAAGGACGCAAGTCCGAAGTCTGCGTACTTGGTATTGAGAAACGGCTACACACTCAACCTCGATCCTTACCTGTTCCACTTACGCCAAGTTCAGACTGCACAATGTTCAAAGTAGTCAGGTCGCAGTTGTTTTCACACTGAATGACTATCTTGGCCAGCATTCAGTCACTGCTGTGTTCACACTGCATGATGGATTGGCGACAGAAGGTTTCACACTACATGACTTACAATAGGAAAAATCTCAGACAACTCTGTCCAGCACTCTACGTAGGTTTCACAACAAACACACGAGATGTGACAAGGAAACAACGCAACACCATACGTGCAAGAGTTCTCACATGAGACTTTTTCTTTTTCGACCCGGTTGTGGTACAGCTCAGATGAAACGTCTAACAGACACGGGTGCTTCAGCCAAATTTCTACTCATTTTTCTTCCATTTCTTGGGTCCAAATAGACCGAGAAGAAACCTTGTTTTCTGAAACAATGCCATGCTTGTTGATATGTGATCTATAACTCCTCCCCGAACTCCCCGCTGCTCTGTATCTTGCCCTCTCATTGGCTGCCGGTGATCGCCGATGTAGTTTTCAGTCAGAACACTTTTCACACAGCAGGGTTTTGAATCGCCGACAGGTCCAGATATTTAGCATGCCAAATATCTCACGGGCGTCGACAACTCGTCAGTGATTCTCTCAGATCGCGTCTTTGCTCATTCACACTGCGTGATTGTCACTCGCGTGAACAAGCACCGATTTGCCTGTGATTTCGGGTGTTTATCGGCGATTTCTCAACCTGTCAGTAGGGTTGGGTATCGTTTGAATTTGAACGATTCTGATTCCGATTCCGATTCCTTGTTTCGATTCCGGTTCCTAACGATTCTCGATTCCGATTCTTTTAAGAGGCAGGGTCAAAAAAGTTTAGCTAACCTTGCTAACCAACGGTCTTTCTGAAGGAAATACTCCTTTTGTCACAAATTTTGCATTTTGCCGAGATTTCGTTATTTTTAGAAAAGTGAAGCCACACTTTGGACCGCCGACGTAAGCTACTCATGTTCGACTCGCGCGGTTATGCCAACACTTCCGGTAGACGCTTCTTCGTTGGTGTTGTTCAGCAGTTTCTTCTTCCGCTTGGCGGACTGTGAATATCAAAACTAGGAATCGAAATTTTTACTTTTGAACGATTCCGGGAAAAACGAAAAGTTAGTCCCGGTTCCAATCGATACTCGATTCTCGATACCCAACCCTACCTGTCAGCGAGACAAAATCGTCTAAACTCGGCATAACCTGCCATCCCGTTCCACGCACCTGCTATCATCCTCAGCGACTCTCATCTGCCATCAGCCTCGTTCAGTTCTCTACCTGTGAAGGACAATACTGTTATTCATCAGCTAATTTACATTCAACTCTCTTCATTGTGTTCAACTCACAATTTACATCTGATGGTGTCAGTGCTTCTGTTCATATTAAACTTCAGATACATTCTACTCACCTGTCTGCTTCAACACTCGCAGTTCGACTTTATTCATTCAGACGAATACAATCAGAGTTATGTTAATAAACACCCTGACGCTTCCCGAATTTATGATTGATACCATCAGATTGAAGCTCAAAAAAGTGTATCCATCCATCCATGATAAAAGTGCTTGTGTAACATCTTTAATGTAACAACAAAAGTGCACTTTGTGTTGCTCACTGTGACTTGTGGACACAACGGGTTGGGTATCGAGAATCGAGTATCGATTGGAACCGGGACTAACTTTTCGTTTTTCTCGGAATCGTTCAAAAGTTAAAATTTCGATTCCTAGTTACGATATTCACTGTCCGCCGACCAGAAGAAGAAACCACTGAACAACACCAATGAAGAAGCGCCTACCGGAAGTTTTGGCATAGCCGCGCGAGACGAACATGAGTAGCTTACGTCGGCGGTCCAAAGTGTGGCTTCACTTTTCTAAAAATATCAAAATCTCGGCAACATGCAGAGTATTTCCCTTTAGAAAGGAGTATTTCCTTCAGAAAGACCGTTGGTTAGCAAGGTTAGCTAAATTTTTTTGACCCTGCCTCTTAAAAGAATCGGAATCGAGAATCGTTGGGAACCGGAATCGAAACAAGGAATCGGAATCAGAATCGTTCAAATTCAGACGATACACAACCCTACATGTGAGCCATTGTTTCACACGAACTTCATTGTAGCAATTAAAATGTATGAAGTGTGATATTATTTATGGGCTTTTGCCAACACATCAGACATATAATTGGTTCTGGAATGGCGTAATTGTGTTCATTCCTCATGTCCGTCGTGGCCAGCGATATGCCCTCTGAGGAATGAGTTAGATCGAGAGCTCTTCTTCTGGGTTACAGCCATTGATTGCTTTCAAACAGAAGACGTTTCTGTCCTGAGAGCGTCCAAAGTCGTCCCAGGCCTCTGACGAAACATCCCTCATCTGGTAACCTCGAGGTCTGTGTGTTCAGAGGTCTAATGAAGACAGCTGAGGCATTTCTCCTGTTTCTGTCTGTGTTGATGCTGAATGCTAGTAGTACTCAAGTCAATCGTGTAGAAATGAAAGCGTAAACATTAACATTATAAAATTAAGTAAAATTACTCAACTTTTCTGATATTGGTGTTCCTATCATGCACTGGGCCATGAATAATTAGTTTATTTTTCACTGTTTTCCATATGTATTTACACTATTTTATCATTGGTTTTGTTGTTAGGATTAGTAACTTGCCATTTTTATGACATTTGGAGTTCATTTTCTTCTTAACACATTCAAACATTCAAACCGTCACTGTGTATTGTCTACCAAGTATTGACATCTGCGTTCACACACATAACTTCAGAAGTGAAGATACAGTGACACAAATAATATGTATTGATTACTTAAACATTTCTGAGTAAAGAATCGATTAGTCATCCTGTTTCATTTGAATGAATGGGACATTGTATCGGGGCTGCGCGCATCCAAAAAATCGCAATAATCTTTGTCCTTTGTTACTATTGATATGAAACAAAGTCTCAATTATCAAATTACGTCAATTTTCTTTAGAAATTCAAAAACATAAATAACGTTTTGGCGCTGTGGCGTGAGATCGCTCTGGCTCAGCTCTAGTGAAGCAGCAGCGCTGATCTCTCTTCCGGGTTAATAATACCAGTCACAGCGCCAAATAAACATGAATGAGCATCTGAAAGTGTGTTAAAGATAGAGTACAACTTATCGAAATCCGTATCATGTCACATTGATTCGCTCAATCAGCGTTTCAACCGTGGAAAGACGTCAGTTAAACAGCTTGTAATCAATATATCGTCATATTTACCTCAGAAAACCCACATAAACTCGTTAGTCAGCTAGAAAAAATAACTCCAGAGAGGAGCGTTTTGCTAAATATATACACCATATTACATATGCATTATAATCTTAATGTTCTTCAATATTTAATGCATATTTGAATAAATCTGGCACGTTTTTATGACAGCCACCATTTAAATGTTTTTATTTCATATAATCTTATTATAAAAATAAATAAAAGTTTAATTTAAGTGATTCATTCATTATTACCTTCATATTTGAATAAATCTGTTAAGTTTTTATGACAGCCACCATTTAAATGTTTATATTTCATATAATCTTCTTATTATAAAAATAAATAAAAGTGTAATGTAAGAGATTCATTTATTATTGCCTTCATATTAGGCTAATGAAGCCTAGTAAGCTACAACTAGACTCCCATAGTTTACAGCATTAGTTAAGAGATTTGATTCCCTTGAGAAAAATGGCCATTTATTGTAACTGATATCCAAAATAATTGATATTGAATCGAATCGTAATCGAAATCGAATCAAATTGTGAAATTTGTCTCAATACCCAGCCCTATTCTAAATACATTTCATATTTTCTGAATGCATGTTATATGCAGATTACCTGCACATGGTCGCTCATTTAGAATATTTGGAATTAACATTAGAACAAGGTTTTAACAGAAACAAATGTATGTTATTAACGCACTGAATCTATATATATATATATATATATATATATAGATATACAGTATATATATATATTGTGATTAAGACCCAATATCTGTACTGTACCTTTAATTTTATCTATACCATACTCACTAGCATTTTTATTTATTTATTTATGTATATATTTATTTATGTACTGGTATTTGCTAGTGCACATGTTATTGCTATTCTGTACATTACACCAATAGTGGACTGCATTATCCTGCCTCACATTTGTCCATGCATTTTTCACTGGACACCAAAATACAAAATACTACTATTTGGTTAAGAAGCTCAAGTTTGCAGATCCATTTAAGGATCAAGCTGCAAGTCATTTTTAAGTCATTATTACTGTTTTATGCACAGCAGTTATTGGAATGTTGTTGTTGTTGTTGTTATTACCAGTCTTGGCAAATGCAAATGTAATTGAACACTGTAATTATTCAAACACATCTACAGCCTGAGCAGTGTATGAATATTCCTCCCACTCTCACAATAAAGCGGAAAGGAGTTATTTCAGGGAGTGTGTGTGTGGCGGTAGACCATTTCCCAGCGGTGTTTTCAGCCTCCTCCTTCCTCTGGAGGAGAAATATCCATCCTCTCACAGTGGTTTGTTATTACCTCTATCTAAGCCACTGGGCCCATGATTTGAGAATAAGAAAGCCTGCTTTACAGGCTGAAGCTGCTTTATCTGCTGTGTGTTTGTGTGCTATAATAAGAATTTGTGCCTCTTCCTTTTTCCTGTGAGTTGGAGGAAGTGACCTACATAACCACCACCTCACTGTTTCAGCGCTAAATTTTGCATTCAGGAGAGGATGAGTAACACGACTGCTCTCCAAACACAATGCGATGTAATGCGGTTTAGTGCCACCGTGGGAAACACATGCTGAAGAGGATCGAAAGCTTCTTTCTGCTGTTATTTTTCCTTTGTCAGGCTGCTAATGTTAAGAGAGATTTCAGCTGAATTTATTAATGTACGAGAAATTAAATACAGGTTGTTGGACTTGAAGGTATGGCTGGACAATCATAACAAACATTCACATGAGAGATACCAGCACTTATATCACAAAATACACCCAGACTCTGCGAAGGTCTGCGAATGCAGAGTTTATTAAGAGTCTCACAGCATGGGCACTGCATTTTTATAACTCAAGTTAAAAATAAATTTCAGATTGGTATCTTGTACAGAGCACCTAAAACCATAGAGATAGACAAGAATATGAGATTGGAGAAAAAATTATGCCACTGTTTTGGTTGTTTTCTCTTGCAAAAATTTTGCGTTCCCCAAGAAAATTTGCCATCACTCATAAAATGTTTCTGGTCCCCGCAAGAAAATGTTGCAAATGCATATTTTTTTCCCCCCCACCAAGTCCTTTTAAGGTTTCTGTAATATTACAGACTGCTTTCCCAGTTCTTAAATATTTAGAGAAATTATTTGTACACACACTCTTAGAAGAAATGGTTTTATTTAGAACCAGAAATGGTTCTAAATGCACTTCTTCCCGGTGCATGTCGGACTCCGGCAGGGCTGCCCTTTGTCGTCGGTTCTGTTCATAATTTTTATGGACAGAATTTCTAGGCGCAGCCAGGGGCTGGAGGGTGTCAGGTTTGGGGACCACACGATTTCGTCTCTGCTCTTTGCGGATGATGTTGTCGTGTTGGCAAAGGGTGGCTTGCTCACTTCAGGTTGGTGGAGAAATCCTTCCTCAAGTGGAGGAGTTTAAGTATCTTGGGGTTTTGTTCACGAATGAGGGAAGGACGGAACGGGAGATTGACAGAGGGATCGGTGCAGCTTCTGCAGCAATGCGGTCGATGTACCAGTCCGTTGTGGTGAAGAAGGAGCTGAGCCGTAAGGCAAAGCTCTCGATTTACCAGTCAATCTACGTTCCTACTCTTACCTATGGTCATGAGCTTTGGGTCATGACCGAAAGGACAAGATCCCGGATACAGGCGGCTGAACTGAGCTTTCTCCGCAGGGTGGCTGGGCGATCCCTTAGAGATAGGGTGAGAAGCTCGGTCACTCGGGAGGAACTCAGAGTAGAGCCGCTACTCCTCCATATCGAGAGGGGTCAGCTGAGGTGGCTCGGGCATCTGTTCCGGATGCCTCCTGGATGCCTCCCCGGGGAGGTGTTCAGGGCACGTCCCACTGGGCGGAGACCCCGGGGAAGACCTAGGACACGCTGGAGAGACTATGTCTCCCGGCTGGCCTGGGATCGCCTCGGTGTCCCCCCAGAAGAGCTGGAGGAAGTGTCTAGGGAGAGGGAAATCTGGGCATCTCTGCTTAGACTGCTGCCCCCGCAACCCGGCCCCGGATGAAGCGGAAGAAAATGGATGGATGGATGGATGGACCAGAAATGGTTCCATCCCCCGCTTCATATATGGAACTCCAAAATGGTTCTATATAGAACAATTTTATTTGGTAAAAGGTTCTATTGGCCAAGTACGGAACCCCAGGGTTCTATATAGAACCCAGAGGAACCATTTTTTTTAAGAGTGTATAGAACCTTTTAAGGGTTCCAAATATGTAGTGCTGATAGAACCTTTTAAGGTTCTGTATAGAACCTTTTCTTCTAAGTGTGCAGGATTGAGAGTTTCATTGATAGACAAAATGTATTGAGTGACCATAAGTTTGGCTTTAGAGCAAATGGGTCTGGTAGAAGATATTTCCACTGCAATGGATAGTAATCAATATACTATTGGTGTGTTCCTAGATTTAAAAAAGAAATGATCATGGCTTATTAAAGATGAAACTGGAGAGATATGGTATAAGAGGGAAAGCCTACCCTTGGTTAAGAAGCTGCTGATTGTTATAAATGTTTACAAATAAACAATATTAAATCGCGTCTAACTGTCACGTGTGGTGTACCACAAGGTTCGGTGCTAGGTCCCAAATTGTTTGTACTGTATGTAAATGTTGTTTGGAAATTGCTACAAAAAATATTAAAAACTGTTCTGGGGTGCATTTCCCGTACAACGATGTTACGTAGTTCACTGTTTCACTACCATAGTACGATGCATCGTTGGAAAAATCAACTAGCTAGTCACGACTGTTTCCCGAAACCCACTGTCGCAAAGTATCGTTCAACCACGTTGGTTTCGCACGTGGTGGAGTAATAACTACTTTTAATGAAACTGTTTTAGATCCAATTAACGCTAGATTTGATTTATATAAATTACAGACATGTAATCTGAGGACTATTTCTAATTGTTCTCAGTTATTTTGCTTTATTACCAGACTCAATATTTGGCTCATTCTTACATAGTAGAGCACGTTCGCACATGAGCACTCTTCAAACACGTTACTTCAAATCTTTTGAAAAACTAAAAGACGTAAATTACATTTGTATGTATTCTAAATAAAAGGCACCGGTTGTACTTAATGTCAGCTTGCTTATTTTGCTCAAGATAAGGATTTATTACGTCCAAATGTCATGCAATATAGAAACGATGCCTCTAACCACAGGTGGAGAGCTGTCGTTCAAACCACACAACTTCGCGATGCTTTTTGCGAATGTTCGTTGGAACGATTGTTTCGGGAAACACGACTCGTTGAACTGTGCAGATAACGACGGAACTTGCAACCATAGTTGTCTAACGATGCTTTTGGGAAACGCACCCCTGTTCTCTTTCAAGGGAACTCGAGCAGCGTCGAGATGCTGTGGGAACGCCCCTGGGTGATTGCATCGTGAAGCATGTGTGTAATCAGTCCAATGGTGTGACGAGACATAGGCGGGTGATGTCACAGACCAGGAAACCGCCACCTACCATATAAGATGACGTGCTGATATAGCGGGAAGCGCAAAATTTTCTGTTTACAAGCAGAGAAAGATGTGTGATGTACGCTTTTCAATTCGTAAATATGTCTGCTGATTTCGATGTAGATGAAGACTTACATTTTTTTATCCAACCGTATCTATTCAAAACAGAATATATAGACACTGAACTGCAAATAATGAAAGATGCTGCAACACCACCGGCTATATCAGCACGTCATCTTATACGGTAGGTGGCGGTAATACTCCTAAGCGGTGAGCAGCCGGCGATGAATAACGTCCTCATCTCAGTTCTCGCGCATGCGTTCTGGAAATCTCATGAACTCTCGTCTCAAGGCCCACAAGGAAGTAATGGAACAGTCGAATAAAGTTGTTATTTATGTTTTGTTTGGTTTTTTTTCGCACAAAAAGTAGTCTTGTCGCTTGATAAACTTATAGTTGAGCCACTGTAGTAACATGGAATATTTAAACATTTTCTTCGATGACTTTCTGGGCCGTCAAGTTTCGATCCCTTAGGCAGTCTATGTAGCAGTGATCCACCTCTCAGATTTAATCAAAAATATCTTCATTTGCATTTCGAAGATGAACAAAGGTCTTACGGGGTTGGTACAGCATGGGGGTGAGTAATTAATGACTTAATTTTCATTTTTGGGTTGACTAACCCTTTAAACAAGGATGTCTAAATCTGTTCTAAGTTAAGTCAACAACGTATTTGAACGTTATCTTTAAAATCTAACGTAACGTTAGGGTAACGTTAGCTTCTAGCTGCGTTGTACATCATGTCACTTAGCTTCATTAACGTATCTGTAAATAACTGAGATAACAAATGTTAACAATGTTGTGCTGAATGATTGATGTAAATACTGTAGCGCCAAACGATGATGGCAACGATATGTGGTTTATCACGTTTACACTGTGACCTGCACTTTTTTGCCTGGAGCTGAAGCTTTTCATCGACCTTCTCAACAATACAATTATTAATATAACTCTCCAATACATAGTTAAGGACCTTTAGGTGACTTCGAGATGATATATAATCTTTCTGTCTCCAAAAATCTCCAATTGTCTCCTGTGAAATGTCTCCTACTGCGACCGCTGCCATAGCGCCTGTCCCCGAATGTTGACTGTGTGTCCGAGAGAGTGGAGGGGGCGTGGCTTAGCCATAGATCAATAGAGTGCAGTATAGTTTCATCTGTTGTTCTAGCAGTATGGTTAACTGTTAAAGGCTTACTCCACTTTTTTTGGAAATCATTTTACAACTCCCCCAGAGTTAAACAGTTGGGTTTTACCGTTTTCGATTGACCTCCATAGTATATATTTTTTCCAACTATGGAATTCAATGGGACCAGAAACTGCCTGGTTTCTAACAATATTCTAAATATCAGAAAATCGGCTGAATAGATTCGAAAACGTTAAAACCCAACTCTGAGGGAGTTGTAAAATGAGCCTATTTCCCCCAAAAAAGTGGAGTATCCCAGGGTTGTGTCCCTGCAAAACATTTGAGGACTCTGCCAGCTCACAAAGAAATCCCATAAACACAGCAAGGGCAATCGTCTAATCCCGTGTGTCCCAAACAACAGCCTGCTTTCCATAAATTGAGTTTCTCTTTATCCCTGTGAATGTATCTGCATATCGTAGACATTTCCATACACACGTGTGCCGTGTTTAGCAATTGGCATCACTTTGCCGTGGATTAATACGACTCAAGTTTTATGACGGGTTCTATCGCGTAAATGAGCTTAGAGCTAAGCTAACTAAATAGGATTCATATGAATTTTAATAGGAGATCCGTTAGTATGTGAAATGAGTGCAGGCTGTAATGTAGGCTGCACACAAGCAACCGAAAGTCATTGTGTTAATTCCACATAATAAACAGGAAATCATGAAATATTCATTGAATGTTTGTGGGTGAAAGCCATTCGTATTCCTCTCCCAACCACGCACTTTGAAGCGAAGGGCTTAATGGAATAATTTTTCAGATCTTCGACATGTACAGTACTGTCTCGCTTTATGTTTTCACATCAGTTGCAGATGTGGAGCTGCTCTGTAAATGGCTTTGGGACATCAGTGAAAAGTTTCAGTGGAATAACACATCACCCAGAAACTTTCATGACACTGTACTCAATCGCGTAAGTTTAAGAGGCAAGACTCGTATTTATAGCTGATTCCACATTGAGCATATCTTTGATTTCTATTGTATTGACACCCAGGGGAAACATATGATCCGGGTTCAGGTGTTTTTGTCTGTTTTAATGAACAGAAGTATTGCCCCAGTATGATCACAGTACATTAAGACAAAAGGAGTCTTAAATAGTAAATTCCACTAGGTACACTTCGGATAATCAGAGGGAAAAGCTCAGGAAATAACCATGCTTCACATAAACAAAACCGCTCAATGAAAGCTTAAATATAAGCGAGAGTAATCAACTGAACAGAAACAGGTGCAGAACTAATTAACAACCAAGGAATCGAACTAGAGCCCCGTTTACACGAAGGGAATACACAGATATTTCCCTGCGCTTTGGCCTCTCATTAACACAAAAACTCAGTTTTTATCACAGAAAACGATTATTTCTAATAACTCTGGCCAAAGTGGAGATTTCTGAGAATTCGCTGGTTATGTGTGGCCGTGTCGACTGGTGCTTTAGGTTCTCAAATGTCACATCATGCGCCAGAAAAGGCTTATCGTCATGTGAGTGCCCAGTTTGGCAGAGTTATGATGGCGCTCAACGGTGTATTTATGCGGTTTGATGTAAATTACTACTTTTTTGAAAACAATGTTATTATTGAGAACGGAGGGGGGAAATATCCGTTTCTCTAAATACCTGGTTATGTGAAAATATGGCCTGGGGAACAGAGGCAAACCTCTATGGTCACAATTTCCGTCGTTATCATAGTTCAACGAGTCTGTGTTTCCTGAAACCATCGTTCCAACGAACATTCACGAAAAGTATCGCAAAGTTGTGTGTTTGGAACGACAGATCCCGACCTGTTAGAAGAAGAGTTTCTAGTTTGACATGTGGACTCAATAAATCCGTATCTTGAGCCAAATAAGCAAGCTGACATTCAGTACAATCTATTTCTTTTATTTAGAATACATAAAAAAATGTCATTTACGTCTTTGAGTTTGTCAAGAGTTTTAAAGTGTTGTTTTTGAAGAGTGTGCATGTGTGAATGAGCTCTACTGCGTAAGAACCAGCCTATGATTGAATTTGAGATAAATGAGGAATAGTCCTTAGATGCTATGTCTGTAATTTATAGCAAAACATTTAGTTTTGATCTCAAACAGATTCATTAAAAGTTATCACTCCTCCACCTGCATGACATCTTTAACCAACGTGGTTGAACGACCAGTTTGCGACAATAGGTTTTGGGAAACCATTCTGGGGTGCGTTTCCCGAAAGCATCGTTAGCCAACTATGGTCGCAAGTACCGTCGTTATCAGCATAGTTCAACGATTCGGTGTTTCCCGAAACCATCGTTCCTACGAAAATTCGCAAACAGCATCGCAAGGTTGTGTGGTTTGAACGACAGCTCTCGACTTATGGTTACCCAGATAGCAAACTGACGTTGAATCAATTTTCAAACCAATTTTCGATTTTCATTTAGCTTTGAAGAATGCCGCGTCTGACGTTGGTTCAACGTTAATTCGATGAACAAAATCAACGTTGTTTCGATGTCATGAGAGACGTCGTTTCCACGTTGATTCAATGTCAGTTTGCTGTCTGGGTAGAGGCATCGTTTCTATATTGCAACACATTTGGAGGTAATCCTTATCTTGAGCATAATGAGCAAGCTGACATTAAGTACAACCGGTGTCTTTTATTTAGAATACTTACAAATGGAATTTACGTCTTTTAGTTTGTCAAAATATTTGAAGTAACGTGTTTGAAAAGTGCGCATGTGCGAACGGGCTCCACTATGTAAGAATGAGCCAAATATTGAGTCTGGTTATAAAGCAGAACAACTGAGAACAATTAGAAATAGTCCTCAGATGACATGTCTGTAATTTATATAAAACAAATCTAGCGTTAATTGGATCTCAAACAGTTTCATTAAAAGTAGTTATTACTCCACCACGTGCGAAACCAACGTGGTTGAACGATAATTTGCGACAGTGGGTTTCGGGAAACAGTCGTGACTAGCTAGTTGATTTTTCCAACGATGCATCGTACTATGGTAGTGAAGCAGTGAACTACGTAACGTCGTTGTACGGGAAACGCACCCCTGATTAGCTAGTTAATGTCTTCAACGATCATACTTTGGTAGTTAAGCAACAAGTTACGTTGTTGTATGAGAAACACACCTCAGAACAGGGAAAACAGAACCAAAAACACAATGAAACTAATCCAAAACAGAACATTCATCTTACACTGTCTAATTAAATATGTGTTCATTTGCATACATTTCAAGAACAGAAATCTGAACATTGGACAAAGCCGAATTGTTTTTCATTTTGTTGTTAAATGGGTGAACTGATAAATCAAAATTTCCTTGAGCTTTTGACATCTAAGAATATCATCTGAATATCATCATATTAAGAATATCCTGTTAGTTTCAGAACTGAAAAGCAAACGACTCGTTTTTCATAGTGGGGAACTAATGACTTCAAAGAGGATAAAACCCCACCCCCGCAGAAGAAGATCAACGTCTACTTCAACACGGCCGGTTTAGCCCCGCCCACCGATTCGCGCATTACACGCATAGATAAATAACATAGATGCCTACCTCATGATGATAATACCGAGAATGACGAGATACCGAGCAATACAGAATATTGTGCAGTGCCTGGTTGTGGAAGAAGACAGTCGCTGTATGAGCTTCCTCTGGATTCCAATAGGACTGCATGGATAAACTTTATTTTTAATGATGTTCCAGCTGATGAGGTAAAACATCGTCCGTCTGTTCGCTTCATTTCACTGAGGATTGTTTTGTAAATAAGACTGGATTAAGAGTAATACTATTACTTTTAATGGACCGATTAAGAGTAAAGAACGGTACTTTGCCTTCTATATTGAATCTGACAGGAATTGTGCAACACACAGACTCTGGGTCGAATCATTCCGGTTGCCATTTTACAACATTTGGACGTTTTCAGTTTTCAACATTGGACAATTTCCCCCACGTGCATCGATGGGTGAGTTGAAACTCATTTTAATATGCAGAACTGTTATCCACACACAGCAGTGGGCGTTTACTTCCAAGTCTTCAGTGCGAGATGCCCATAAAAACCCAGCGTTTTTCAGCTAGGCTCAAAACTAGGGTACAAAATAGCCTATTACTTATTCATTTTGATGTTTTTGAATGCAAAAACCAAGCGAACATCATAAATTGACCTCAGACAACAATATAATAAAATTTAAAAATCCAATTCATGACCCTTTTAAAGGTTAAAGGGGGGTATTTTGAATATCTAGAATACAAAAATAACCATGTTTTTAGAAATAAAATCAGCTGAATGCTCTATAACAGAACTATAAAGTTTGGTGTATGTAAGAGCTTCTGTAGATGTCTGAATGAGAAAAACTCAATTTGAGAAAATGGCTTTTAAAAATATGTATTGTTGTTGAAATCCTGGATGGAAATAGATAAAGAGCAATGAAATAATCACTTAAATGTGTATTTTGGATATTTTCTTTCCACTACTCTGAAAGCAGACATGTTATGGAAGTAAATAACCCCGAAATCTCGAGATGGACCAGTGCATGGAAAATAATGGGGCTTGCCTTAAACTTCTTTCTTTAAGTGGCTGGACTTAAAGTGTAATTTAATTAAACAGAATGCAGTGAGAGCAGTGATGTGGCATTGATATTCAACCATAATGCAGCATTTTCTCCAATCATATGGAAGTTGAATCTGGGGACTCTTGACTGTTTCAAAAAACCATAGCAATGCATTAACAAACAAATCATCTTTAGCATTGTGCATTGTGGCAGTGAATTGTGCATGGACAAAACATCACTTTAAAAAAAGGGTAAAAAATGTAATCCCATTACTAATTTTTATGTTTACATGCACTGAATTTTAACAGACGTGATCAGTCGTCATTTCATGTCGTCTAAACTGATGAAAATATCATTTGGATCAAGCTCAGTCAGATCGATTGAAACATTTACATGTAGGCTTTTCAATCCGATTGATTATTAACACATTTTCGGGTGCTTGTGGGTGTAGAAGTTCATTAGATTATTATCTGAAAAGCTGTTTTGGCTGGTTGATCAGCTCGACAGTCCGACAGTGAGGTTGCCATAGTTCGAGCGGGTTAACCAGACATCAATTTCGTTTTCCTAGACAGGCCTAGACTCTGTGTGCACCTTCATGTCATTACTTTTTGGGATCATTGTTGAATAGTGTACTGAATGCCATTTTTCATGCAATTTCAGAATATTAGGGCTGTTAAGTTTCCAAAAGGGTCATAAAAGTGGTCATTACAGCTTAAAGGTCTCCTCATGTGGTTTGCATGCTCGTGAGACTTCATGGGCAAAGTAAAGAGAGTCTTTTTGGGTTGGATCAATGATTTTGTGTGAATAACAACAGATATTTTAGTCTGTTCATTACAAAAAGCTTTCATATGACTTTAGAAGACTAAAGAGAAAGAAATAGTCTTCAGAATGTCTCATTTTGTATAATACAATGGAAAAAGAATCACCCAGGTTTGGAGTAAATGATGAAAGAATTGTTCTTTTTGGGTGAACGGCCCATTTAATACTGCAGCTGTGATCTGCCCATGTTCTTCTTATATTCAACAGTACTAGCAATTGTTGTGCTTGAGTTGGTTTGATTTAAATGGTTTAATGCAGAGAGGGGAACTGGAGGACAGAAGCATCTGTGTGTGGTCTCTTCAGGCCCTTCAGAGGATTTCAATGGTTTTATCTGACAGACAGCACTGAGGACTAAACTTTGCGCCTGTAGTGCATGTTTGGTCTGTGGAAAATCTGAATGTCCCTGAGGTGGCCATATGTGTGAGAGATAACGCAGCCCTTCCAGACTGACTTTCACTGCTAGTTTGACAAGCAAAAAATAAAAAAATGGAACTTTTTTTCCTTTAAAAGAATAGTCACCACAACTACAACGGATAACTGCACAGAGAAATTATATGGTTTGAATCACATTCAGAACGATTTTTCCCAACCCATGAATGAAAAAAACATTGACAGCTAATCAGAATCCATCCTGTTTAAAGTGCTCTAGCATTTAAAGCGACAGACGACAAAACAGTTATCTTTTTCTTGGAGTGAATGGGCCTTAAAAAGATTAGATATTGTGTTATACTATTTGTTTACCTGCTTGTTATTCATCAACTGTGAACATGCCAATGTGTTGTTCAATTATTGAAATATTAACTCAATTAATCTCAGGGGTACTGCAGAAAATTCCTAATATATTAATTAGAATATGATTTACTTCTATTATTTTTGCATTATATTAACAAGGGGCCAGACTAAAACGTTCAACAAACCTCACATACACTCAAAGCAGGGCCCAAAGTTCCGACTCAAAGTTCTGATCCAAAGTTCCGACTCAAAGTTCCGACTCAAAGTTCCGACCCAAAGTTCCGACTCAAAGTTCCGACCCAAAGTTCCGACCCAAAGTTCCGACTCAAAGTTCTAAATCAAAGTTCCGACCCAAAGTTCCGACCCAAAGTTCCGACTCAAAGTTCCGACTCAAAGTTCCGAGTAAAAGTTCCGACCCAAAGTTCTGACTCAAAGTTCCGACTTAAAGTTCTGACTCAAAGTTCCGAGTAAAAGTTCCGACCCAAAGTTCCAAATAAAAGTTCGACTCAAAGTTCCGACCCAAAGTTCTGACTCAAAGTTCCGACTCAAACTTCCGACTCAAAGTTCTGACCCAAAGTTCCGATTCAAAGTTCCTACTCTAAGTTCCGACCCAAAGTTCGACTCAAAGTTCCGACCCAAAGTTCCAACTCAAAGTTCCAACCCAAATTTCTGACTCAAAGTTCCGACTAAATGTTCCGACCCAAAGTTCCGACTCAAAGTTCCAGCTCAAAGTTCCGACTCAAAGTTCCGACCCAGAGTTCCGAACCAAAGTTCCGACCCAAAGTTCCGACCCAAAGTTCCGACCCAAAGTTCCGACTCAAAGTTCCGACTCAAAGTTCCGACTCAAACTTTCGACTCAAAGTTCCGACCCAAAGTTCCGACTCAAAGTTCCGACCCAAAGTTCCGACTCAAAGTTCTGACTCAAAGTTCCAACTCAAAGTTTCGACTCAAAGGTCCGACCCAAAGTTCCGACCCAAAGTTCCGACCCAAAGTTCCGACTCAAAGTTCCGACTCAAGGTTCCAACTCAAAGTTCCGACTCAAATTTCTGACTCAAAGTTCCGACTCAAAGTTCTGACTCAAAGTTCCGACTCAAAGTTCCGACTCAAAGTTCCGACTCAAAGTTCTGACTCAAAGATCCAACCCAAAGTTCCGACTCACCGTATATCATTGATAAATGCTGTATAGTGTCTGGGTTGCTTTTTTTATTGATCTCAAACCAGTTGAGCATTTTTGTTGTAATCAGATCCAGCCGCGAATCCATGAAGCCAGAACTTTTCTTGACAGGTTACTTGTGTGATTGATTTGACCAATGAATTGGCTTTAAATGTTGATTAAATGTTAGAAGACTTTTTCAGTAGGCTAAATATCTTCAGAGAAAAAAATTGTTGAATTGTTGAATTGCAATTTTTTTTCAAGGTTGAAGACATCACGATTCAAAAAAAAATATGGCTAGCTCTTGTTTTAACGTTTGCCAACAAATCCTTTGAGCTCATCTGCATATTCCGCTTTGAGCGACTCACTGAAATATTCAGTGTTTATTACTTCTGGATGGAGGGGAACAAAGTTTGGTGCAGAATAACTTACAATATGTGCCAGACTCTGTACAAATGGTTAAATGTCTGGCTCGTGAGATAATGGGATATAACTCTGGAAGTCTTGTGGATTACCAGGTTACTCCAGGATATCTTTATATAGTTGCAACAATGTGTTTCGAAACAAAACTATTGGAAATCATACACAGATTTGGTGCCACGAATCTCACAAACTTTAGCAAATCCAGCAACTCAATATTTCTTGGAAGCATTCATTGTTACAGCTGGTTACTATGGTTTTGATTAAGGAAGCTCTTGCCATTTTTATGTGCAATATCCGAGGCTCCAAACCTGGTAGAATCATCATCATTGAGATGTTCTGCAAGATGTATTTCAAAGCATTATGTTGATCATCATTCTTAAAAAATAAAAGTTATTTATTGGCATTGATGGTTCCAGAACCATAAACATCCATCTTTCCATTCCACAAAAGGCTCTTCTTCATAGTGGAAAAAAGTTCTTTAAAAAGTTCACACTGAGAAAAAAAGTGTTCTTTTAAGAACGGTTCCATTTAAAGATTCTTTGGGAAACTAAATGGTTTTTAATGGCATCGCTGCAAAAACACCCTACCTTTATTTTTAATAGCGAACCTTCATTTGGTGTCCCTGAGAATAACTTTCCGAATGCTAAAAACTATATTTCTTTCATAAGGATAATGTAAGTTATCTGTCGTTCACCTGGAGGGGACAGCTGGTAGCTCATGTAGACAAAGAGAAGAAGGGATTTGATAACGGAGTACAAGACACACTAATCAGGATGAATCTACACATTATTACAGATGTCTAAAGGGCCGTTCTGTCTCAGTCGGGACTCCTGCAGCTTATAAAAGACTATCCCTCCAAACTGTGCCATCTATCACCCTGTACATCGTTTCTTTCCTATTCTTGTCTCCTCTGCTCTCTGCATTTCTTCATGAGGGTGGCAGAATGGTAAATTATCACGGGACTCGGCGTGCGGGTTTCTTTTTTCAAGGTGCTAATAAACCATCCCTTCTTTTCCTTCACCCCCCATGTTTCTCTTCTTCATTCCTTCTTTCTTTCCTTCTTTCTCCGTCTGTCCGTTACTATTTCCACAGTTTCGCTTTCATCCTGCTGCTAGTGGACGCATGCTGCGCTCTCATTATAGCGGGTGATAATTACGAGAGACAAAAGGAAACTGAATGAGCCGCCCACTCAGAGCCGTCAGCCGCAGAGCAGGAGAGAGTTCATTTCACACTTACAGCATGCTTTAATTAAAGAAAAAAGAAAGGTAAACACCCCTGTCATTGTGTGTGTGTGTGTTTGTGTGTTTGTGTCATAGCCTGTAAGGTGCATTTGTGTGCACTGGTATGTTACACTCCCTAAATCCTGCTTTATTGTGAAGGCTCGATAATGGATTTGATTGTCGTGCTCATTAGCACGGTGCTGATATATTTGCTGTGGCTACTACTCTGTGTGGTTTAAAGTGAAATACAGTATCAGGAGCTCTCAAGCTGTGTACCACATCATAAGCATCTTTTGTAATGGACACTAATGGATACAGTCAAAAACCCATTTAGCTATATTATTCGCAGATAAGTTTGGAAAAATTGCCTCTTGATTACTGATATGGGTTTGTTAATTAAGGCTAGAAACATTGTCTTCACAAAAGCTGTAGTGAAAACATGATCGCACATAGCTAGCATGTGAAAAAGTCACCATGAAATCAAAATTTATTTTATTTATTTATTTAGTACAGGGACAGTGCATATTCATAAACATTTCTGTCAATATGCCAGAATTAGCCTAAAGGCTATTTTTCATCTGCAGTCCCTAGACAGTTGGTAAGAGTCACCCTAAAAAAAAAGAAAAAAGATTACATAGTACATAGCATTAAAAAAATTAAAATACATTTAGTAAAATATCTATTATGTTAGAGTATATACTCTAAACACATCAAAACAACAATCGGACAAACATCACGTAAAAAACATGACAAACACACGAGGAAAAAAGGTACGTTGGAAAAAAGGAAAAAATTGGTATGTCGTTTTAATGGAATATTGCTTATACGTGATTTATCCAAGCAAATCATTTTTTTTAAATGATGTTCTCATAATCTTTAATCAAGATATTGTCCCCCAGCTAACACATTTTTGCTCTAAGAATGTTTTCCATGTTTTGGTCATGGCAATGATAAATGGTCCAGGAAATTTTGTTTTGTTTTGTTTAGGTTGGTATGATGTATTCACATATAGTTGTAGATAGTGATGGCAATTTCAAAACACTGCTTCATGAAGCTTCAAAACCTTTACGAATCTTTTGTTTCCAAAATCAGTGTTTCGGAGTGTGTCGCGTGATTTCAGTGAACAAGGCAACATGACATCATGACTTTTGCGTAAACATACACACCAATTTCGAGTCAAGTGGCGCGTTATCTCGACTCATTTTGAGCAATCTGCGTGTATTCGCGTGTATGCGTTTATGTCTACGCCATTAACGTCCGCGTCATTCCGCGTGTCTGTACACGCCGTCAAATGTCCGAGCAAAACAAAGCAAAATGTAGATCTACATCTGGGGAGCGATCTTTTTCTTTCCTAGGATGGTAAGGGAACAGTCATAAATGCCTTAAACCCCAGTGACGGGTAGGTTTAGGGACGGGGTTGAGGTAAGTCATATATTTATATATACAGTAATAACGTTAAGTCAACGGCGTTCATAAACACGCTGAAAAGCGATTATGTGTGTTGATAGCACGCCAAAAATGGAAATACGAATTGGCGTGTCATACACACGCTACTTCATGAGATCAGTCTGAACAAGGCTTCATAACGTCATAACTGTTTCGAAACGTTTTGTCGAGTGATATGTAACTTGATTTACTACCTCTGTATATATTTTTTCCTCTCTCTATTGTATTCATACTTAATTCGTATTCACTGTCTCCCTTTATTTTATTTATGCTTCCAATGCCATCCACTGCTCTCCTAGCATTTGTCCCGTCGTAACGTGTGGTCCACTTTTCGGGAGGTTGCTCTCCAAGTGCATCTTTGGGGGCGGCATTGTCATGTTTCATGTCTTCCTTTACCCGATCCATCCATCACTTCTTTGGTTTTCCTCTGGGTCGTTTTCCTTCAAAGTTGAGACTCAGGGCTCTCTTCGCTACTGCCTCTTCCTCGCTCCTGAATACGTGGCCATACCATCAAAGTCGTGCTTCTCTCATCTTCTCCATAATCGGTGCTACTCCCATGGTCTTTCTGACGTCCTCGTCCCTCACTTAGGTCCCATCGGGTCAGCCCTAGCGTCCACCTGATCATCCGCATGTCCATTAGATGAAGGGCCTGTTCGTACCTGTTGGTAGCGGGCCAACACTCCGCTCCATATAGAGCGACTGGACGGACGACTGTCTTATAGATCTTTACCTTGAGGTGTTTGGGCATGCGTTTATCGCAGAGGACGCCGGTGACTTGGTACCATTTCAACAAGGCAGCGTTGACTCGGGACCTGACATCTGGGAATCTGGGAGGCTGTCGCCATCGGCCGAGAGGGTGGAGCCGAGGTATCTGAATTGGGTGGCCTTCTTCAAATCTATGCCGTCGATACTGATGGTACCACTGGTCTGGGGGAGAGCACTCTCCATGTACTCCATCTTGTCGTAGGCCATTCTGGTCCAGACGGCCTTTCCACCGTTGTTTGTGGTCTTGGAGGTTTTGCCACTCACTGTCAGCGAGGAGTATATCGTCCGTGTAGAGAGTTTCCAGGGATGGGGTGCCTGCAGATCTGCCATCGCCACATCCATGCAGGTGATGAAGAGCAGTGGCGAGAGGGCCCAATCCTTGGTGTAGGTTCAGAAAGGACATGTGGACGGGCTTGTTATTTTCCTGGTGCTTTTCCATCAGCAGGTGGGCAGTGTGGACGACAGTGTGGCAGGGCAATAGCGTCCCTTGACGAAGCCACATTTGGCCCAGCGCAGTCTCATCCTAAGACGTCATATAACTGACGTCTTGGGACGTCTTTTGACCATACAGTACGTCAACATCCACCTTTTTAGGATACCCTTAAACGTCGGTTAGATGAAGAACTCTACCCCTGACCTAAACCTACCCCTAAACCTACCCCGTCACCTAACCGACGTTAAAGGTAAAGCGTCAGTTGTATGACGGCCCGGGATCGTCATGTAGCCGACGTTTAAGGGTACCCTAAAAAGGAGGATGTTGACGTATGATCAAAAGACGTCCCAAGACGTCAGTTATGCAATGGAGGGCCAATGGAGGGCCAAATTCTCTCCATTGGCACCTTACCAATTATGGCCTCCAAATAAACCCCATGCATTGAATTGGCTTGATCACTCTCTCTCTTCTCTCCACCTGTGTAGCACATGCACCGTTGTTCTGTGGCTGCCATCGCATCATTGAAGTGGATGCTGCACACTGGTGGTGGTTGAAGGCAGGCCCCTGACATGATGGTAAAGTGCTTTGGGTGTACAGCAGTATATGGAAAATGCACAGGTTAGAGTTGGTCCCAGGGGGAGTGACAAGACATGTAGAGAGTTCAGAAGCAGCCTCCGTGACCATAACAGTGCAGCACATCCAGGAACACGGCCCGTGACAAGGTGAGCAGAGTGTTTGATTGTGGCTTTCTCTAACTAGATTCAGGAACTTAGAGCGGACTCTCTGGCCAAGACGAGAAAGAAAGTTCAAGGGCAAACTCCGTGGTCATATCTAGGCAGACAAGAAGCTCAGAGCAGACATGAAACTCACAGAGTTTACAGCCGACCACTGTAGTCGCAACAGAACAGGCAGGAATTTCACTGATGGATGGAGAAATAGAGTTTATCTGTGGTTTTCTTGACCATGGCAGGGCATACAGAGGGTTCAGGAACAATAAACTCCACCTCAGACAAAACTAGATGATTCGGGAGCAACTGGAAAAAACGTACGTGGCCCAGACTTAGAATGGGCATTGTCATCATGACAGCTGAAGTAACACAGTCTCATCCCAATTCGTCATATAACTGACGTTTTGGGACGTCTTTTGACCATTCGTCAATATACGACTTTTTAGGGCCCCCTTAAACGTCGGTAGATGACGATCCCGGGTCGTCATACAACTGACGCTTTACCTTTAACGTCAGTTAGGTGACGAGTTGGGTTTAGGGTTAGGTTTAGGTATGGGGTAGAGTTAGGATCCCATAACGTCATCTACCGACGTTTAAGGGGGCCCTAAAAAGTCGTATATTGACGAATGGTCAAAAGACGTCCCAAAACGTCAGTTATATGACGAATTGGGATGAGACCGGGTTGGCTGAAGACTCTGGCAGTGGTGGCCATCTTGTGACGAGGCTCTAGCAGATATGATATGACAACTGAGGACTCTGAACTTGGGATTTCTGGACTCCGCAGCATTGTGAGAATAGGGTTTGAAATCATTAGACTGGGGCTGCGTTCAAAATTGCATGTATGTAATCCTGGATTTACCATGTTGTCATTAGCATGTGACATACCAGCGTTAGCTACGTCGCTTCACTACCATTCACAATGGTAGATAATATTGTACAAATATCCAATGAATAGTATTACAGTCCCAGACCACAGAGACTTACACTTTCAGTAAACTTTAAAATAATTTAAAGACATTTTTTTCATTGCACTCTTTTCATTCTGCATTTTAAAAGGGAAATACACAATGCTAAAACAAGAATCAATTTCACACCACTGAGTTTCTCTGATTTAGATGCAGGTGTCTTTACTTAATTTATTTAGAGCTTATCTTATCATGTGGTAATTACATTTAATGTTTGTTGATGATGCATCACATGATGCATCACAGGACAAGCTTCCAGTTCTGTTAACGATCAACAATTAAACTGCATGCTTTAATTATGGGTTTTAATTAGTTGGGAACGGGTGAAATACACAATGATTTAATAAGATGTATTTGCAGCATAATCTTGTCCAACTATTTATTTGTGATATTCTAATACCCTTGCTTTTTATAGACATGGGTTGGTGTAGGCCTACTATCAAATCTCTATTGCATATCCATGACAACCTTCAGTCGCCAAGGAGCATAAGCCTCCATTCATTCTTCAACACCATAGGATTTATTAGCTATTATTATTATAATAATTAGGGCACTTAAACATCCACGGAAATGGCCGGGCACCCACAGAAAAACCTGATATATTCTCCATTCATTGTAACCAATCAAAATATCGGGATTCTGGGAACCTCTCTGATTGGTGGATCTCACATCAGGTCCCCTATGTGTTTTTTTTTTTGTATTTTCTTGGTTGGTAATGTATTAACTATTTTTGAGAAACAAATAACTTTACTTTTATGTAATGAATTCATCAACTGCCCCATTGCACAGAGAAAAAGACAACTAAAAACGAACACCAAGTTGCCTATAATTAATTGTAAGTGTGGGATAGGCATAAGGTGGGACAAGTGGGACATTTCCCCACCACTTTCTGCCTGAATCTATCTTGACCCCACCACTTTTTTAAACATGTCGTGGCACAGATGTACCCTATACAAAGGAAACATCTCCAATTGACTAGAGTATTAATTTCGTTCGTTTGTGATACGTAATAGTTGATTTGGTGCTGGAATGTGTTTTTGAAATCATGCAGAGTGCTTGTTACCAGGGGCACATTTAAGGTGCTGTATGTACCTCTTTTCACTCAACTAAAGCATACAAATACTATGATATGTTTGTAGATATTGAGTTCACATACTATTTTCTCTGAAAAACACTTCTACAGCCAGTTATTTTCTTTCAAAATGTGCATTCCTTGTTGGAATATCTGTATTTGTGTTGGTCTGTGTGACTCCGCCCACTGCCAGTTCACCAAATAGTATTTCGACACCCCGGGATCCCCTTTTCCGGAAACACAGAGTAACGCAGCTATCAAGCAAACTGGGTCAGAGATTGCAGATTCTCCCCAACCTAAAAAGCCTTGATGTCCATCTAAAAGTCTATAGGAGTTTGCATTGTATAAACAAACTCACACACACTTTGCTTCCTGTTCCACCACTCATCCCTCCCAGCTCAGAGTTTAATTTTCCAATGAAACACACGATCTGGAGGAACAGAATAAAAACCTTCTTTAATTATACTCCAAATATGGAACATGCAGGAGATAACCAGGGGTGCGTTTCCCGTACAACGACGTAGTTCACTGCTTCACTACCATAGTACGATGCATGGTAGTGACGTGACATGCTAGTCACGACTGTTTCCCGAAACCCACTGTCGCAAAGTATCGTTCAACCACGTTGGTTTCGCACGTGGTGGAGTAATAACTACTTTTAATGAAACTGTTTGAGATCCAATTAACGCTAGATTTGTTTTATATAAATTACAGACATGTCATCTGAGGACTATTTCTAATTGTTCAGTTGTTTTGCTTTATTACCAGACTCAATATTTGGCTCGTTCTGACATAGTGGAGCGCGTTCGCACATGCGCACTTTTCAAACACGTTACTTCAAATATTTTGACAAACTAAAAGACGTAAATTCAATTTGTAAGTATTCTAAATAAAAGACACCGGTTGTACTTAATGTCAGCTTGCTCATTATGCTCAAGATAAGGATTTATTACCTCCAAATGTGTTGCAATATAGAAACGATGCCTCTAACCACAGGTCGAGAGGTGTCATTCAAACCACACAACTTTGCGATGCTGTTTGCGAATGTTCGTCGGAAAGATGGTTTCAGGAAACACCGAATCGTTGAACTATGCTGATAACGACGGAACTTGCGACCATAGTTGGCTAACTTTGCTTTCGGGAAACACACTATCATTCTGATAAAAAAAGATACGACGCAGAACACAGAACTGAGGAAACTAAGAACAAAAATACTCAGACAGAAAAATACTCAGACAGAGAAATCAAGGTAAAACAGTACAGTGTATGTAGATAGAAATGCCTCATTCTAAGTTATACAAAACATAGTTATGTATGTGATATTACATTTCTGTCAACATATCCTCCTACAGATTACACAATTCACCTCTAAGTGGGTCAAAAAAACAAACAAAAAACGTTCAGCTAATTGTATTAAAATAAATGTAAAATATAATGCATTTTTATTTAATTTAAGTGTCCAAAAACATGACATTCAGACAGTTTTCTTTCAAAGTATATTATTTCCTTTTTAATAGAAGTTAACTTTTCTGAATTGGCCAGTATGATTAATTTGTTAAGTTTGTTATCTGTGTAGCAATGCCTGTCACATTCTGAATTTTTAACTACCACAATTTGTTGTAAAATGTATAATTTGGCTCTTTCTTTCCAAGGGCAAACCTTGCTGAAAAACAGAATATATTTCATTATAATGTTACGCATTTTGTTTTGTTTTGGAAAGTGTCAAGTGTATGCCCTGCCGAAACAGATAGATTTGATATATTTTATGTTATGCTTGAAACATACTGTAGGTTTATGTGTGTCCTGCCTGAGAGAAAATACATTAAAAACATTATTTAGCGAATGCTTTTTTGGAAATTGACAAAGTATGATGACGTAATATGATACCTTTGCTTCAAGTTATGTTGGCAAATACATGGCAAAACCTTTTGACTGGAGGCATTTGCCATTTCACTCCCCAACAGTATAAAAGAACTAGACATTTTGTGCTGAATATGTGACCTGATAATATAATATAATATAATATAATATAATATAATATAATATAATATAATATAATATAATATAATATAATATATCTGTTCTCTGTGGTGAAAATCCAGTTCATATAATAAACGTTCTGCTATTTACAGTATAATTTAGGATGATTATAAGTCAATATGACTAATTTATGGGACTATTTAGGTTGTCTCTCCACTAAAGTCTGTTTTATGAAGTTATGTAGAGCGTATTGGGATGGTGTTGTGAAGCAGCACGGACTGATGGGTAAAACAGCATGCTGAGCTGTAGCAGGAGCGCACTGATGTAGCGTGGGAGGAGGCAAGAAACTGCAGTATTGCCTGAGATGCAAAAGGCCAAAGGGTCACTGCCGACGAATTAATTTTTAAAGACCTCAGATGGAGGGAGAGTTGGGGAGAGCGTGGAACCAGTCCAATTCACTGGACCCCTAATATATAATGTGTGTGTCTTCACATTTTTATTTAAGATTGTGTGTGCTCAAGTTAAAAAATATAATGCATATTTCAATAGTAAATGCTAAAATATTTAATCAGCCAAAAATGGCTTGTGAGTGCAGTCTCTCTAAAATGGTTTTAATTTTTTTGATCAACTGAGAAAAAACAAGAAAATTAATTCATAAGACACTACCAATAGGAAGACCATGACAAGCATACTATATTAGGTGATTTTTTAAAATGAATTCCAACACAAAGCTGAGGTCATCAATCAATGAGCTGAGGTCATCAATCAAAACCATCATGTATGTTGGATGCATGAATGCAGAAAACTACTGCAAATTAGACGACTGATTTTCCATTGTCACAGCTTTTGGTTAGCAGTCACAAAGACAAAGGAGATTCAACAGATTTTATTAACTATACAAAATAATCAGAGAGCACAGGAAACAAAACAATACCTTAACAAGAAGCAACAGAGACCTGAACAGAGCCATGGGTATAAATACCCGGAAGGTTACAAGAGAACTCAATCAGACATTTGCAAATAAATCAGTGTTTCTATCTTGTGTGCAAGAGAACAACATTGTCACTTCCTGGGAAAGATGCACAAAATATCACATGGAAGTTGCTGTAATTGGGGAAGAAACTGTGGATCTATCTTCTACATCAGAAATGACTTCCATTTCAGAGCATGTGGACAAAACGCAATAAACATTGTCATGTTATCTTGCTTTTGAGTGCTAGTGTTTGGGAATGCAATCATGGAGGGAGTTAAACCAAATCTTGGAGGGAATTAAACCAAAGGCCTCAGTTCCTGAGGACTGAGGCAGAGCCGGTGGGAAGGAGAGAAGTTCGTGGTGCAGGCAGGGCGAGGTCTTACTAAGGCTTAGCCGGAGAGTCAAGGGAGCCTGGGGCAGCCATAAGAAATATGGTCCCTCGTGGAGCCGAGGGAGGGAGAAGCCAAGGTTGAGTCGACAGGTCGACAGAGGTGGAGCTATGGGATAAGTGGCTGGAGGTTGAGCCAGAGGATTTACTTGCCTAGGCAATTCCACACAATGCAGGGATGTCAGAGGAGGAGCCAAGGAGCTGTAGTGAACCAGTGGAAGCAGGGCTGACGGACTGGCTGAGCTTGAAATAGGAGGCAGGAGATGGAGGCAGGTTGGGAATTTAGGAGACACAGGAGACTTTGTGCTGGACTGGACCAGTGGGGGCACAGGACACTTTGTGCTGGACTGGACCTGTGGACCAGTGGGGGCACAGGACACTTTGTACTGGATAGGACCAGTGGGAGCACAGGACATTTTGTGCTGGATGGGACCAGTGGGAGTGTAGGACACTTTGTGCTGGACTGGACCAATGGGGGCACAGGACACTTTGTGCTGGATGGGACCAGTGGGAGCACAGGACACTTTGCGCTGGACTGGACCAATGGGGGCACAGGACACTTTGTGCTGGACTGCACACTTCGTGCTGGACGGGACCAATGGGGGCACAGGACACTTCGTGCTGAATGGGATCAGTGGGGGCACAGGACACTTAATACTGGACGGGACCAATGGGGGCACAGGACACTTAGTGCTGGATGAGACCAGTGGGGGCATAGGACACTTTGTGCTGGACGGGACCAATGGGGGCACAAGACACTTTGTGCTGGACTGGACCAATGGGGGCACAGGACACTTTGTGCTGGACGGGACCAATGGGGGCACAGGACACTTCGTGCTGGATGGGACCAGTGGGGGCACAAGACACTTTGTGCTGGACCCAATGGAGGCAAAGGACACTGGATGGGACCAGTGGGGGCACAAGACACTTTGTGCTGGATGGGACCAGTGGGGGCACAGGACACTCTGTGCTGGACCCAATGGGGACACAGGACACTTCGTGCTGGATGGGACCAGTGGGGGCATAGGCCACTTTGTGCTGGACGGGACCAATGGGAGCACAGGACGCTTTGTGCTGGACTGGATTAGTGGGGGCACAGGAAACTTCATACTGGACGGGACCAATGGGGGCACAGGACACTTCGTGCTGGATGGGACTAATGGGGGCACAGGATGCTTTGTGTTGGACGGGACCAATGGGGGCACAGGACACTTCGTGCTGGATGGGACTAGTGGGGGCACAGGATGCTTTGTGTTGGACGGGACCAATGGGGGCACAGGACACTTCGTGCTGGATGGGACCAGTGGGGGCATAGGACACTTCGTGCTGGATGGGACCAGTGGGGGCACAGGACACTCTGTGCTGGACTGGACTAGTGGGGGCACAGGACACTTCATGCTGGATGGAACCAGTGGGGGCACAGGACACTTTGTGCTCACTTCGTGGACACATGTGTCTGTTCAAGCTGGCATAAAATAATGCACACAATGAGCAGATGGCGGAGTTGGTTTGGCTCACCAGATGGAGGAATCCACAGGTATGGTCCTCATAGCACTGCTCTTCCAGCTAACGCCAAAGTACTCAATTTTGAGGGTCCAATATTCTGTAATGGCGTGGGTGTTGTGAATGCGCAAAACAAAGGAATGGAAATCAAAATAGTATTTTTGTATTTTAGTATTTTTCTAAACAGAACACTCAGAATTTGTTTTAGAACAACCACAATCTGCAGTTTCAACTAAATATCAAAACAGATTTATAAATAAAATAATATCAATGTCAACCATGCAGGATACAGATGAACAGATGCACAAGATTTTTCAAAGTAAATGAATAAAACAAATAAAATAAAACAAAGATTGAGTACACCTTTCAAGAAAATACTATTTCAGTCCTTTTACTTCAAAATTGAATTTAATGCAATGTGTTACTTGCCATTTCTTTGTAATATCTGTGAAAATATAATTTGTGAAATTCTAAATATAATACAGTTCTGTAAGGACAGAAAGATAAGGTGTGTTTGTAGGTGCTGGAAAGAAGATCTATTGATTCATTCAAGTGGTTCAATCTATGATGCAAGCAGCTGGAATGGTTTCAGAGTCTGGCATTTCACCAGCCAACATCCACTGTGAATGTATTAATGTGAGATATGTGAGAATATACAGTGGACATTAAAAGTCAGATAAAGTTGCAGCTTTTTGAGGTGCAAAAATAAAATTGAATCCAAAGAAAAATCATGTAAGATCTTTTTCCTCCTGTAATGTAACATTAAAAAACAAACAAAATTCAAGTAACAAACTGAAACTTGCAAAGTCACCATGAAATCAAAATGGACAATGGAATACTGCAATATTTATAATAAAAGATTTATCCGTGCACAAAATAGACAGAAATCACACGTCTTGTAATCTTCATTCAGAATAACTTCCCCTCCCTCTAGCAGTGACATCTCTTCACTTCTCTGAGTGATGACGTGTTTACTTGCGTGAGGGCGGGGCAACCTGTCACTCACATGAGATCCACCAATAGCAAACCTCAACCATTTAATCGATTCCCCATGGACAAAATCAAAGCCTACGTTTTCTTGTTCAAGAAACCATTTCACTTAGACGTCCAGTCCGTCACAACATGGAAGAAAAGGCTATCACAACTTCCATTTCTTGCCGACTTTAATTAAAAACAAGAAAGTTTAAAGACATAGCCTGGTTCAAATAGTGTGCACTCCCTTTTATAATGGGGCATGTTCTGTTTGGAATTAACCAATTCAAATTCTAACTCAAAAGTGATTCTTATCCTCCACTCAAATGATTCTGATTAACCACAAATAACGAGATGTTTCCGTAGAAAAAATAAAGGGGTGTGTATGCGCTATATATCCACTGAATGTTCAACATGACATCACGACTTTTGCGTAAACATACACGCCACTTTCGAGTCAAGTGGCGTGTTATCTCTACGCATTTTGAGCTATCCGCGTGTATCCGCGTGTATGCGTGTTTGTCTACGCCATTAACGTCCGCGTCATTCCGCGTGTCTTTACACGTGTGTCAAATGTCCAGTCATAAATGCCATTAACTCCAGTGACGGTTAAGTTTAGGGATGGGGTTGAGGTAAGTCATATCTTTTTTTCACTTGGATGGTAAGGGAACAGTCATAAATGCCATTAACCCCAGTGACGGTTAGGTTTAGGGACGGGGTTGAGGTAAGTCATATATTTATATAACGTTAAGTCAACGGCGTTCATAAACACGCTGAAAAGCGATTATGCGTCTTGATAGCACGCCAAAAATGCAAATACGAATTGGTGTGTCATACACACGCTACTTCATGAGATCAGTCTGGAATGTTGATCCTTTTCACACTCTTTTTAGCTATGTTCATCCTGTCAGAAGTGAGCCCTGGTTAGGGATCTTCTCCTCATGAGACAACCGCTGCCAGCGGAAATATATGCGTGCTTGTAGCTTTAAAGAATGCTTCACTTTTTGAGTCAGATTTACCAATTAGCAGACACTATGTCCTAGGTTTCTCAGTCTCTCCTACTCAGCAACATCCTACAAGAATATCTAGAGTAGAGAAACACTTTCATCCACTAATCATCTAAGTCACTTGAAAAACAGTCTGGTTTATGTGTTTATTAGCCAGTACAGCATATCAACAAAGTTCTTTTATGGTCACCCCATATTCCGAAGAAATGTAATTTAAACAGGCGTTTAAAGCAAGACACATTTATCTGCTCACACAATTGTAAAAGGATGTAGTTTTAAAAAAAAAGCCTAAGAAGGTAACAAACAAACAAAATTACAACCCTGAAAAACAAAATACATTTTTGAATGAACTATACTTTTTTTCTCGACATGCTTACAATAATGTACAAAATCAATTTAAAAGTTGTAATGTACCGTAAAGCATCTGCTAAAATGAGCATTGTTTCATAGACAGCTGTGTATTGGTGATCATAATCATTAAGTGTTCGTGTTGACAGTCTATCCTTCATTATCAACAGGCTGATCGCTGCAGTTGTTTATTTTTTTACTTGCTAACTACAATAAGCATAAGCAATCCTTCTCAGTGTGTTACCGCACACTCTTGAGTAGTTGATCACCTCCTTTCAAAAAACTAAATACCTTTTGTCATCATGAATTTTCATCTTAATCATCACCATCATTATCATAATTATCACCATCATAATCATGGTAATTATAGGTAGAGATAATGGTACATGAAGAGATTTCAAAGCTTGAACCAAATGTTTTTTTTTCTTCTATCATTTATAGATTCTTAATTCTAAACTGTGCAAATCTAAGAAACAAATTAAGTCAAATTGAGTTTTGTGGCAAGTACGACTAATCACGTAGGTGTGATTACCGGTGAGCGACACCTGTGAGACGCACGACACCATATTTCATGGATACATAGATTAAATAATATTTAAGATTTCATTAAAATTGACTTGTTTCCTAACAATACTTTTATTGATTTCCCATCCTTGAATTAACTGCGTTCTTGTATCTCTCACGGAAGAGCGAAGGCATAAAGGAGGAGCGACGACAGTGAAGAGGGAGAGAGGACTAGGCCTGATTTTATGTTTTGTTTTGTCTTGTTTCTGTTTTGTGTAGCCAGCAGTTGTCCGCAATTTTTTTATTTGTTTATTTATTATTAAAATTGTTGAACGTTCCAGACTGATCTCATGAAGTAGCGTGTGTATGACACACCAATTCATATTACCATTTTTGCGTTTTGCATTTTATCAACACACATAATCGCTTTTCAGCGTGTTTATGAATGCCGTTGACTTAACGTTATTACTGTATATATTAATATATGACTTACCTCAACCCCGTCCCTAAACCTACCCGTCACTGGGGTTAATGGCATTTATGACTGTTCCCTTACCATCCTAGGAAAAAAAAAAAGATCGCTCCCCAGATGTAGATGTACATTTTGCTTCCTTTCGCTCGAACATTTGACGGCGTGTACAGACACGCGGAATGACGTGGACATTAATGGCCCAGACATACACGCATACATGCGGATACACGCGGATAGCTCAAAATGCGTAGTGCCGTGTATGTTTACGCAAAAGTCATGATGTCATGTTGAACGTTTGCTGGTTCTTGCCTCCTTCTTCCCATAACCACTGAACCTTGTTACAAGTTGTATAGCACTTTTCACAATACACATTGGGTCGAAACAGCTTAGTTGTCATGTAGTTCTGTTTTGGTTTTGTTTTCTGTGCTCTGTTCCTGTGTTCCCTTTGCTACTTTGTTTCCATGGTATTTCATTGAGTTCTCATGTGTTCCTAATTACGTTCATCATCGCCTGTCTATATAAGCCCTAAGTCTTCTCGAGTTCTTTGTCCTGTATCGTTAATGCTAGTTTGGTTGTTTTCTCCTGAGTTTCCTCATGCCCACCTCCGCTGAGTCTTCCAGTCTTCAGCCCCGCCGTTTAAGGGGTTTCCTCGGCTCCTCCTCTAGCCTTGGCCTTTCACTCTGGCTCCTCCCTCCCTCGGCTCCACCTTGGACCATCGTCCTTACGGTTCCACCAGGACCCTCCACCTCCTGCTTGTTTGGACTTCGTCTTGCCTGCACCACGGACTTGCCTCTGGCTCCACCTCAGCCCTCCAGTAGCCCAGTTCTACCTCAGGGGGTCTTTGCTTAGGCTCCTTCCTCTGAAGCCTTTGGTGTCATGCTGGTCCATCCATCTTCCTCATGCCTTCCTCAATCTCCACCATGGGAGCCTCGGCTCTGCCATTGGGCATCATCACGGCTGGACTAGGGTCCCCATCTAGATTCTCCTGCTCCTGTTTCGGCACAGGCTCCTCTCACCATCTACAGCATTAAAGACTGTTTATTACTCTGAATCTCCAGCATTGTGCGATCTACACAGCCAGACCGTTACATTAATGATGTTATTAACGGTTCATGTAGGTTGTCTCCAAACCAGAAAGTTGGTGGTTCAATCCCCGATTCCACCTGACCAAGTGTCGAGGTGTCCGTGAGCTAGACACCTAACCCCAGCTGCTCCTGATGAGCTGGATGGCGCCTTGTGTGGCTGACACCGCCCTCGGTGAGTGAATAAGTGAGTGAATGAGTGAATTTGAGGCAAATGTAAAGTCCATTTATTGTTTAAAAATTCTTTATGCCTTATAGTCGCATTTAGCAGATTAGAGCTGTGTAATAATAGTTATATTTTGTGATATACAGTATATTGCTCTATGTGAGTATACTGTATCTATGCAGATAAAGATACATTCTTGTATATCCAACTTTATATAAAAAGATGGGTGATAATATAGTTTACATTTTGCACCGATATGATCAACAGACTTTGTATTTGCTGCCAACTCGCTTGATTTGATTTTTTGTCCAGTTTGAGGAGGTTTTCTCCCGGACGGGCAGCAACCCTGGCTAGCAATAAATGAGAGGCTGAGGAAAGAAACTGGCCTAGCTTTGACTGCCCTTGTGAGTGTGTGTGTGTGGAGCTCGAGGTTCATTAGAGGGCTTCCTTCAGCAGATGCTGTGAGGCAGGGGTCACTGAGGCGTGCCACACATCTCAGCGCTGCGGCCATTTCGAGGACACACTGGGGGTTCTGGGTAGTCAACATTTGAGTGGTACCATCAGCCCACAGTACAGGGCTGATTATTTCCTTTCGCTAAAATCATGTTTTTTTTTTCCTTCTGCTGAATGTGAGTATGGTGCAAAATGCAGTCCTTGAAAACATGAAAGTATTCTGCAGGTCCGTGTGCATGAAGAATCCAGGCTGTTACACCCATCTACCGCAACCATCCATTTTCCTGTTCTGGCTGATGAAACGCTTTAATTGGACGATGCTGAGAGCCTGCAAAATGCTGTTTGTTTACTCAGCTGCATCAGAGCAAACAAACAAACACAGGCCAGCCGAAAAACATGGATATCTAAAACAGACAGATTTACTTGCACAACTGTTCTATACCGGCGGTATATATTACTGACTTTCTTAAGTGCTAATTTATCAACTTACTTGATGTTGCTAATGATTATCAGCTAGTTTTACAAAGTTTTAAGTCTACTTCAGTTAAATATATAATGATTCCCACAAAAATGTAAAGCAGCACAACTTTTTTTGCAACACTGATAATAATTAGTGATAATTTTGATTTGATCACAGGAATAAATGACATTTTTCAAATATCTTAACAAACAAAACAATTCTTTGAATTGTAATAATATTTATAATTATACACAGATAATGTATTTTTGTATTACTGAGGGTTTTCTCAATATTAGATAAAAAGCTTTGTATATGGCTTTCTACACAACTAAGAATATTTTATACTGTTGTTTAATGTCAACGCTACTGCTTTATCTAGTTCCTTTCAGTTATTTGTTCAACAAGACATGTCATTTATGGTTTTATATCAGGAGTAACACATTCACTGCAGCATTTTGGTTGGTTGGCACAATAAATGTTACCAATATGATTTTTTTTTAATTACAAAGTTTTTGAATACACTTTCCTTTTTAAGGTCTATTAGTTTAATTCATCTGGAGTTCAGGCTCACAGTTTCTGAAAGCACTGTTAGGCTTGTAAACAGACGTCGTTCTTCCCTCATCACCGAATGTGCTCTTCTCCAGAAACAGCTTGGGAAGACATCCATCTTGTCTCCCCCAGGGTTAGTCAGCCAGAGTTGAGGAATGTTGAATCTTCTCCTCCAGCTGATTCTCACCTACCTGCAATCAAGCTAAAGACTTCAAATGCATAAAATCTCTGCGCTAATATTACTTACACAGTCCATTCACTGGAGATATGCATGGAATTTGATGTCATTAAATAAATAGTGTAAATTGTGTTTTGCATAAAAAAATTATACAAATAAATTGCCATGATATTCCACCCTTCATCCTGAATTTGGCAGAGACCTTGTTGTGTCACAAAACAATGGAGGATGCAAGATGCAACTAAAAATAGTTTTAATGAGAACACAGCAGGGAAGTCCGGTCAGAAAACACACAAAACCCGGTAGCTGATGAGTGGCGCAGCGACCTCAATGGGCAACCCGGGGGTCGTGGATAAGTGACAAGCGAATGATCCGCGGAGTACCAGAGGTGAGAATAATCCAGGTAGGAATGCCAAACTCGTTGAGAAATCAATAAGAAGATCGCAATACAAGGCGACAGGCTTGTTAGAATGTTTTTGGTTGAAAGCCACACTTTTTGACCAACAACGTATAAGATATGCTTGGATCAGTGCACGCCCCCACCCACCTTGGTGCACGCCCCCGCCTGGAGAAGAGTCTCACAGGCTCTGTTCCATGTGTGGTGGCACCTCTGGCCTGGGAATAATCGGTGGCTGCAACTAATCTACACTTAAATGGAGATAGGCCCGTGCATGACACTGGTAATGAGTTGTGAGCGTACTCAACCATTGAGAGTTGCTGACTCCAGGAGGAAGGATTCTTAGATAACAAACATCGCAACAATCTTTACAAATGGCAAAGGTATTCTTTACCTTGATATTGTTCAACCCTCAGTAATCAATACACGGTCGCAGAGAACCATCCTTCTCCACAAAAAACCCCGCCCCTGGTGAAGAAGAGGAAGGACAGATGAACCCCGCTGCCAGATAATCAGAAATAAATGGCCTCCCTTTCTGGGACAGAAAGTAAATACACTTACCTAAAGGATTATTAGGAACACCATACTAATACCGTCTTTGACCCCCTTTCGCCTTCAGAACTGGCTTATTTCTATGTGGCATTGATTCAACAAGGTGCTGAAAGCATTCTTTAGAAATGTTTGTCCATATTGATAGGATAGCATCTTGCAGTTGATGGAGATTTGTGGGATCCAGGGCACGCAGCTCCCATTCCACCACATCCCAAAGATGCTCTATTATATCAGTTTGAGATCTGGTGACTGTGGGGGCCATTTTAGTACTCATTGTCATGTTCAAGAAACCAATTTGAAATGATTTGAGCTTTGTGACATGGTGCATTATCCTGGAAGTAGCCATCAGAGGATGGGGACATGGTGGCCATAAAGGGATGGACATGGTCAGAAACAACGCTCAGGTAGGCCGTGGCATTTAAACGATGCCCAATTTGCACTAAGGGGCCTAAAGTGTGCCAAGAAAACATCCACCAAACCATTACACCACCACCACCAGCCTGCACAGTGGTAACAAGGCATGATGGATCCATGTTCTCATTCTGTTTACACCAAATTCTGACTCTACCATCTAAATGTCTCAACAGAAATCGAGACTCATCAGACCAGGCAACATTTTTCCAGTCTTCAACTGTCCAATTTTGGTGAGCTCTTGCAAACTGTAGCCTCTTTTTCCTATTTGTAGTGGAGATGAGTGGTACCCAGTGGGGTCTTCTGCTGTTGTAGCCCATCCGCCCGAAGGTTGTGCGTGTTGTGGCTTCACAAATGCTTTGCTGCATACCTCGTTTGTAACGAGTGGTTATTTGAGTCAAAGTTTCTCTTCTATCAGCTTGAATCAGTCGGCCCATTCTCCTCTGACCTCTAGCATCAACAAGGCATTTTCGCCCACAGGACTGCCGCATACTGGATGTCTTTCCCTTTTCACACCATTCTTTGTAAACCCTAGAAATGGTTATGCGTGAAAATCCCAGTAACTAGCAGATTGTGAAATACACGTATGATTGGCACCAACAACCATGCCACGCTCAAAATTGCTTAAACCACCTTTCTTTTTCATTCTAACAGTCATTTTGGAGTTCAGGAGATTGTCTTGACCAGGACCACACTCTAAATGCATTGAAGCAACTGCCATGTGATTAGTTAATTAGATAATTGGATTAATAAGAATTGTATCAAGTTTAATGAACAGGTGTTCCTAATAAGTGAGTGTATAACTTGACCTTAGGTGGAGATTCACCAGGCAGTAATTCTATGGCACAGTCATAGAGAGGATGTGGTGGAAGAGAAGTAGCACGGGACTTACTGCACAATTCCTTCAGTTTGAGGTACTCAATTGACACATTTAATAAATCCACTGCCTCCTCCTAAAACACAGAACCAGACACAGATGAACAAGCAGACACTAGACAGGACTCAACACTGATTACTCCATGTGGAAATGGAGTTCTGGCCTCAGTCAACTGGGGCTGTGTTGTGTTAACCAGGGATGACCAAGAACAACGGTTGCTAGTGGAGAGTCCATGAGCATGACAATGTTTCAGTGGATTGCCTGATGTGGTGAGTGTGATGGGTCCAGTGGTAAGCGAAATGTTGGGAATGTTCTTGACCATTAAGAGCCTTGACAAAAATCTTGTGAGTGAGGGATGTGATCGGAATCTGAAGTCTGCGAGCAAACTTAAGGTCCATGAAGTTACCTTCCGCTCCTGAGTCCCGTTAGGCTGGACAGTCGTGCACATGGGTTGCCCATCTTAATCTCACCGGGACGAGAGTGGATGATGAGGTCTTTTCGGTGGAGATTCCACCCGATGATAGCCTCATTGTTACTACCGGGCTTTACCTTTTACTGGGCAGGTGTGTGGGAAGTGGCCCTCTCCCCCACCGTAGAGGCAGAGTCTCTGGGATCTCCCTGGGATCTCTGGGAGCTCTACCCACCTGCATGGACTCGTGATCGGATCGAAGACGGGGCTGACCGTGTCCCCGCCACTGGTTCGTGGGCGCTCAGCGCCCCCAGGTGGTCTGTTAAGATGTGCACATCGTTCCATCCAGTTCAACCGAACGTCCACTATCACAGCCAGCTCGATCAGGCAATTCAAACTCGTGGGAAGCCCCAGAACGTACATCTCCTTTTGGACATGATCAGCCAGCCCATGCAGGAACATGTCCCACTAGATCTTGCGTGTTTGAGATACTCTCCTCCTGTGAATGCATTCGTGTGATACTGCGGGAGATGAACTCATCCAGGCTGATTGAACTTGCTGCATCCATAGTTGGTCAGATCGTTCTGTCACAAAACAACGGAGGATGCAAGATGCAAGTAAAAACAGGTTTAATGAGAATACAGCAGGGAAGTCCGGTCAGAAAACACACAAAACCCGGTAGCTGATGAGTGGCACAGAGACCTCGATGGGCAACACAGGGGTCGTAGATAAGTGAAAAGTGAATGAACCGCGGAGTACCAGAGGTGAAAATAATCCAGGCGGGAATGGCCATAGATATCTATATAAAGGCTAGATGTCTTAAGGCGGAGTTTCTATCGTCATCACCGGCGGCCATCTTGTCACAGGCAAGCTGATGTAAGATGAGTGGTCAGCACGAACACAAATACACTTATCTCGTTGAAATCTTGACGGATTTACAAACGGTTTGGTATCTTACAAACGTTATTAACGTGGCTATAACTACATCTCTGACGTTTATAACAAATCAAACCGTTTGAAAATCAGTAAAAATTGAGCAAGTTATGGTTATTTAAATAGTACATGTACCATTAACACAATGTTACGAGTGAGCGAGCTACCTGTGACAAGATGGCCGCCAGGTGCAGACGTCGACCTCCATTGGCCAGAAGCGTAGACGAGATATCTAGCCTTTATATAGATATCTATGGGAACGGCAAACTAGGAGGTAAATCCACAAGAAGATCACCAGGCAAACACAGGAACAGGACACGACACCGGCAGACTCCATAATGACCTGACAACACAAGACACCAGTCAATGAACATATAAAGGTGTGTTGAATGGGATCAGCTGGTGCTGATGATCAAGCGGTAATTAGAGAACACAACCACACACACGCACAATCACACGAGACACTGAACCATGACAGATTCACGACAGATGAAAATCGAAGTAGAGACAAAGGGATCAACAAAAAGAAACTGTAAGAGGAACAAATGCATTGCTGTTTCATACTTTGAAGGTCTTGTTTTTTTCTCTTTTATCATATTTTTTTCTCTATGACATCGTCTACCATACAAGCTCGTATATGGAGCTGTAATATAACATTCAGTGTGCGTTTCCAGTGTGAGCACATCCTCACATCTGTGCTGGCAGACACATCAGGGAGCACTGCATTATGGGTATTTATCCCACTCTTTATTCTTCCCTCAATGGAGGAGCGAATGCATTATTTACAGGAGCAGTTCAAGTATGTCACAGAAGCCTTCATGGATGCACATCTGGGGGGTGTTTTCTCACACATCTCACACACTCTGTCATTTACCAGCACTCTCAGGTTGCACATTATTGATGTATGGAATATAATTGCTGGCGCCGAAAAGGAGAGATCTATCTATCTATCTATCTATCTATCTATCTATCTATCTATCTATCTATCTATCTATCTATCTATCTATCTATCTATCTATCTATCTATCTATCTATCTATCTATCTATCTATCTATCTATCTATCTATCTATCTATCTATCTTCCATCCATCCATCCATCCATCCATCCATCCATCCATCCTCTTGCATAAGAAAAAATATATTTCATTTGCATGACTATGGCAAAAATATGCATATAAATAAAGGAAAAAAAATAAATGTCTGTGTGTGTATATATATACAGACATATTCCTTTTATCTAATTTTCGTTTTACTTGACAATTTTGTTAGAATCACCTCAAAACCCTTTCAATACTATTGAGACTTGTTCTGTTTTCTCCATCTGTTGTTCTCACACTATTTAAATGCTCGTGTTTTGCATATTTCTTTCAACCTTTCTCGATCTCTTCCTGCAGCACGCGTCCTCTTTGACTCCTGTAGTTTGTTTCTCTTCTTCAGACTTTCTCTCGTCACTTTTCTAAACCATTTGTGATTCTTCATGCTTGACTGTCAAACATCCCACAGTAAATCATTTGCTCTCCCCTTCCCAGTGTCTGAGCCAGGCTGTAATGGTGCAGGTTAGATAATGTAAAGCTGGAGACAGACTGGCAGACACATGCGTCACTCCATCAGCCTCATCAGCAAATCGCTGATTCATCCCACAGGAAGTGATGTGAGGACTGGCCACAACAGAGGAGCACGAGCAGGTAGGGGGCAGTAGGCACTTGCTTATTGTATTAATCCTAGGAAGGAATTGATGGGAGTCATATATGATTCATTATATATGGTTATATTTCATTAACATTGAAATGAACTGCACTGCTACTATTAACTAATGAACCGAAGTGAGCACTGCAGTTAGTTCACTCATTCAAACACAACAGAAACACTTTATCAGAGTTGTCAGTTAGTTCTTCATAATGAGTTTACGGTAACACTTTACAATAAGGTTAACTTATTAAACATTAGTTACTGTATTACCTAACATGAATATCTTTGAACATTTTCGTTCATCTTTGTTAACGTTAGTTAATAAAAATATAGCAGTTCTTTGTTTGTTCATGTAGTGCATTAAAGGGATACTCCACTTTTTTTTGGAAATAGGCTCATTTTACAACTCCTCCAGAGTTTAACAGTTGAGTTTTACCATTTTCGAATCTGATATTATCTTCCATAGTAGGAAAAAAATATACTATGGAAGTCAATGAGACCAGAAACTGTCTGGTTACCGATATTCTTCCAAATATCAGATAATCGGCTGAATGGATTCGAAAACGGTAAAAATCAACTGTTTAACTCTGGGGAAGTGGTAAAATTAACATATTTCCAAAAAAAGTGGAGTATCCCTTTAACTAATGTTAACAAGATTTTAATAAAGGATAAGTAAATGTTGAAATTAACATTAACAAATGCTGTATAAATGCAGTTCATTATTAGTTAATGTTGACTAATGACTAATGTAGTTAACTAATGTTAACTAATTAATCTGGTTACCGAGTTTATTCATAAGTCAGTTCAATATTGGAGCTTCATGATTATTATAATTATGTGAATTAGTTTTTTTTAAAACCATCTAGTCACAAGTACATGTTATTCATACAAAAATTTTACAGCGAATTTTTTTCATTTTTCATAATTAATTAATTGTTTGCATCAAGGGCCAGAATAGCCTGGCTAACGCCAGACCCGATTCGCATTGAGACTTGGGTCTGGGAACCACATGTTCATTTTCTCGTATGTGAGGCGTGGTTTACGAATGCCCAGCGCCGTTTTTTGGGTGCTAAGAATGTCTATCAAATGCGCCTGTACGTAGTTCATAGCCAATCGTTTCAATTAGAAAAACACAAGTATTAAGTACAGTTTACTGTAACATAGATGTTGAAGTTGTTATTTGCATTGGAAATTGTTTGCGCTTGTACTTATCAAGTTTAAAAATGTAAAAAAATAAATTTAATGACTAAAGTGTCAACAACTTTAATCGGGTGCGTGTGCACAGCTGAAAGTTATGCTACTAAAGCGGTAGCTGTATATTGATATTGAAAAGCAATACAACTTAGGTGCACTGTGACAACCACAGTAGTCTAAAAGCATAATGACAATATGATATTAATAAATACCACTTACCATTTATTTGGTAAATACCGCTTACCATTTTTACACTTACCACTTAACAGTTAAATGGACTTCGTCGACGACAATGTCTAGCAGGTTGGTACTATACGACTTCGTGGCTAACATGTCTTGCCACTTTGTGCTCATACAGGCCTCGGGACTGCCGACCAGAAGTTAGTATCAACAATTCTTTATCGCATTTTCTTTCTCGGGACACAGCTGAGCGGCAGATATTCCAAGGTTGACCGCCTCCTGTACCTGGTCTTCCATTAGGGCGATTAATGGCGAGACAACAATAACGACCAGGGTCTCGCGGAGTTTAACTCCAAAAGCTGCACTTTTTTCAAAATAAACTTGCATTCTAAATATCTAAGGCTGTATCAATAGGTAGCTTCGTGTCTGCTGCCATGTTGAATCTATAGATATAAACAAACTGCTTCGGTGTGTCGCATAGATGTCGTCATTGTCTTGCTGCTCCCTCCCCGTTCTGTGATTGGTTCCCTAAATGAGGCGAAAATCTGGACCATGGTATCCAGACTGCGTTTCAGCGTGAATAAAATCATGCTGCGGGAAGGCAGCAAGGGGAAACCCAGACTACCCAGATAGCAAACTGACATTGAATCAACATGGAAACATGACATCGAAACAACGTTGATCTGACATTGTTTTGCTCATCGAATTTACGTTGAGCCAACGTCAGACGCGTCATTCTTTCAAAACTAACGGAAAATCAACTTGAAATCAACGTTGTTTCAACGTTATGAAAGCAAACCAATTTTCGTATTTCATTTAGCTTTGAAGAATGCCGCGTCTGACGTTGGTTCAACGTTAATTCGATGAGCAAAATCAACGTTGTTTCGATGTCATGAGAGACGCCGTTTCCACGTTGATTCAATGTCAGTTTGCTGTCTGGGTAGGGCCAGAAAAGAACTCAGCCGGATCATTTCCATAATGACCAACACAATCGACTAAGAGCGTCTGGTTTAAGACTTTTTTGGCCATTAAATAATGGCACAAATACAGTAAACTGGCAAGCCCAAACCTTAGCAAATCACCTTGCATGACTCATTTAGATCTCCTCCCATAAATATTGCATCTGAAAGGGAAACTCCAACAAATGCAAATGCAATAAGATCAGCTATGCATGTCTTTCCAGCGCTAATGTGTATTTAGTAAATCCTGACAGTAGTTTTTAACAGCAAAAGAGAGTTTGTGCTGCATGGCTCAAGCTGAAATCAAGTTGAAGTTATTTTCCTATGTATTCATGTGAATCTGCTTTATAAATAAATATGACTTGGCTTGATTTAAGAGAAACGTTCGTCAGTAGCATCAGACAAGATGCTGCACGTCTGCACTAAAAGTGTACCGTGGTAAACTTGCGAGGGTTTCCCCGGCTCA
The DNA here is from genome assembly GCA_038021265.1 of Cyprinella venusta. Taxonomy (NCBI): domain Eukaryota; kingdom Metazoa; phylum Chordata; class Actinopteri; order Cypriniformes; family Leuciscidae; genus Cyprinella; species Cyprinella venusta. The sequence continues at coordinate 31,969,868 of CM075875.1, read as the reverse complement.
GGCTTTGATTAGCAGGACTGACAACCTTATTATGCACCGTACTTGTTATTGATATTACTCTGGGCTCCGTTTCCATGACTACCGCACAAGAGACATTTAATTTTCTCTCCTCCATCATCATTATCTATGAGACCATCTGTTGTGCAAAATGAATTCAGCCTCATTTGCATGACTGATAAGCGCATTCTTTATCTATTTAACAGAAGGTCATATGCCACGGGTTTGGAGGCAGCAAAGGAGAGAGACAGAGAGGTTGTGTACGCGTGTTTGTTTAGGGGGCTGGACGAGTAGGTGTGTGAAACATTATTAGCACAGATGTTTATTTTGGTGAGTTCACACTCACAGTATGTCGCTGTGCTTTGGAACAGTCTGTGTGCTTTATTATACCTATCTAACACCGTTAGCAAGACGGCTAAACGGGGGCCTTCGTCCCACTTAAAATATGTTGTAAAAACATTAAGAAAACATTATTTCTGAATGTTCGTCACAGATATTTAGTAGTTTATCAAAGTTTCGTTTTCATAGACTTTGTATATCATTTTTTTTTCCTGGTTTCCTTTGATTTTCCCGCCACTCCTTTGTTACCAAACTGATATGATTCGTTCTTTTAGTTCGGCTGTGTATCACTAGGTTTGCACCACTACTAAAGTTCCTGTGGTTTCTCAGTTCATTATCAGTTGTTGTTTGTGTTGGACACACTGTTATTCTGTGTGGATTACACCATTAAAGGGATACTTCACCTCTGGAAAGTTGAATGTGTATTTAACATGGGTCATTTATGTAGAAGAAATGTAATTATTTTTGAATTTGGAGCTTTCTAGACTGAGAAAAGCCAGAAAATGTATTTTTGGCTTATGAAAGACAACAACTCCCAGAATGCACTTGCCTTGCTGCCCTAGGAGGCCACGCCTACCGGTAACAGAGCGCGGTAGTTAAACAACAAGTCCAGGCTACTAGTGAGTCTCCGTGATGAGTCTGCCCGAAAATGTTTCGAGATCACCAAAAATGTCCAGGATTCGGCTTTTGCGTTCTACAGTCACCATTCATCATGTTTAATAATAATAAATAATAATTCTTTTAAATAATAAAAGTTTACTGTGGCGAGCGGGACGAGTGAGGGCCGCGGGAGAACGGCTCGAGTCATGTTTACTGTGGCGAGCGGGACGAGTGAGGGCCGCGGGAGAACGGCGCGAGTCATGTTTACTGTGGCGAGCGGGACGAGTGAGGGCCGCGGGAGAACGGCGCGAGTCATGTTTACTGTGGCGAGCGGGACGAGTGAGGGCCGCGGGAGAATGGCGCGAGTCATGTTTACTGTGGCGAGCGGGACGAGTGAGGGCCGCGGGAGAACGGCGCGAGTCATGTTTACTGTGGCGCGCGGAACGAGTGAGGGCCGCGGGAGAACGGCGCGAGTCATGTTTACTGTGGCGAGCGGGACGAGTGAGGGCCACGGGAGAACGGTGCGAGTCATGTTTACTGTGGCGAGCGGGACGAGTGAGGGCCGCGGGAGAACGACGCGAGTCATGTTTACTGTGGCGAGCGGGACGAGTGAGGGCCGCGGGAGAACGGTGCGAGTCATGTTTACTGCGGTGAGCAGGATGAGTGAGGGCCGCGGTCAAATGTCTTTAGTCATGTTTACAGAGGCGAGCAGGACGAGTGAGGGCCGCGGGAGAACGACGCGAGTCATGTTTACTGTGGCGAGGGGGACGAGTGAGGGCCGCGGGAGAACGACGCGAGTCATGTTTACTGTGGCGAGCGGGACGAGTGAGGGCCGCGGGAGAACGGCGCGAGTCATGTTTACTGTGGCGAGCGGGACGAGTGAGGGCCGCGGGAGAACGGCGCGAGGCCGGTGGCGTGATTAGCGATGAGCGACACCTGTGAGACGCACTGGTCCTGTATGTCTCATGGAGGGAAGGGAATTTAGCAATGTTAAAACGCACATCAACCGATCACTTGTTTAGCGTTCATGTAAAGACTACATTCAGATTCACCAATCGCAATGAATTCAGTTAGATTGAAACAAAAGCTGTGCATGTAAACAATGAATGGCGACTGCAGAAAGTAAAAGCTGAATCCCGGACATCGACGGCCGGACATGTCCATGAAAAAGAGGATGGTAACCCCTTTTACTACTTCTACACAGAATAAGAGTCTGCTAGTTTAGTTTCCAAAACAAGATGGCTGACACAATGCGTTCATTCTGTGAGTGAGATCCCCCTCTATGGGCGGGTTGAGGACATGCGGGACAGACCTACTACTGACTGTAGTCTTTAGCCTCTGGACAAAAAAATCATCCGATGACGGAAAATGACCATTTTTGCGTCATCGTCAGATTTTTTCCAGACAAAAAATACTTAAATCTCGTCTCAGGAGAGGGTGGAATGCATGGTAATATGAGAGTGGAAAGCATGGTAATTCAAAAATACTACAGGTTTTCTACTAATACAAAGCTTAATGCTAAACCCTGAAGTATTCATTTAATGACTTAGTCATGGACCCCATTGACTTGAATATATATATATAAAGTACTGAGGAGTACTGTATATATATATATATATATATATATATATATATATATATATATATATATATATATATATATATATATAAAGACCAGACTTAATGTTTCTCAAATAATGTTTGTTCGTAACATTGAGAAAACCTTGCCAAACCTTGAAAACACCCAAAGAAAAACACAAGAAAAACACTTGGAGATTCTTGTTTCAGAAACCTGGTGCATGCATGAAACTCTTAGTTGGTATAAAATGCTTGCATGAAAAGCATGTATGAACTTAATTTTTTATTATTATTCATTCAATCCCAAAATAGAATGCTGAAGAAAACGTTTGCATGCTTGCTTGTAATGCAAAAGTCGAAACACGGGAATTATTCTGGGTTTCTGATTGCCAGTCTTGAAATTAATTGCTTGTTATTTCAATACTTTGCATTCCCCAGTTACTGTGAGCATGAAATCATTTAATCATCTTTGCTATGGTAAATTTACGTTCTGAATCCGGTAATGTCTGATTCACTAATCTTTGGCAGGCGTATTTGATTTCAGCTGTAAGTGGTACGAATGTCATGTGAACTAAATGTCTATTTTTGCTCGCTGCCTGTTGTGTGGCGGGCTATAAAACCTGACCTAGTTCCTAAAATATTAGCTGTACAGCCCCCCTCATTTCAAAGCCAGAATTCCCCACTCCTTCAAAACACAAACCTATTTACAGTCATCTCCTCTATTTCTCACAATCTCCAACTTCCAGCTGTGCTTCAGCTATTCTTCAGCGTAATATTGGTGATAACCCGTAAGAACATGGGCTGATGTTCCTTTACCCAGGGCTCCTGGTCTGGGGTGTAGTTTCCACAAACCTCTGCATGCCGATGCATTGCAAAATAAATCTGAGAAGAATTAAAGTGACAATTTTTTAACCACTAAACAATAAAATTAAAATAAATTTTACATTTTATTTTTGGCAAAATGCAGATATGCATGTGTATAGTCAGTGTAATAACTTAAATTCGGTGAGAGAACATGTGGAAATAAATATGCCTCTAGAAAATAGGAAAATGTTTATTGTCAGTGTTTAACTCTAGTGTTGCTACTAGTATCAAAGATATTACTGTACTTAAATTACAATTTCCAGTAGAGGTGCTGGCACTGCTATTTATTAAATCATGTAGCAGAGCTATGTTGAATGTAATGCTATATATATATATATATATATATATATATATATATATATATATGGGTTGGACCCACTCAGGGGTGGTAAAAGTGCTCAAAAGTTATACTTGAGTAAAAGTATAAATGCCTAAAAAAAAAAAAGTATAAAAAAGTATGCCGTTGGAAGCGGCATAGTCCGTTACCGCTGTCTCGGCTTTAGAGTGAACGTTGTCCAATTGTAACGCTTGGCGTAAAGTCAAATTTGTAGTTTTCTCATGTCTCATTCAAACTACAGAAACGCGACCCGATCTGGCAAACTGATGTAACCTGCCTAAAAAGGGTTAACCAATAAATTGGATTTAATTATTATCATTATTTACCCATCATAAGTCACGTTATGAGAAATGGGGCTTTTATTTTGAAAAATACATTTAATTTGCGGGAAACCGGAAGTAGCGCGCTAAAATACGTCCGTTGAATAAAATCAGATGGAACGCTGCTTCGGGTTCTCCCACGGGTTGGAAAGAAAAACTGATAAAAAAAGGTATGAAAACCCCTCTGTTTTGATGACGGTTAAATATGATTTAGTTCGTTTTGTAAACGAGTGTATACTTTGTTTTAGAAGTTGGAGAGCCATTCAGAAAATCGTTCTTATCTGTCCTGGTTTCTCATCTTGAAAATCCCACTATTGGTAAGCTAATGTGTTTAATGATTCTGTATGGAAAAACCACGAGGTGGCTATGCTAGCTCCTCCAAGGAGAGATTATTCAAATATTTTCTGTTGAATTGAAGGGATACAACCTGATAACACACAATTATTTCATAATTTAAGGAGAAATGTAAACTAGTTGATGTCCATTACAAAAAATATGCTTTTGAAACATTTAACTAAAGGTTAAGTTACATACAGGAAAAAAAAAAACATTTAAATGTCATTAAAGTGGTAAAAAGCAAATACTGTGATTTAGATAAATGGGTTTCAATTTTAAAAAAAAACCTGAATTTCAATACTTTGATTCAAAATCTATAAAATCCTACGTAAAAAGGGATTAACAGCAGAGAGAACATGTTCATTGGTTTCTTTCATTTCATTGTAAGGACATAAGGTAGGTTATTCATGTGAACTATGTTATGTATATTCTGACTATAATAGTTACAATTGGTTATTCATGTTGTAAAAACATTACAACGAATTATGTTATATCTTTGAACAGTTGTACAACAACAACTATTTTGGACTGAACCTGTTCTTTACTCAGGTCAGGTCTTTTTATGAGGCGTTTTGTTGATTATTCCTTTCGACTACATACCCTTGACTTTGACTATTCCCCATTGACTAACTGATTCGAACTCTGGATTGAACTCTGAAATTCAAAAGGACGACTTCCAAGGAACATGTTCAAAAAGGACATTTTATTTAATTTTTTTTCTGGATTTATTTTGCGCCCATAGCTAGTGCGCACATAATTTTTGTGAAGTGTTGAAATATTTTGTTGAACTAAAAGTTAACACATTTCAAAACGTTACCCTGGTGTGTTGCTTGGTTATTACTGTACTTATCAGCTCCTATGAACCTAGGGTGTACATACTCTGAAGTGGGTTAAACTTACACTTATATAATGTGGTTCTAGCAGATATAGGACCAAAGTGCCTTTCACCCTTTTACGACTTGATGAACGATTTTGGAAACATTATTTTAAAGTAAAAAATCTTCTTTTGTGCTGCTTTAACGTTAACTCACCTCAATGTGTTTTCTCTGATTTGAGGGTGAGGTTTTGAATGCTGAAATTTCATTCACCCGTGGCAGGCAAATACGACATTTCAGCCGATATAAATCTCCCTTGACTTCAGTGAATTCGAACATATCATTGATATATGGCCATGGGTGATCCCTGTCAGAAATCTTGGGAACATTGCTGGCAGCGTTTCTGCGGTCAATGGCGAACTGACTGCTGTGTGAGCGTATGCTGGCAAAGAGCTTGCGCGTTCTTTTTTTTCAAAAGAAAAACAAGTTTTTCGTTGGTTTGGAAAGCCAGTGTAATAAATACTTGGAGCGGGCATGGGGAAATGTATCGGAGTAAAAAGTAAACTTTGTCTTTAAAATTGTAGTGGCGTAAAAGTGAAAGTAGATGCAAATAAAACATACTCAACCCCTGAAAAAACGACTTAAGTAAAGTAACAAAGTATTTTTACTTTGTTACTTCCCACCACCCGCTTTGCCTTCAACGCTTCAGCCTTCAGAACTGTCTTAATTCTTCATAGCATAGATACAGCAAGGTGCTGGAAACATTCCTCAGAGATTTTGATCCATATTGACATGGAAGCATCACACAGTCGCTGCAGATTTGTCAGCTGAACATTCATGATGCGAATCTCCAATTCCACCACATTTTGAGTAATGGTGCATTATCCTGCTGGAAGTACCCATCAAAAGATGGTACATTGTGGTCATGAAGTGATGGAGATGGTCAGCAACAATACACAGGTAGGCTGTGGCGTTTCAATGATGCTCAGTACTAAGTGATCCAAAACGTGCCAAGAAAATATCCAACACACCATTAAATGTCAACACCAGCAGCGTGAACCGTTGATACAAGGCAAGAATGGATCCATGCTTTCATGTTGTTTACGCCAAATTCTGACCCTACCATCTGAATGTCGCGGCAGAAATCAAGACTCAAGTTACTGTTGCCTTTCCGAACTGGTTCCTCGAACCAGTCTGGCCATTCTCCTTGGCTTTATAGCCCACAACTTTTGAACAGTAGTATAATTTATTAAATGCAGAACTGTTAAAAAAATAATCAAATGTATTACTTTGTATTGTGGGTCCCCGTCAGGCTCCACCATGGCTCCTCGCCCCATCGGCTCCTCCGTGGTGTTCCTCTTTTGCCGACTCCAGTTCTCTGTCCATTACCAGCGCCTCTCCTTCTTCCAAGACTTCTGCCTTTTGACAGTTATGTATGTCATTAGGACACGCCATGTGGGAGGAGGAGTACTGTCAAACTTGTTTCATTACAGTTCTACCTTAAAGGGGTCATGAACTGGCTTTTTAAATTTTATTCTATTGTTTTCTGAGGTGAACTTATGACTTTCACTTGGTTTTTGCATTCAAAAACATCAAAATGAATAAGTTATAGGCTATTTTCTACCCTAGTTTTGAGCCCAGCTCAGAAACGCTGGGTTTTTATGGGCGTCTCGCACTGAAGACTTGGAAGTAAACGCCCTCTGCTGTGAGTGGATAACAATTTTGCATATTATAACGAGTTTCAACTCACCCGTCGATGCACTTGGGGGAAATTCTTTTGAAAACGTCCAATGTTGTAAAATGGCAACCGGAATGATTCGCCCATACATGTTCGACCCAGAGTCCGTGTGTTGCACCATTCCTGTCAGATCCAATCAGTGTTAATTTTGGCACCCATTTTTGATTTAGTCTTAGTCTTCATCTTCAGACGAAAATGTTTATTGGTCTTATTTACATTTCAGTCATTTTGTCTTTCATAGTTTTAGTCTAGTTTTAGTTGACGAAAAGTCATTGCAATTTTTGTCAACTTTTAGTCATTACATTTAGTCAAACTGCAGTTACCGAGATTAATTTTGGTAGTGATTTATATGTAGTCTTTACTATTTAGGGAAAAAAAAGGTAATTTATTTTTTTTCTCTCTAGGCCAATTTAATTAAGCTTATGAGAAATTGAAACGTTTTGTTGACATTGCACTCATTAGCAGTAGAACTTGTGCAATTCTACATATCCATTTTCCTTAGTTCAGTGGTTCTCCAATTTTTCTCCAGTCACACCTTTCCATTAAGAGACAATATTTGCCCTTTTAATCGATTTTTTCCTGTTTTTTTTACCTTTATAAATATCTTTATAAAATAAATAATGCTTTAAGTGAGTCACCGAGTCATTCATTCATTCACTAACAAGCAATGCTGTCCTTATGAACGGATCATTCAATCTCACGCTTCGTTCAAAGCCACAGATTCGTTCACAAATGTAGAACATCACTTGTTCGTGCCCTTTTGTTTGTTGAACTGATATATAAAATCAATCAATTTCAATGTATAAAATCGATATTCAGAACACATTGCATTCTTGCTCATATAATATGATCAACATGAATGACGCTTTAAGTTGAAAATTTCAAATGAAGATCGCTGAACTAAAGTTTAGCTTGTCTGTGTTTTCTGATCATCCACACACTTCTTCCGCAGTCTAGAGAGAGTGTGCGCATTGCAATGCGCGTGGTTGCCAGATACTATTGAAAATACCACCTAAAATCGTGTTTTTTTTTAACAGAAATCTCTGACTGGGGATTTATAGTTTTGAAATCTGGCATAAGCATGAACGCTCGTAAAAACAGTCAAACTGTTGTTTTTCCTTTATTTGATAAAAAAACAAATGGTTTTAATTTTTTAAACACATTTCAGTCTCGTCTTTTTTCGTCAACGATATTGCATGTGTTGATATAGTCACATTGATTGTTTAATGACGTGGGTTTCGTCTCTCATCGTCTTGTCTTAGTCAGGGAAAAAAAGGTCGTCAACGAACATTTTTCATCATAGTTTTCGTTAACAAAATTAACACTGGATCCAATATAGACGGCACAGCGGAATCCAGAGGAAGCTCATAGAGCCACTGTATTCTTCCACAACCAGGTGCTGCAAAATATTTTTTTGGTGCTATAAAATATACCAATACAACTAAATAAAACATATCCAGTTAACTAGTCTAGCAAAGCATTCATTTGTTAAATAAGAGGAGAAATAGCACGCTGAAATGTGTTGATTTTTTAAATCAAGCGATCAAAGTACTCGTTGACTCAGTGCTGATAAAGTGTTCTCTTGTGGCTCGCGCTTCCACCAGGAACTTCTTCACACGCACACGAGCTTGATCAGTTGCGGAGAAATCTCTATTCGTACCGGTGAAACCACAAAGTAAAATGCATTCAAACATTTTGTCATGTCCCTGCTTGACAACAACTGATAAACATAATCGGTTTTAATGAGGTGGAAAAAGTAACTATGCGAGTGTGGATTAGAACTCTGAATCTCTTGCACGTTGGTCTAATGTTCTACCACTAGACCATTACATTTCTATCATTACAGCACATACAGGCGAATTTGGGGGAATGAAAGGTCTCGAGGTGCATTTTTGTTGAACTTATTTTAACTGGAGTGCCGCGTTTTGAGAATGAGGTTTCGTTCGCGAGACGCGAGCGCAACAGTTGCGTGCGCGTTCACAGTGAAAATCATTGGAACAGTAGCAGAGGGTAATGGAAAAACTCGTTCTTTGTGAACAGCCCTTAAAGGAGAACTCCGGCGAACAATAAACCTTTGTTCTAATAAAACATCGGAACCTCGTCAATCGTTCCCTGAGGATTGTTTTCATGATAATCGAATGTAAAGAGTTTTATCTCTAAAAACTGTTTAGCGTATAATGCTAGTACTGGGGGCACTGACCAACTTAAACGAAATCGCTAGTTTATACCACTAACAAGACTCAAAATAGCCCCACACTAACGCAGTAACATAACAAGGCTCCATACATGCAAAACGAAGCATTGACAACTTTGTAAGTGTACAGACCGTTTAATAAGAACATAAGTTATGAAGACCGTTTACTTCGTGTATACATTCAGAAGCCATCTTAGGAAATAGTCTCGATAAGTCGATCCCCGAACGTCGTGATGAGTGAGCTGAACTGTATGAAGTTCAACGAACTTCTGAACTGTATGAACGACGTTCGGGGATCGACTTATCGAGACTATTTCCTAAGATGGCTTCTGAATGTCTACACGAAGTAAACAGTCTTTATAACTTATGTTCTTAATAAACGGTCTGTACACTTACAAAGTTGTCAATGCTTCGTTTTGCATGTATGGAGCCTTGTTATGTTACTGCGTTAATGCGGGGCTATTTTGAGCCTTGTTAGTGGTATAAACTAGCGATTTCATTTTAGTTGGTCAATGCCCCCAGTGCTAGCATTATACGCTAAACAGTTTTTAGAGATAAAACTCTTTACATTCGATTATCATGGAAACAATCCTCAGAGAAAGATTAACGAGGTACCGATGTTTTATTAGACCAAAGGTTCATTGTTCGCCGGAGTTCTCCTTTAATGCCAAAGAATGCTTTAATCAAGACATCTATATTTAGTTTTATCACATGCATAAAATGAGTGTCTAATCAATTTTGAGATGCTGGACCTCAACCAGTGTCATGTCACTCACTCCATGCGAGATCGACTTTTGCCTTGATAGGCAGTCTATATTAATTTCTATACAACTATATTCGACAACATATAGATATGAAATAATCGTTAGAGTCGTTTTATAAAGGTAGAAGGTGTTCTTAAAAAACATGCTGAAAAACAAAAAGTTATTTAAAGTCACGAGATATTAAATTCCAATGTAGTGAAACAGCTGTCGCCAGGGGGTGCTGCAGCACCCTCAGCACCCCTAGTTCCCATGGCCATGCTCCAAACTGAATGTCAGAATGGGAAAGAAAGGGGATTTAAGCAATTTTGAGCGTGGCATGGTTGTTGGTGCCAGAGTATTTCACAATCTGCTCAGTTACTGAGATTTTCACACACAACCATTTCAAGGGTTTACAAAGAATGGTGTGAAAAGGGAAAAACATCCAGTATGCGGCAGTCCTGTGGGCGAAAATGCCTTGTTGACGCTAGAGGTCAGAGGAGAATGGGCTGGATTCTCCTCTCGATTTCTGTTGAGACATTCAGATGGTAGAGTCAGAATTTGGTGTAAACAGAATGAGAACATGGATCCATCATGCTTTGTTACCACTGTGCAGGCTGGTGGTGGTGGTGTAATGGTGTGGGGGATGTTTGCTTGGCACACTTTAGGCCCATAAGTGACAATTGGGCATCGTTTAAATGCCACAGCCTACCTGAGCATTGTTTCTGACCATGTCCATCCCTTTATGGCCACCATGGACCCATCCTCTGATGGCTACTTCCAGCAGGATAATACACCATGTCACAAAGCTCGAATTATTTCAAATTGGTTTCTTGAACATGTCAATGAGTTCACTGTACTAAAACGGCCCCCACAGTCACCAGATCTCAACCCAATAGAGCATCTTTGGGGAGCTTGTGCCCTGGATGTGCATCCCACAAATCTCCATCAACTGCAAGATGCTATCCTATCAATATGGGCCAACATGTCTAAAGAATGCTTTCAGCACCTTGTTGAATCAATGCCAAATAGAATTAAGGCAGTTCTGAAGGTGAAAGGGGGTCAAACACAGGATTAGTATGGTGTTCATAATCCTGTAGGTGAGTGTGTGTGTGTATATACACTCACCGGCCACTTTATTAGGTACCCCATGCTAGTAACGGGTTGGACCCCCTTTTGCCTTCAGAACTGCCTCAATTCTTCGTGGCATAGATTCAACAAGGTGCTGGAAGCATTCCTCAGGGAGTTTGGTCCATATTGACATGATGGCATCACACAGTTGCCGCAGATTTGTCGGCTGCACATCCATGATGCGAATCTCCCGTTCCACCACATCCCAAAGATGCTCTATTGGATTGAGATCTGGTGACTGTGGAGGCCATTTGAGTACAGCGAACTCATTGTCATGTTCAAGAAACCAGTCTGAGATGATTCCAGCTTTATGACATGGCGCATTATCCTGCTGAAAGTAGCCATCAGAAGTTGGGTACATTGTAGTCATAAAGGGATGGACATGGTCAGCAACAATACTCAGGTAGGCTGTGGCGTTGCAACGATGCTCAATTGGTACCAAGGGGCCCAAAGAGTGCCAAGAAAATATTCCCCACACCATGACACCACCACCACCAGCCTGAACCGTTGATACAAGGCAGGATAGATCCATGCTTTCATGTTGTAGACGCCAAATTCTGACCCTACCATCCGAATGTCGCAGCAGAAATCGAGACTCATCAGACCAGGCAACGTTTTTCCAATCTTCTATTGTCCAATTTCGATGAGCTTGTGCAAATTGTAGCCTCAGTTTCCTGTTCTTAGCTGAAAGGAGTGGCACCCGGTGTGGTCTTCTGCTGCTGTAGCCCATCTGCCTCAAAGTTCGACGTTCTGTGCGTTCAGAGATGCTCTTCTGCCCACCTTGGTTGTAACGGGTGGTTATTTGAGTCACTGTTGCCCTTCTATCAGCTCGAACCAGTCTGGCCATTCTCCTCTGACATCAACAAGGCATTTCCGCCCACAGAACTGCCGCTCACTGGATGTTTTTTCTTTTTCGGACCATTCTCTGTAAACCCTAGAGATGGTTGTGCGTGAAAATCCCAGTAGATTAGCAGTTTCTGAAATACTCAGACCAGCCCTTCTGGCACCAACAATCATGCCACGTTCAAAGTCACTCAAATCACCTTTCTTCCCCATACTGATGCTCGGTTTGAACTGCAGGAGATTGTCTTGACCATGTCTACATGCCTAAATGCACTGAGTTGCCGCCATGTGATTGGCTGCTTAGAAATTAAGTGTTAACGAGCAGTTGGACAGGTGTACCTAATAAAGTGGCCGGTGAGTGTATATTATATATATATATATATATATATATATATATATATATATATATATATATATATATATATATATATATATATATATTATACAATATTTATATTCTTTCCATAATGAAATCTTTAGAATTAGCTGCAAGGCGTAATGGGCTCTATGCATGGCGGTATTTCCGGTGAAGGTGTAAGGATGCGCAATAACACAATCTGCCGATCGTAGAGTCCAATGCAATACAGAGAATTTATACTGAATTTTATACTCCATGGTTATACTAAAGAAACGTTAGTTACAAAAACAGACAAAACTGACACCCCTCGTTGTGTTTATGCTTCTTTTAAAAATTATATTAAATAAACATAACTATATATAAAATTACATCTAAACGTATGAAAGTTTTGTTTCAAAGACAGGAGGACAGTAAATTTTGAAGACTCTGCCAAAATCCCATTTTCCTCGGTTTTCCTCCGCTTTAATCTCCCCAATCGGAAACTGAACAGCATCCTTGCGTCAAATGCGCCCATTTCCATTGAACTGGTTTTGGGGGGAAAAAAAGCATGCGTCACAATCCCATTTTTAGCTTAGAAATATGCATTGATATATACTGAATCCATTCTCAAAACCTCTAAATCTGATGTTTAGAAAAAAAAGAGCATGCTCACATACCGTTGTGAATGCGTTCTTGTGTCAGTGAGACACAGGGAATGTTTGACGTCTTCTGACTGATGAGTAGAGCTCATGTACACGCATTTCACAGTTTCCACACAACTTACTGTCAGGAAGATGAACAGCTCAGTGATCATCCACGCACAATCACTCCATCTCACGCAAAACCAAGCACTTTATCTTTAATCACTTCCCTGTCAATTTATGTCATGTGTTCACAGATATCATATTTTCTAATCCCACTTAATCATTTTTCTTTTCAGCATCAGTAGATTAAGGATAAATAAACTGCATTGTCAGAAGCAAAAATAAATTCTTAAATTGAATAAAGGCATTTAAAGTATTAATAATTGAAACTCATAATCACTTAAAATAAATGACAAAAAAATCTGAGAAAAACTGAAAAAAATTAAACATGCAAAAGCTAAAATTTGGAACATTATGGCTTAAGTTTATTAGCACCACTCACATGCAGAAACATACATGCAAGCACTGATTTCAAGGGAAGCAAACGGGTAGCTAAGCTAAAAAAAATTTATATTGTATATACAAAGCACGGTGAATATCAGGTAAAAATAGTTGACTATTCAATAAAAGGTCAAGAACAAATAATTTGGAATACTGTTCAAAGGTGTTTAATGGTTTTGAAAGAAGGCTGCATTTATTTAGCCAAATATAGTACAATTATGATGAATTCAAATAGCTGTTTTTATGTGAATATATTTAAAAAAAAAAAAATTTTTCCATGATCAAAGCCAAATTCTCAGCATCTCCAGTCTTCAGTGTCACATGATCCTTCAGAAATTATTATAATATGCTCATCTGATGCTCAGCAAAACATTTATGATTATTACCAATGTTGAAAATAGTTGTGCTGCTTCATATTTTTGTGGAAACGGTCATACATTTTTTTCTGGAATATTTGATGAATAGAAAGTTCAAATATAAATTGTTTGAAACATTACAAATGCCACTTTTGATCAATTTAATACATCCTGGCTGAATAATAAAAGCATTGATTCCTTTAAAAAGATCTTTTTGAGCCTGAACTTTTGAACGATATGGAGAGTTTGTAATTGTCAATTCTCTTACACTAGCCTATCCACCATCTTGTTTTTTTTTTTTTTTCTATTTTTGTTTTGTTTTTTGTTTCATAGAATACATGCAAGCCTTAGAATTTGGCCAAAAGCGATAAATGAGAAAGGTTTTTATTAGTTATGAAGGAAATTGCAGAAATACCATTAGAATTCAAATCTACTTAGAAAATATTCCAATATTTGTGTAATAATATTAATAGCATAGTCTTTAGTTTACATGTAGCAGACAATTTCTGGAAATCAGATTTGTGTATCACTAAAACATATAATTTCATTTTTAACCAAAAGCAAAATTCTAATATTTGCAAACAAAGTTGTCTTGATGCTGTCATGAAGTAAGAGCTACTGTGCAATTCTTTCCTGTAGTAAACCACAGTAAAATTAAATTAGCAGCATCCCAGCTAACAGGGAGCGACGTTCCAACACAGTCTCATGAAAGTGCGTATCTATACCACGAATGTCATTTCTCGTGGCATTTACACACCAAAAATGTTTTTTTGCGTGCATATGATATGCACTGAAAACCCCCTGGGGTAGGTTTAGGGGGAAGGGGGGTGGGGAGTTCGTACTTATTACACGCCAAAAAGTGCGTATCATATTGACGCGAAAAACGTGTACCATATACACGCAAAAACTAGTTTTGGCATATAAATGGCACGAGAAATGACATTCGTGCTATGGATATGAACTTTCACGAGATCAGGTTCGACGTTCTGCCAAGGTTCTCTCGAAGAAAGTTATTAACAAACGTTCTTCCAAACATCTAAAAGATATCTGGCTTTAAACGTTAGCACAAAAGCATTCAAGTAATCGAGTTTATCTGGACGCTTGTCTAACGTTTTTAAAAACCTTTTGTTTCAAAACATTCAGAGAACGTTCAAAAATCTCGCAACTTTTGCAAAATCACAAAATGGAACACTCCGGCTAACGTTTGCATAAATAACTTTATAATTTTTTTTTTTGTTTTTGTGAATGACCAGAGAACATTCAGAAATACTATTTCATTACTAAATGGGAACGTTGTCATAACATTTTTAGAGCATATTTTTGTTAGCTGGGATATCACTCCACGCCCGACACATGAACGCGTGTGCGTGGAGCGGATGCATGGATCGTATGGCTTTTGTCTGGGAGGAGACAGATATATCTGCTGGAGCAGGGGAAGTTGGCTGGCGGTGTGATTTGGCTGCTTCTTAAGCCAGTTATCTCGGCGCTCCACACTGCTGGTGCTCTGCCAGCGCTCACAGTCCTGAGTGAGGAGGACATTAATGAGTCGTGGAGGGCTGGGACGGGCTACACCGCGGCACTCTCTCTTCTGCGGGAAAATGATGCGTGTTTGAGATTCCCTGATACTAGCTAACACAGCTAACAAAAATTGGTTTTAAGAACCTCCTGCCAATGTTCTTATTAAGTTATATTAAATGAATATTTGTATTTTTTAAGATTCATTCAGTCATTAATTACTCACCCTCATGTCGTTTTCAAACCCATAAGACTTTCGTTCATCTTCGAAACAAAGATTCATAAAGATCAATATAATTGAGTGGTTTACTTAACATTTTCTGAAGAGACTCGATCGCTTTAGCCTATATGATGAATAAATTGAATAGGCTTTTATTCACATTTAAACATTCATCAACTCACACATCAGTTGGTAAACAGAAGTTCAAATTCACTTGCTGTGTGAGAACCAATGAGGTTCATTCTCGTGTTACGCATCATGTTTGAGCTTCAGAAAGAGGTTTGTTCTTACGTTCTCAAGCAAGTTTGGTTCAGCTTCTTTTTATGTCCGTTGATAAATGTTTATATGTTAAAGCAGCATATGTTTTGTACAGTTAAAAATAACTGGAAGTGACACCAGAAGCCAGGCACATCAAAAACCCCCTATAGTCAATAATTGTATCCCTTAAAACTCATCTTTGATCACCAAAAGAATTTTGATTGAAAAAAAAAAATCTTTGTGCCTTAAAATATCTTGAATGTAACTCGACACTTGCCTCAATTTGTATTCTCGGTTCTATGAATATGCAAATGAGCCCCGCCTCCATTCACTCACTCAGCTCAGAGATCCACTGGTTGACGATCACACGTTGATCTGGGGTGCGTTTCCCGAAAGCATCGTTAGCCAACTATGGTTGCAAGTTCCGTCGTTATCAGCATAGTTCAACGAGTCGGTGATTCCCACGGATCGTTCCAACGAACATTCGCAAACAGCATCGCGAAGTTGTGTGGTTTGAACGACAGCTCTCCACCTGTGGTTAGAGGCATCGTTTCTATATTGCAACACATTTGGACGTAATAAATCCTTATTGTGAGCAAAATAAGCAAGCTGACATTCAGTACAACCGGTGCCTTTTATTTAGAATACATACAAATGGAATTTACGTCTTTTAGTTTTTCAAAAGATTTAAAGTAACGTGTTTGAAGAGTGCGCATGTGCGAACGTGCTCTACTATGTAAGAACGTGCCAAATATTGAGTCTGGTAATAAAGCAAAATAACTGAGATCAATTTGAAATAGTCCTCAGATTAAATGTTTGTAATTTATATTTTAAAGAATCTACCGTTGGATCTCAAACAGTTTCATTTAAAAGTAGTTATTTATCCACCATGTGCGAAACCAACGTGGTTGAACGATACTTTGTGACAATGGGTTTCGGGAAACAGTTGCGACTAGCTAGTTGATTTCTCCAACGATGCATTGTACTATGGTAGTGAAGCAGCGAGTTACATCGTTGTATGGGAAACGCACCCCGCCTTGTGACTAAACAAAGGGTGTGCACACCGACGCGAAAAACGGCGCACGTATAAACGTTTTTTTTTTTTAAACACTACAAGTTCGTTTTTTTTGTTGTTTTTAGTTTGCGCCACGTCAAAAACTATCTGACCAATGAGATTGGCGCTTTTGCTCACGTGTCTGGAGCTACTGAAGTTACAGTAAAACACAACTTGGGGGCGCTCAAGTAGGGTTTACACTGCCGGGAAGAAATAAGACGGTGAAGATGCAAGGCAAAATGAATGTAGAGCTGCTGGTCTCGTTGGTGTCGGAACATAAAGAACTATACCCAGATAGCACACGTACATTTGCAAGATGTCTGTCAGGCATCTGATAGACATCTTTAAGATGTCCGTTGAATATACATTCTAAATCATTCCATCTTAAAGACATCTAAAACGTCTATTTGACATCTTACCGGAAACGTCCTATAGACGTATTGCAGATAAGCAAACACTGTACAGATGTAAACACACACATCAAATAGACGTCTCTGCGACGTACGTGTGCGATCAGAGATATGACAAACGCAACTGCCTACAAAATAGGACTTTTTCTGTTTTACATTAAGCGCCATCTAATGTCAGGGAATTAACTGGCATGTTCACTCGGCTCATCGGGAGCGAAATTCTCTTCCCAGACAGCAAACTGACATTGAATCAACGTGGAAACGACGTCTCTCATGACATCGAAAAAACGTTGATCTGGCATTGTTTTGCTCATCGAATTAACGTTGAACCAACGTCAGACGCGGCATTCTCCAAAGATAAATGAAAATCGAAGCGGTTGGTTTGCTTTCCTAACGTTGAAACAACGTTGATTTCAAGTTGATTTTCTGTTAGTTTTGAAAGAATGACGCGTCTGACATTGGTTCAATGTTTCGATGAGCAAAACAATGTTAGATCAACGTTGTTTCAATGTCATGTTTCCATGTTGATTCAATGTCAGTTTGCTATCTGGGTTGGGTGTGAACACAAAAAACGTGTTGAAAAAACGCTGGCGAATAACGCGCGCCGATATTAGTCCCAGTGTGTACGGGTCTTTAGCCTAGCTTGCATAAAAAATAAGCTAGGTAATGTTTAAAAAATGACAACAGAATGCTCCTTTACCCTTTGTATAGCCGGAAAAAAAACGTTTAGAGAACAATAATAACGGTTTCCTGACCGTTATCTTAAAGCAGATTCGTGTTAGCTTGGAAGAGGAGAGGCCTATGGGAGGCAGTGATGCTCGAGAATACAGTCTGCGGCTCCACACACACATACACACACACCGAGGAAGAGAGACAATTCAGTCCATGAGACAGAGAAGGGAAACACAACCGAAACGCTCTCATTCGTGCAGCCTCCAATCTATTTCTCTCTCTCTCACTCACACACACAAACGCGCGTGTTCTGGTACCAGGAGGCTCGCGTTGTATTGTTTCGGCGGATGGGTGGAGGTGTACACACACACAAACGGAGAGCGCTGAGGATAAGGCATCACGCTGAGGGTAAGTGCTCCACATCTCGGCTCTGACTCACATACAGGTGCTTTTTTCTCTCTTTCTTTCTCTATCTCTCATCCTTTCGCTCCGCCTCATTGGTGCTACCCCCCCCCCATCTCTCTCTCTCTCTCTCTCTCGATCTCGAGCTCCAGGGCTGCCTGCCTTCAACCGTCCTCTGCTCTCTTCCTTCCGTCTGTCTGTCTCCGTCTCTCCTCTTCCTCCGTTGTCCTTCATCGTGTGAAGAATGATTAGCATACAGGAGGCGAGAGGAACTTTCCAGCGCGCGTGAGCAGGAGAGCGAGTGAGGAAGGGAAGATCGTGGGAAAATAATCAGGAGCGATTGGAAAGTTTGAGCGAAGGCAGCGTTTCCACACTGGTGGGTCACTCGTGCTTTATCTTTCTGGCGGGCTTGCTTTACACACTGAAGAGTTGAGCTTTGGGTTTTATTTACAGCGCACTTGTTATCGCCAGGAGCCATCGGCTATTATAGGCTACTGGATCTTAAGATAATTAGCCTATAATAATATAATTATTCTAAAAACAAAGAATCGTGCCTTGACAGATTAACAGATTGTAATCAGGTTGATTTAGACATAATTAATAAAACATTTAAATAACAGCTTTTAACTTGATCATTTAGATGTTTACAGTGTAATGAATTTCCTACTCAGTATTTTTTGTCTTGTATTCCAGTGCAAATATCTAACAATTCTTAAGTCAAGAAGATACATTTTTGTGAAGCAAAATGATATATAAAGTCTTGAAAAATGGTCAAATTTTAAGTGAGTGTATATATATATATATATATATATATATATATATATATATATATATGAAGAGTTCAGATGCAAAAGCCTCTAAGTGCCATTTGAAATTTTCTTCTAAAATGATCATTTTTATCAAGCTTATATATTCAAGTTCAGTAATTTCACTTAAATGACAATTAATAGGTAATCCTCATTGCAATTTAAGTGAAATTAATGAACTTTAATATACAAGCTTGATAAAAATGATCATTCTAGAAGAAAATTTCAAATGGCACTTAGAGGCTTTTGCATCTGAACTCTTCATATATACACGCATATGCCAACCAGGTATGAATCATAATTTTGTTTTTTATTTTTCTTACTGTACTGTCAGATATATATTTTTTATAAACTTTTTTTCCAAACAAGACTTAATATCTTATGTTATTTTGCTTTTCATATAAATGTATAAATGTTTATATGTTTGTACTGTTAAACAAGACCAAAATATCGAGTACGAAAGTGTGTTTTCTTGCAGTAGAAGTTACAGAATGTAAGGAAAGAGTGCAGATCAGTTGAGAACATGATGTCTAGTAATTGTTCCTAATGCACTGCAGTTGATCTGTCCTGTATGGACATCACGAGTGTGTGCCGGACGTCTCTCGGTATATATGCTGGATATCTGTGCTTGATGTGAATGTGGATGTGGGGAGTGAGAGGTAAACGTGTGTCTCAGGTCACGGGCTTTTTCTCCAGAAGCTTCTGTGGGCTAAGGCTTGGTTTGTTGTTTGAGATGGCATATGCTTCTGGGCTGGACTTACTGTAAGGCTCCCTCATTGTTAAGAGAGGTACAGATAATGTGCACTGCTGGGAAACTTCTGTTTTCTCGAGATGACTGTAGATAAGCTGTAGTACATGATGAATTCACAGATATGCCTTCAGAAGAGAGTGATTTTAAATGCAGTAGCCATTTTTCCTTCATTAAATGTCAGTTTTATGAGCGTTCCCCACCCCTGTCTTTATATTTTGTGTTGTGGTTTTCATACTTTTGTTTCTATAACTAAACCATGTCAACAACAAACTCTCATTAGTTGTTCCTGATATTTATTAAGAAACTGCGGTAACACTTTATTTGACCTTGTGTCCTTGTTACACGTTACATGTGGTTACTATAGTAATAGCTATAAATTATGCATAATTACCAAACCCCAATCCCAACCCTATAGTAACTACATAGTTCATTATTGTTATCATTATTGTTATTAGACAGTGCTTTAATGCAAAATTACACTGTAACACGGAAACCTTAAATAATATGGAAGCTTGTTTCCGCCACTGAATAAAAAAATAAAATAAATAATTGTGACTTTTTATCTCACAATTCTGTCTTTTTTTCTCACAATTGCGAGTTTATATCTCACAATTCTGACTTTTTTTCTCAGAATTGCGAGTTATAAAGTCAGGATTGCGAGATATAATGTCAGAATTGCGAGATATAAAGTCAGAATTGGGTGATATAAAGTCGCAATTCTGAGAAAAAAAGACAGAAGTGTGACTTTTAATCTCACAATTCTGACTTCTTTTCTCACAATTGCGAGTTTACATCTCGCAATTCTGACTTTCTAACACATAATTGCGAGTTTATATGTCGAAATTCTGACATCTTTTCTCAGAATTGTGAGATATAAACTCGCAATTGCGACTTATCAGGCCAATTCTAAGGGGAAAAAAACTAGTATAAATCTCACAATTCTGACATTATATCTCACAATTCTGACTTTATATCATGCAATTGCGGCTTCATATCAAGCAATTCTGACTTTATATTTATAACTCGCAATTCTGACTTTATAACTCGCAATTCTGACTTTATAACACGCAATTGCGACTTTATATCTCGCAATTCTGTCTTTATAACTCGCAATTTTGACTTTTTAAGTCACAATTCTGACTTAATATCACGCAATTCTGACTTTATATCTCGTAATTGCGACTTTATATCACGCAATTCTGACTTTATATCTCGCAATTCTGAGAAATAATGTCAGAATTGCGAGAAGTAAACTCACAATTGTGAGAAAAAAAGTCAGAATTGTGAGATAAAAAGTCGCAATTACCTTTTATATTTTTCATTCTATGGCGGAAACAAGCTTCCATAAAATAAGGTGTCATTGTTACAGTGTAATTATATATTTCAAGTACTGAGTAATATTAACTTAAACAACTACACTTACTATAGTGTTAGGGTAGGATTAGGGTTTGGTTGAGGGTTAGTTGCATGTAATTATGCATAACATATAGTTATTACTATGGTAAGTATGTAACACATGATGTAACAAGGACACTGTCAAATGAAGCGTTACCGAAACTGCACATGTGAAGGGCATTTCATGTAACAACCCAGCTAACTTCTGTTTAGATACTTTGGTAATTTCTTCTATACGATTAACAATTATCAATTTGTGATTCTGACTACAAAAAAAAAAATGAATTATTAATTAATGAGAAATCTGTTAATCAGTAATTAAAGACACTTGTACTTCGATATGCATATCTGCAATCATCTGTGTTTCTAATACTAAATTTGAAATAAAATTCATCTACAAATGTTTGCATTGTGTAGAGAATCAAATATTATGTTTACTTTGATATGTCAGTCAAGACTCAACGCTATTGAATTCAGATGTTACGTCATGCATGTGGAGTGTCTCTGGTAGGATAGAGTTTATTGTGTAATTAACACATCCAGTATATGTATCCAAGTATAGATGTGGTGTAAGGCATGGTAAAACTCGGTGTGTGAACTGTGATTGAATCGAGGAAAGTCTTCATCTGACTCCCATTATGCTTTGTATGAAATACTGTTTTAATTGCAGTTCAATAGATATCAGCGAGAATATGAAATGTTCACTCCTATGTAGCCTATATCCTCTTATCGTTTCATACTTCGTCTTTGTGCAATTCAGTCTCACGCAGTATTAAAAGGGACAGATCATCAATGCAAAATGACTTAAATGTCAGTGTATTGTACAACATAGATTGTTGAATGGACGACATATATTCCACTTTCGTGGTGTTTTCATTGATAGATGTGGTCACTATGAATCATCACTTAAACACTTCAGGCTGTCTGAAAGATCTCAAACAACAATCCCCATAGAACAAAAGTAAAAGGCAATTTTGTTTAAATGGTATTTTCATTGTGTGCAGAACAGACTTGCTTTCCTGACTGCATTTTATTCTCTTTTTTTGTTAGGACATGATGCGTATTTTAAAATGACTTCACAATGACTCGTCTTTGGTGGTGTAAAGTATTTGAGTAAATGTATTTAGTTACTACACTTACGTAACTTTTTAGCTACTTAGTACCGAGTATCAAAGATATTAGTAGCTTTTACTTTCTACTTGAATACATTTTTGAACAAGTACTCTTTACTCCAATACATTTGTGTTGAGTAATGCCATTGCTTATTATTTTTTGCAATTCACCTAACTTTTTCTACAGCAGTTTATTCCTGTTACAAAAGAAGTGATATCGCCATCTTCAGGGCATTGAAGGTACTAGTTGTGCGTTTGCCCTGAAGCCGGGTTCACACACACTATAAAAAATGAGCGTTATTTTAAACGGTAAAAAAGCTACTGTGAACAAACTGTTAATTGGTTACCAGACAGTTTCCCAGACCAGACTGATCTCATGAAGTAGCGTGTGTATGACACGCCAATTCGTATTTGCATTTTTGGCGTGCTATCAAGACGCATAATCGCTTTTCAGCGTGTTTATGAACACCGTTGACTTAACGTTATATAAATATATGACTTACCTCAACCCTGTCCCTAAACTTAACCGTCACTGGGGTTAATGGCATTTATGACTGGACATTTGACGCGCGTGTACAGACACGCGGAATGACGCGGACGTTAATGGCGTAGACAAACACGCATACACGCGGATAGCTCAAAATGCGTAGAGATAACACGCCACTTGACTGGAAAGTGGCGTGTATGTTTACGCAAAAGTCGTGATGTCATGTTGCCCAGACAGTAAATAACTGTGATCTAATGGTACATTTACTGTAATTTACCGTTAAAGTTTTAATTTTACTGTAAAATACCGTTAAAGTTTTTGAAAGTGAAAGAGAACAACGCATTGATTGAATAATTTACAGTGAAAAATCATAAATTGACATTTCCACAATTCTCTGCGTGACACTTCACATTTATGAAGTAACTGTTTTTTCATAACTATGTTTCGTTTTTTTTTTTCTAATCAGTTATGTACATTAGGGTTTTATGTTACAATTATGTTACATGCCAGGTTCACACATTGTACGATTTTGGTCACGATTTGAGACAAATTTTGCAAATACACTAAAATCTGAAGTCTTTGATCGTTAGTTTGATATGTTCACCGTTTCAGTAAAATGTTATCTCCGACAAAATTCTGTCAGTATCAGAAGATTTCACTCTCGGTCCTGCGGTGTGACTTCTCCTACGACAATTGACCCTTCGCTAAGCCCCGCCCTCCCTAGTTACTGTTGCTACGCCTGTCAAGCTTTCGCGGCTGGCCCATCTATTATAGTGTGGATGCACCCGGTGTCAGACATTCCCATTGAGATAATTAGTAATTTTCGGCGACCAAGTGAAATATCTGAGAGAGAAAGACAAAAGGGACTACAGTATGCATTCGAGGGATATATTCACGACATTATATGCAACCGATTAGAGAATAATTTCTTAAAAATTGAAGTTAAAGCCTAACGTTATAGTCCCAGCGCAAGCAGCAGCGCCTCATACGCTGACCGTTCAAATGGGAAACACAAATTGAGGAACAGCTATGTTCATACACTGCAGGGTATGTGAAAATAATCTTAATAATTATAAATCAAACAGCTTATCAATAAATCTTGTGGAATAACACTAATACCGGGAGAGACGCAATCGGATTGGGTTAAGTTACTTAGTAAGGGGTAACGTTAGTAGGACGTCGATTAACAAAATGCTGAAATATATTTTAAAGTGTGTCAGTGAGCCTTTGTCTTGTCTCTTTAATCGTCTTATTTTATGTTATATCATTATGACCAAAGAACCGTCAATATTTCCAAGCAATAGGTGTTTTTGTTAAGCATGTCGACATTTACCAGAATGGATCTCGCACATAGATGCTAGATCACGCCAATTATTTCTCCCCTTGGCTTTTAGATTTTCTGGAAGGAAAACAATTCCTCTCCCCCGTCCAAACTTTTAGTATACCGGTATCAGATTTGCACAATCCATACGCACAATGCTTCAGCATGTTCCCTCGTTCGAAAGCTTGACAGACCTCCCGCACATAGTTATAGTTGCTAAGACATGATTGGCCAGTGGTGGTTTTCGGGCGTGGCTTAGCGAAGGGTCAATTGTCAAATTGTCTTCAGCCATGAAGCCATGACCAAATTGAACTTTAGAGAATTCTTTGTAGCCACCGTTTCGATCTAGCATGTAATGTCATTGATCGATGATGTAAAACTCCGATGATGAGTTTTCTTGTGTTCGGATTGATCTTGACTGTCTTATAGTCTGACATTAAAGGAGTAGTTCACTTTTAAAAAAACTTTTGCTGGTAATTTACTCGCCTCCATGTCATCCAAGATGTCCACGTCTTTCTTTCTTCAGTCGAAAAGAAATTTAGGCTTTTGAGGAAAACATTCCAGGGTTTTCTCCATATAATGGACTTGGGAACCAAGCGGTTCAAGGTCCAAATGAGAGTTTCAGTGCAAACTGTTCAAAGGGCTTCAAACGACACCAGACGATGAATAGGGTGAATAAGGGATTCTCTCATATATCATACTGCATGACAGCATGGGGACAGGCCACGCTTGGAGCAACTAAACATATCAGGTCATTATATAATCAAACTATAAAAACTATGGATAAGAAGCCAATTCGCTACCATCACTGCAATATTCTACAGAAGTATAGATTGCTAAGCTTTGAAAGCTTTAGTGATTTGTGTTTTCTCAAATGTCTCAATAATATAGCACCTGTACCACTCAGTTCATTTATGCAGAGACAAAGCATCAATAGAGTCACCAGAGGCTTTATCAATAACAACTGTATAGTTCCATACCGTAAGACTACATTTGGTCAGTCTGCTTTTTCATATAAAAGTGCAAAGTTGTGGAATTCATTACCCGCTGAATTTAAAACCATGACTGAGCTTAAAATGTTTACTTCTCGAGTCAAGTCTTGGATGAAATCGAAACAGGAATGTACCCATTTGTAGATAGCTGGTTTGTGTATGTAAGTGATTTGTATAGTGTGTTTATATGTTTTTTTTTAAGATGATAGTAATTGTTGTAGTGTAAAGGCCCAACCATGGACTGGAGTTGAAAATTAGCAATAGCTACAAACTCTTTTTGCATAGCATCAGTTACAGACTTGTTTTGTACTATGTTTAATTGCAATGTCCATGTCAAATAAATGAATAAATAAAAAAAAATAATAATTATCTAGGACCTTCGAGGCATGATTTGTTCATTTTGATGAACGATTTCTAACAGGAGAGTCACGAAGAGCTTATAAAACGTAACTTTTTTATTTTTTTAACCCTTGTGCGTCCTTATGGACATTTTTGTCCTTTTCAGTTTTGTTTTCTTGATCACTTTGCCTGTGTTAAAGCTAACTGCAAAAAACTTGGCTCAGGTGTGTATTTTTATTGGAATTTTACTATTTCAGCGTCATTTTCTTAAAAAAATATTTTTTGCATTAGGTACAAAAAATACTCCCTCTCAGCACCTTTTGGACAAAAATGTCCCCATTGAAACCCATTAAAACTGCCATTTTTAATCCCCGGTTCAGTTAACTATAAAATTATGCAATCTTTGTTAAGAGGCTTTCATTCTGATGGCAAGGCTTCAAAATTTTATTTTTTACTATTTTTTTATCAGATGGTGTCATTTTTTTTTAAGTTTGGCCTATAAAACAAATATCGCTTTATTCCTGTTTTCTGGTTCGGCACACTATAGAGCCAACTGGATAAATTATGCAACAATATTTGTGTGGGTGTGTTGGTATGGATGTCAGAGTGTGGTTAGTATGTGTGTTATAAAAAAAATATGTGTGTGCGCGCATGTGTGTGTTTGTAATAGAGAGAAAAACTGCAAAAAATAATTCAATCAGTTTAAGCTCCAGTGGGGTTTTGCTGGGACCCAATGGGGAAAATATGTTACTACGCCCAAACAAACTGTTACAGAAAGCTCATTTTTTGAGATATCATCCTCAAATTTGGAACACAACCTATTTAGATTTATGGCTTTGATTTTATTGCAGTTTTGAGTTCAACCTGATTTATAAAATATATATTTTATATAAAATATTTTTTATAAATAATTTTCATAAACTTATACCTATATAACTTTTTTTTGGATTTTTTTACTTCAGCAATAATCTGCAAAGGGTCTTCTTTAAAACGATACCAAACTTAAGTCTGTGCTCTAAAGCGTCACATTTT